>SJXQ01007378.1:386542-510645 GCA_006408695.1 Aepyceros melampus | reverse complement strand
CCGGGCACCTCGCTGGACGCTCTCGGTTGGCGCCCAGGTGGTGCGGGAGGGTCCTGAGCGGCGCTCTCGGCTCTCCTGTGCGGCTCAGACGCGGGAAGCAGAGGGGGCTCTTCCCTGGGATTCCGTGGCTCGCGCGGTCCTCCGAGGAGTCCTCGCACCCCTGCGTCGTGTTGTCTCGAGAAGCTGGCTGGTTGGCACTAACTGCAGAAGTTCGCTATTGATTTGGTTTCTTCTTTGATTTGGGGACAGTTCCCGCCAACGCCGCGCGACGCACCTGTCTTCGCGGACGAGCTGGCGTCTCAGGTCGCCGGAGCCTGCGGGAATCCTGCCCCTTTCCCAGCCCCGCACGGCTCTCCGCTGGCGTGCCTCCTTCCTAGCCACTGGCCTCGAGCGGAGGGTGCAGACCTGGCTCCTCGCTGTCCCCCGCTCTTTGAGGGAGTGCGGTCCTCCAGAGGGACTTCGGCCTCCTAGGCGCTGCTTGGAGTGGTGGTGTTGGGGTGCGCGCGGCCCCGCGCCGGCCGGCCATGGCCTTCACTTTCGCTGCTTTCTGCTACATGCTCTCGCTGGTGCTGTGCGCTGCCCTCATCTTCTTCGCCATCTGGCACGTGAGTAGCCGGCAGCGGCTTCTAACTCCTTTCTTGCGCCCCTGGCCACCTCCTTCCCCAGGTCCTCTGAAATGCCGCCTCACTTTCTCCACATCGCGAGTGTGGGTGGGTAGGCGGCCGGCCGCTGCGCACCCGGTGAGACCCTCTGCCGCCGCCCGGTTGTCCCGGGCGGGAGATGGTTCCGAGCATCCCGAGGCCGGCGCGCCTTCGGTGCCCTCCTACAGGCGGCAGGCGGGGGACCGCCGGGCCGCGGCAGGGCACCCTCGCCAGGGCTTGGCCTTGTGTCCCAGGCCCCGGGAGGAGCGTCTACAGCCCCAGCAACCTTCCCCCCACTTCCCGTGCCCCCTCCTCTCCTGCCCGCGGGGAGGCGAAGGAGAAGCGCCACCATGGGCCCGGCAGTTAGTCAAGTAACTATAATAACTAAACATTTAAAATGTCAGCATCGGTGGTGGGTTGCGTTTCCGCATAACTGGAGGCAAAGTGGAAACACGACGGGAGCACCTTGAAAAAGGAAGTAGGGAGAGGCCGGGCCAGGAAGGGGAGTGGAGGGAAGCCAGCTGATGAAGGTGGGCAAAGAAGGGGTGGGCCAGTGAGGATGAGAGAAAAAAGCGAGGACCAGGGAGCGAGACCGGAGAAAGACACGCATAAACGAGGCTGTGGAGGAAAGTCTCGCAGAGACAGGTGGAGGGGAGAGAGCTTCCTTCATTGCCCTCCTGGGGTCTGAGCCAGGCAACTCCTGAAAGGCTTTGCAGGTGGCACACCTCCTTTTGGCAGATCTCCGGCGTCCCCAGTGGGCACACACTTGCCTGCTGCCCTTCCTGGGGCTGCGTCAGGTTGAGGGCAGTCGTGATGAGTCCCGACTCTCAGGTGTGGCGTGGGAATAGGGGACAGAGTGCTTCTGAATAGAAGGAGGGAGAGAGAAGTGAGGAACGCTAGCTCTCTCAGAGACCGCACAATATCGGACACGTCTAGTTACTCTCAGAGGTTCCTCCTCTGAGTTGTTTAAGCTCCCCGCCCTCACCATCAGAGACTTGTTGGGAAGAATAGCTAACGTCGCACATTTTAGGAACATCCCGGTGCTGCCCAGCGGGTCAGGCGCCAGGGAAGGATGCTGAGATGAGTTCCTGGAGGCATGGTTCCCGTGAGCCTGAGAGAACATGCATCCGGTGGATTGAAGACCAGAAGAAAATTTCGTGGTGGGTGGGATGAAGATGTTTGTACAAATGGTTTCCAGAGTGAGAGGATTTCTTTGAAAATGAACTAAGTAGCTAGAGCAGCCCCTGTTACAAGGCTCTCTGACAGGGAGGAGCAGTAACCCCAAGAGGGGGAAGACTTCGAACTGTGTCATTTTAGGGAAGATGCTTAGGAAAGACACCTCAAAAGTGAGAAATTTGCCCTGGATGATCTCCAAGCTTCCCCTTATGTCTAAGAGGGTGTAAGTGTGTGAATTAGTTGACCTGTTAATCTAGGGGTGAGAGAGAAGGAATTCGTACATGGGAATTTTGGGGCTGATCAAAAATCCTGCGAATGAGAAGTGATAGGATTTTGTATCATCTCTTCCTCTGCGGGGAAGGCTGGCTCTATCGTACAGTGGAGAACAGAGCCTTGAAGTTGCTGATACTCGTTAAGGGAAAACAAAACTTTAGGATAAAAAGGGGTGCAGAACAGGTCATGCCCAAACATGCAACAGACCTCTCCTAATGTGCTGTAAAGGAGCTTGCTGTGCTTCTTGAGATCAAGGGAGCTGTTTGCATTCTAGAAGACTAACTACCCCTCTTTTTAAGAAATACTTCATTTGCTGTTTCTTTACATTTTTGCCTTGGCCAGAGGGTGGCAGGTACCGGAGAGCTTCATCAAACTGTCAGGCTTAGAGAGCTTTGAATTAGCCCCTGAAGCAAAGCAGGTAACCAGAAAGAATAATTTTCTCTCACTTGGGAAGATAATAAATAATTCAGGAGTAGGTTAATTAAATGGATGGTTTGTGCAGCTGGTTGACTGAGAGACATTTGACTCAAAACCGAGCATTACTGCAATCCCATGTTGGCCTCTACTCTCTGGTTTCCAGTGCTCACCCCTTGTCAAGGGGTAGCTGGACGTGGTCAGGTTCAAAGTCTGAGTCAGGTCCGGACCGCCTTTCTGACCTGGCAAGATTCCAGTTTCTGATGATAAAAAGAGTTTGTGCTCTTTAAATTCAAATTACAGTTAACAACTCCCAAGTCTCAGCCCCTTTTCCTCTCCTAGTCTTTTCCATCACCCTGTCTGCAAAGAAAACAATCCAAGCCACACTGCATTGCTTTGGTTCCTGAACACTGAAAGGGGAAATCTGAGACACATCGACACAGTCTGTGTACCCATTGTGTGTTGGTTATACGGTGATGATTATTTCAACCAAAATTTAGTTAGTCTGTGTTATACTCTGTTTTCTTTTTTTCCAGCATCTTATGTTCCTTATACATTTCTTGATCTGACAAGCCATATTGATTGCTTACTATATATTGACATCCTAAATAATGACTTGGGCACTTAATTTACAGCAGTTAAAAGACCTGCCTCCCTGCCATGTCTGGGCTGAAGAGAAGAAGATGGTTCTTCTTACCTAATTGTACACACTTAGGGACAGTAAGAGTAGTTGCTGTTTGCTGAGTGTTTGTAGTAGGCCAGTCTTGGAGACTTACAGATGACTCCTCAGGTGTATCTCCAATTGCTTACCTGTCTCCTCTTCCAGATGCGAAGTCTGGAAGCAAGGATGGATGTGGCCAGTCATAGCACAACTCAGTTTTTAAAAGTGATTCTAGATATTTTTAAAAGAAAATTTTAAAGCCGAAATTTTTTAAGCTTTCAAGTTTTGCTTTTTACTTTGAAAATTTATCTGCATTTGTTTTCAAATGGAAACATTTCATATTACTGATTAATTTATTCAATACAAGCCACCGTCTTTGAGTATATTTGTTACATTTGGAAGATGCAGAATAAAACTGAGGATTTTTTTTGTCTGTGTGGTTTTGCATACCATCAGATACATGATCCCTTATTGCCCAGGCAGCTTTTTGTCCTCGCAACTGACATTTTATGGATGAAGAGACTATATGAAGAGGTTATGAAACTTGCCTAAGGTTGCACAGCTGGTATGCATTAGAGCTGAGTGTTTAGCTGAGTCTCAGGCTCTTATGCCCATGTCCCTTTGCTAACTCTAGTCACTGTCTTTGGATTGTTTAGCTTTGATAATAGTGAATAATATTCCTATCCAAATAATTACCTTTTTCTGTATAGATGAAGTATTTGGAGTTGGAATTTCTGATTAAGTCACAACAACAGGAAGATGACACCAAACATACTGTATATCCTTTTTAAAAAGAGAAAATTCTATTTCATTTTTTGAAAAAAACAACATATTTTTTCTGTTTATACAAGTTCATTGCCCTGAATTTTGAAAGGACAGGTACATAGTCATGGACCAAAATCACTGCTAATGTCATCATCCAGAAGAGATTTGGATGTCTCTTCTTCCAAACATTGTGTATGTGTGTATTTTTTAAAATGCATATTGGGTGTTTAGAAGGAAAAAAAAAGTATTTTAAAGGGTTTCAGATGTGAAGTGATGTCTGTTTCCAGCCAATATAAAATGAACAATGTTACTCGCAAGAGCCCTCTCAGCTCCAGCTTGGTTGAGCCTGTTTGCAGACTGTCTCATTTATATAAACACAGAAGAAACCATTCTTTGAAAAGATCAAAGGTTCATACCAGTTATTTCAGATTTTTAGTTAAAAAAATTTTTTTTAATATCTCGAGTCACTTTTAAAAACTGAGTTTTGCAGCATACAAATAAAATTAATTTGCAATGATATTTCTTTGAATTCACAGCAGCATTTGCCATTGGAGAGTTTTAACAGGCCCCAACAGAAGATAACAAATAATGCTGACCGAGGGGCAGTTTTGCCAGGTGAAATGTCTTTATGATTGAGCCTTTCAGCCAGTTCCAGCCTGTGTCACAAGGAACTGAGCAGACCTCTCAGTTTCTCAGATTATCCATCTGGAAACGGAAATAATGGGTTTATGTGAGATGGGCGGATGCCTGGGCTTGGCAATAGCCTGTCCCTTGAGGACCCTACTTTGATCTGTCCAGATGGGGGTGCTGATCTCTTCGCTCTGCCTTACCTGGTCTCCACTGTCTGGTGTGTTTGAGGCAGCCCCATCTCCTGCAGTATGTCACTCTTAGATGTGATGTTCACACATCCTTCCTCCCCGAGCCCTCCTCTCTCATCCCCCACCGTGTTCTTTCTCCACTGCCTCACAGCTAACACAGGACAATGCTCCGTAAGAGCAGGGACCCTTTCTGCTTTCATGGTTTCTCTGGAGCCTGGAACAGTGCCTGCCATGTAGAAGGGGCTCAGTAAATCCTCATACAGCTTAATGATGAGGCTGGCAAATATTTTTAATTTGATGTAGAAAAGCAAACAGAAGACTTTATTATTATTTTTTTTAAATTTTTGACTGTGTGGGATCCTAGTTCTGGACCAGGGATCGAACCTGTGCCTCTAGTGATGGAAGCGTGAAGATTCAACCAGTGGACTGGCAGGGGAGTCCTGAAGACATTCTTACATATACTAAAATACAGCCAAAATATAAACTGTAAAACTCTAAAAAAGATATCTAAACCGAGATTAAGCTCTTAGACTCTAATGGAGCCACCAACATTTCTGTGCACAGTGCCAGAGGCATTGAAAGCCTTAGAGAATCTTGGTTGGGACACTCCCTGGTACAGGGCACGGGGATTGCAGAATAAGGCTGGGACCTCGGGAAATCTCTCGGGACAGTGTCCACAGCAGTTTGGTGCTGGGGGCCTGCCGCATTGTAGTGTCTGCCTACCTGCAGTTGTTCTCCCACTCCTCCTGTCTCGTGGCCCCAACTCCAGAGGTAGACTCTGTTGCCCAGAAATGTGCATTTTATTCCTCTTTCCACAAGGAAAGACTTCTACCCTCTTAGGTCTAAATTCTTCACATTTTTTCACTGTCTCGCTCAAATCTCATATTGTCAACTCTACTCACTGCAGCCTACCACAGGCTTCCAAGAAAGCTCATGTAGCTCACTTTCCCTTGTGCGTGTAGGACACTTTCCCCTGTGTGTCCTGAACTCTCTAAGCGCAGTAGGCACTGTTAGAGGGGAGGGTCCTTATCTGTCCATGTCATGCCTTCACAGAACTTAGGAGGACACGGTGACCACATGGGGATCATGTGGCTGGCGGTGGGTGGTCTTCAGATCAGCCATGACGAGAGGAATGAAAATCACCTCTTTGGTAGCCTTGTTTGGCTCATTAACTCAGAGTTCACCCTTCGAGATATGGTACAATATACCATGGAATATTACTCAACCATTAAAAAGGAATGAAATTGGGTCATTTGCAGAAACATGAGTGGACCTAGAGACTGTCATACAGAGTGAAGTAAGTCAGAAAGAGGAAAACGAATATCATGTATTAACTCATATGTGGGAAAATGGTACAGATGAACCTATTTGCAGGGCGCGAATAGAGAAGCAGATGTAGAGAGTGGATGTGTGGACAGGGTGGGGGGTGGGGATGAGTTGGGAGATTGGGATTGACATATACACACTACCATGTGTAAAATAGGTAGTTAGTGATAGCACAAGGAGCTTAGCACGGTCCTCTGTGATGACTGAGGTGGATGGCAGGTGGGAGGGAGGTCCAGGAGGGAGGGGATATATATATTTATACACAGTGGCTGATTCACTTTATTGTACAGCAGAAATTAACACAACATTATAAAGCAACTATACCCCAATTTAAAAAAAAGAACTTACCCTTTGAAGAAAAGAGGGAGCCTGTACCTCTGGTGACTGTGGTGGCCAGCCTTGAGAGCAGGGCCTGGGAGCTGGCCCAGCCAGGTGACGCTCCGTCTGGGTGCTGTGAGAGCCGGTGAGCTGGCAGCCGCTCCTTCTATTTGCTCCGAGACTTGACCTGGAAGGGATGCACCAGCCAGGTACCATTGTCACAGAGGTTGGCTTTATCCTTGAGGGGCTGGCCTCTTACTGCAGGCTCGGCACTCCTGTCTGTGTTGGGGCGCTGAGAACAGAACCATCACCACCTGACCCTGAGGCCATTGCCGCAAATAAACAATTCCATTGCTCTAGCTGCAGGGCTTGTAAGGGCCTCATTTACACACAGGCAGATAGAGGGCAGGGACTGTCTTCTCTCTGTCTTACCTGAGCTTTTATAGATACTGATTAAGTGTGTGTTGAGTTGGACTGGAGATTTCTGTCCAGTCTCCATCATTTAGTTACACTAACCCAGCTTTAGACTCAGGCTGCCTGGTCAAGCTATCTGTTTTCTCTAGTTCTGTCCTGTTGCTACTTTTGCTCAGCCTTCTCTGTTTCTCTGGTTACCTGAGAGAGAAAACAGGATTGCACCTAGCCCTGCAGTTTCTACTTTGGACTCTCTCTGGCTCCTCTCATTTTTCAAACTGATTAAATTTTTTTATTGTGGTAAGATAAATTGGCCATTTAAAAATCATTTTTAAGTTTACAGGTTAGTTGCATTAAGTCTATTCATGTGGTTGTACAACTATCACCACTGTCCATCTCCGGAATTTCCCATGATTCCACACTGAAACTCCATACCCGTTAAACAGTAACTTCCATTCCCCCGTCCCCTCAGCCCCTGGCAACCACCATGTCACTTTCTGTCTTTAGGAATTTGACTATTCTATGCATCTTATATGGGGCTTTCCTGATGGCTCAGACAGTAAAGAATCTGCCTGTAATGTAGGACACCTGAGTTTGATCCTTGCGTCAGGAAGATCCCCTGGAGGAGGGCATGGCAACCCACCCCAGTATTCTTGCCTGCATAATCCCATGGACAAAGGAGCCTGGTGGAATACGGTCCATAGCATTGCAAAGAGTCAGATATGACTGAAGCGACTTAGCACACAGGCACATGTACCTTATATAAGTGGAGCCACACAGTATTTGTCCTTCTGTGTCTGGCTGCTTTCACTTAGAGTAACATCCTCAATGTTCATCCATGTTGTAGAAGGTGACAGCAATTCATTACTTTTTAAGGTTGAAGATATTCCAGTGTATGTGTGTACCACATTTTGTTTATGCATTCATCTGTTGGTTCCACCTTTTGGCTGTTATTGTGAATAGTGTTGCTGTAAACATGGTGTGCAAATATATCTTTGATACCCTGTTTTTCATTTTTGGTGTATGATTCATTGATTATGCCAAAGCCTTTGACTGTGTGGATCACAATAAACTGTGGAAAATTCTGAAAGAGATGGGAATACCAGACCACCTGACCTGCCTCTTGAGAAATCTGTATGCAGGTCAGGAAGCAACAGTTAGAACTGGACATGGAACAACAGACTGGTTCCAAATAGGAANTATGCCAAAGCCTTTGACTGTGTGGATCACAATAAACTGTGGAAAATTCTGAAAGAGATGGGAATACCAGACCACCTGACCTGCCTCTTGAGAAATCTGTATGCAGGTCAGGAAGCAACAGTTAGAACTGGACATGGAACAACAGACTGGTTCCAAATAGGAAAAGGAGTACAACAAGGCTGTATTGTCACCCTGCTTATTTAACTTCTATGCAGAGTACATCAGGAGAAACGCTGGACTGGAAGAAGCACAAGCTGGAATCAAGATTGCCGGGAGAAATATCAGTAACCTCAGATATGCAGATGACACCACCCCTTATGGCAGAAAGTGAAGGGGAAATAAAAAGCCTCTTGATGAAAGTGAAAGAGGAGAGTGAAAAAGTTGGCTTAAAGCTCAACATTCAGAAAACGAAGATCATGGCATCTGGTCCCATCATTTCATGGCAAATAGATGGGGAAATAGTAGAAACAGTGTCAGACTTTATTTTTTTGGGCTCCAAAATCACTGCAGATGGTGATTGCAGCCATGAAATTAAAAGACGCTTATTCTCTGGAAGGAAAGTTATGAGCAGAGACATTACTTTGTCAACAAAGGTCCATCTAGTCAAGGCTATGGTTTTTCCAGTGTCATGTATGGATGTGAGAGTTGGACTATAAAGAAAGCTGAATGCATAAGAATAGATGCTTTTTAACTGTGGTGTCGGAGAAAATTCATGAGAGTCCCTTGGACTGCAAGAAGATCCAACCAGTCCATCCTAAAGGAGATCAGTCCTGGGTGTTCACTGGAAGGACTGATACTGAAGCTGAAACTCCAATACTTTGGCCACCTCATGCAAAGAGCTGACTCATTAGAAAAGACCCTGATGCTGGGAAAGATTGAGGGCAGGAGGAGAAGAGGACGGCAGAGGATACGATGGTTGGATGGCATCACCAACTCAATGGACATGGGTTTGGGTGGACTCAGGGAGTTGGTGAGGGACAGGGAGGCCTGGTGTGCTGCGGTTCATGGGGTTGCAAAGAGCCGGACATGACTGAGCAACTGAACTGAACTGAACTGAACCCAGAAGTGTGTTGAAAAGCAGAGACATTACTCTGCCATCAGAGGTCCGTACAATCAGGGTTAAGGTCTTCCCTGTGGTCAACATGCAGTTGTGAGAGTTGGACCATAAAGAAGGCAGAGTGCCAAAGAATTGATGCCGTCAAACTGTGGTGCTGGAGAAGACTCCTGAGAGTCCCTTGGCCAGCGAGGAGATCAAGCCAATCAATCTTAAAGGAAATCAACCCTGAATATTCATTTGGAAGGACTGATGCTGAAGTTGAAGCTCCAGTATTTTGATCGCCTGATGAGAAGTGCTGACTCATTGGAAAAGACCCTGATGCTGGGAAAGATTGAAGGCAGGAGAAGAGGGTGTCAGAGGATGAGACAGCTGGATGGTGTCATTGATGCAAAAGACACAAACTTGGGCAAACTCTGGGAGATGGTGAGGAGCAGGGAGACCTGGCATGCTGCAGTCCATGGGGTTGCAGAATTGGATACAACTGGGTGACTGAACAACAACCCACAAGTGGAAATGCAGGAACTTTTTCAACCAGGATCTTTTGGTCCTCAGTCTTTTTGGCACCAGTTCTGCCTTTTCTTGACTCTCTGCCCCTGTCTGTTGCTGCTGTCTTCCTTGCTCTAGGATGGACCAAACATCCTGGGTTTATTTGCTTGCTTAAAAATCTGGTCTGTTTTGCTACATTACTCTGGAATCCTCAAGTCTTCTAGGTGAATAAAATAGTTGCAGAATCTTTCTTCAAGCCTCAGCATGGAGTCCTAGTTGAACCTTATTGAGAAGTTGTAAATGCTCCTTTAACAGATTTTACCGGATCTTGGGTTTTGCCGTTGCAAAACCCCATGACCACAGCCATTTCTTCCAAAGGATTTCTTCAGGAAGAGCTAGCGGTGTTCTCAGGCTAGATGTGTGAGGACTGAGAAATGTACCTGATGTTGAGAACAAAGGGATCTTGTGCAAAAATTTTTTGTTGTTCATTTAAACCTTTGCATTTCTGCTCATGAATCAATGGGAAGCCCAAAGGCCCAGTACTTCTTTTGGTGGCTGCCAGGGAGGGGAACCAGGCAGCTTTACCTGGGCCGAAGACTCAAGTTCAATTTTACCCCTAAACTGGGGACTGCTGGGTCATGGAAATGAAGAGGTTTTAGCTCACTGGGAGACAGTTTGGAGGATGACTTAATTTCCTAGTTTCTTTAAGTTGTCTTGGGTCACAAAAGTGGTTTTAAAAGACAAACCAGATTTATAAAAATGTAATACACAGACACACACACATACTTGTGGCGCATGTGCATACAGTTACCACCGCAACAAAAATTCTCCACAGCAATGCAGATCCCACCTTTTCTTGGCCATAAATTTGGGGAGGATGGAATTTGCTTTCCTCTGTCTCTCTAGGGGTAAGGGTGGCTGCAGGAGGTGGGCATCCTTGTGTGTCCATTTGCAGTCCCTAACGTTGGGGTGGAATGCCTTAGTGGGAGCTGTTAACCACACATTCATACACAACCAGTGACTGCTTCTTACCACCCAGAGGCTCGGGGTCAAAGGCCCCCACGCCTGTTTGCATGGTCTGCCCTTGAGTATGTACAGCACCTGGGACTGCCCATGGGGTGAGGTCAACTTCTGTGATGCCATCTGGCTGGCTGGAGCCATGACTTCTGGCCCTTTTCAATGTCTTTAAATAGACATTGAATAGACATTAAATAGACTATAGACAGGTACTCCGGACGTGTTTCCAACTGAATGACACACCCACTTCCTTCCTCTGGACGCCTTTCCTCCTGGAGAGGGAGACACTGTAGGCCAGGCAACTGAGTCCAGGGTTCACCCCCAGCCCACCCTCATTCCTCAGCTTCCCCATTCACATCCTTTTCAGGTTTTGGCTTCCCATTTATATTGGTGGTTCAGACAGTAAAGGATCTGCCTGCATTGTAGGAGACCTGGATTCATTCCCTGGGTTGGAATCCCCTGGTGAAGGGAATGGCAACTCACTCCAGTATTCTTGGTTGGAGAATTCCATGGACAAAGGAGCCTGGAGGGCTATAGTCCATGGGGTGGTAAAGAATCAGATATGACTGAGCGACTGACACTTTCACTTTCATCCTCCCTGGCCTGGCACCCAGAGTTCAGCCCCTGGACTGCCCCGGGTGCTCTGGGCTGGCTGGAGCCTATGGTGGTTGGCGAGTCCCTGGCATTAGGGATCCCAGGCCTTGATGGCTCTGTCTCCTTCCTTCCTTCTTCCCTTTCTCTGCTGCTTCATTCTATTCCTTTTCCTTTGCATAGATCTTACTCTACCAGAGCCCGGCACAGTATTTCTTAGCTCAGCTGGAGGGCCTGAGTGCTGGAATGTTAGCTGACACCACCTCCCTCCCCCCGGGGCATCTAGAACCGTGGGCTGATATTTCCAGAACATTAGCTTTAGGTATCTTTTCTGTTTTTGTGTTCACATGGTCCATTTTGATGATGGGATATAGCTCTCCTGCTGGGGAAAAATGCAGGGGAGGAGAGCAGAGTCTTGGAGCTGACTTCCTTTTCTGTTTTTACCTTATTGGTAACTGATTCATGAACCCTAAAAAAAGAGTTGATAACAACATAGCCAGCTAGCAATAGCAGCCCAGATGGTCCCCTATATAATAGAGGATTTGTATCTTGGATTAAAAAAAAAATATTGAAATGTGTTCTGCAAATCTTACTGAGGAAAGGAATTAGCAGCAACTGCATTCAGGTGTTGTGGGTATGAAACTAGCCAAATGATTCTGGTTTTCCAGAATGCAGAGATTAAGGAATGGGAACTGGGAGGTGGAAGGCTCAGAGATGGGGACTCAGTGGGGGAAGATGGGTTTGAGGGCATGGCGCTGCTCTGGCGCTGCTCAGCCTAAGGTAGCCCACCCTCGGGTTTGTCAGGGAAGAGGGATCCTATCTCATCGTGTGTGTGGATGTGGAGCCACATGTCCGGATTTATGTCCACCCAGGGGTACTGCCCACCTGGGAGGCTTCAGACAGCTGTAGGCAGACCAGGGCCAAAGAGAACAAGTATGCTCCAACTGTCTCTAAATTCTGCATGGACTGGATACACAAATGATGCTTCCCTTGTTCCATAGGCACAGTGAATCCGCTAGGCCCGCCTGAAATACATTTTTCTTTTAAGTATTTATTGAATCTGTTCCAGTATTGCTTCTGTTGTTTATATTTTGGTTTCTTGCCCCTGAGGATATGGAATCTTAGCTCCCCAACCAGAAATTGAACCTGTACCCCCTGCATCTGAAGGCAGAGTCCTAATTAACTACTGGACCTCCAGTGAAGTCCTGGGCCTGAGATCTCTATGGATCTTTTATTCTTATTGTCAGATATCCTAAGCAGGCCATCGGGTGGGGCTTGGAGTTCTTTGGGAGGCATTCTGAACTGTGGTGGCATCAAGGCTACCTTGAAGGATGAGGGGGGAGGGCATCCGTAACCGTCAGTGAGTGGAAGTGTGTGAGGGGCGGTGGCTGAGGAGGGCCGGCCTCTTACTGCACGTGGAGGTGCTGTCTGGAGTTGGGAATTGGGACCAGATGCCGAGGAACCTAAAGCCACTTCATCATTACCAGACCGTGACTTCTCTGGGATAATTTTTCTTGGAGGTTCTGGAGAGTGATGAGGAAATTGAACTGAAGCCAACCAAGATATGTGCTGACTGGAGAAAAATGACTGGAGAAAAATGTGTCTGGGCTTGACATCCTTTTCTCTCACTGGTTGGCAGTTTTAGAACCATAAAGCCTGCCCTAGAAAGGGGCTGGTGGCTAATGGGGCTGAAGCTGCTGCTGAGTGGAGCTCTCGGCAAGCTGCTCTGGGCTTTAGACAAGTCCCCGCATCTCCCCAGGCCTCTTGTTTTTCTGTGTGTAAAATGAAGATGCTGAGTAAAGTGATCTCTGTCCAGCTCCAGAATTCTGTGGTTCTTCCATTGCCTGATTCATGCATCTCATCTCATCTCATCTCATCAAGCACATCCTTGCTACGTGCATCTTGTATTTCTCTTCCTTTTCTCTTGTCGTAGTTTTTCTTTTCCAGTGGCCTTCCTGGGCATGCAGTGTCAGATTTCTATGGAGGGAATAATTAGTTAAGGTTCTTAGATATCAGGGCTGCTGCTGCTGCTGCTAAGTCGCTTCAGTCATGTCCGACTCTGTGCGACCCCATAGAGGGCAGCCCACCAGGCTCCTCCAACCATGGGATTTTCCAGGCAAGAATACTGGAGTGGGTTGCCATTGCCTTCTCTGAGATGTCAGGGCAGTCCCCCTTAATCAAAGAAATAATTTATGGAAATGGAATGCTCATAGGATGGACAGAAAGCCTTCAAAACTAGACTTGAAGCAATAAGATAACTTTAATTTTGATCACTGCCTGTCTTTTTTCTGTCCCCGATACTCCCAAGGATGGAGAGGGTTATAGACTGAGTCTGGGTCGGTGCCCCTGTGGGCTGAAGTGGTGAGTAGAAGTAACACAGGGATCTCCCAGCCTCCCCAGTAGAAGGTCAGGCACCTGGGTTTACCCTCCCACCTGGACTCTGCAAAAGGTGTGTGTGTGTGTTTTAGTCACTCTGTTGTGTCCAACTCTTTGTGACGCAGTGGACTGTAGCCCGACAGGTTCCTTTGTCCATGGAATTTACTAGGCAAGAATACTGGAGTGGGTTGCCATTCCCTTCTCCAGGGTTTTCCTGACCCAGGGGTTAAACCTGGGTCTCCTGCACTGCATGCAGATTCTTTACCTCTGAGCCATCAGGGCTTTGAATCAAAGAGAGAGAGGTAATTCTCCAGAGGAAATCAGACTGGTGTAGAAAAGCAGGTATGAATGTTGAGTAACCAAAAAAGTGACCGATGTTCACTACTTGAGCCCTTGAGTTTAACTGTCACCTCCCCTGTAATCAGAGAAAGCAACATTTTCTCTAAAGTAAAGGTTAACTCGTTGCCACAGGCCCTGTGATATGTTATCTTAAGAGAGTTGCGAAGAAGATCTTATTCATCTTCATTCCAGCCTGATGAGGAGCAGCTGTGCGCTGGCCAGGAGGATGAACTTACTGGACTCGTGGTCCTGAGTGTGTTTCCCTGACTTGGGTAAGCACATGCTCATCTAGAGGGAGGAACAGCAGTTATGTGAAGCAACACTTCCCTCGTGGTCCAGTGGTTGGGAATCCACCTTCCAATGCAGGGGACGCAGGTCTGATTCTTGCTTGGGGAACCAAGGTCCCACTTGCTGTGGGGCAACGAAACCCTCTTGTCTTAGCTAGAGAGCCCAAGTGCTGCAAAATAAAGGGCCCATGAGCTCTGGAGCCTGTGTGCCATGACTGAAGAGAAGCCTGCACTCTGAACCGAGGATCCCAAGTGCCTCAACTAAGACCCAACTCAGCCGAAAAGAAACATCATAACAAAAAAAGAAAAGCACAAGTGATGTCTTGCCAGTTTGGTGTCTTCCAGGCTATTTATCCCCCAATTCTAAAGCATACGTGGTAGAGTGAATTCCAGCTATTCCTTTTCCTCTTGGGAAAGCAAACCCTTCCCCTCAAATGCCCTCCTCTTTCTGAAAGCTCCTGCCACAGCCCCCTATTTAGACTGGGCTGAGCAGATGTGTTCAATTACCATTCCCTGCTCCATACAGAGCCAGGACAGAGCCCCCTCCCAAGCCCTGTGTGAACCACTTAATATGCCCCCCTCTGCATTCCTACCAGGAGTCACGTCTTACAATTAGCAAAGTTGGCAACTTCCGCCACTCTACAGAGTAAGTTATTTTGCTCTGTAAATGAGAGGCAGCATCAATTGTCTCCCGAGGGGGGAGAGGTGATGTTATGGCTCAGAGCTGTGTTGTATGCTGGCACCTCTATTAAAATTAGCTGCTCTGCTGTTTCAGGGTTGTCATGAAGGAACCGATGAAGTTTGATGTGGCAGGATTATTAAAGCCAAGGGAGAAATGACTCTAGGACCAGCATGGTGTTTTCAAGAGGTCAGTCCCACTGAGCCGTGGGAAGCAAGTGAAGTGCTGGGCCTGGGGCGGGGACGTTGACCTTGGAGAGGAGACACTGGCAGGACCACATGGAGAATTTGATTGCTGGAGCTGCTGCTTAGTCCACGTTTTCCCTTAATTTTTCAGTTTTTCCTTTGTTACATCAAAACTCTGAGTGAAATACCTTTTTGTTAAAATATTTTTCTTAGAAGATTTTTTTTCTGATGTGGACCATTTAAAAAGTCATTATTAAATTTGTTACAGTCTCATTTCTGTTTTGGTTTTTTGGCTGCAAGGCATGTGGAATCTTAGCTTCCCAGTCAGGGATCAAACCCATCCCCTCTACATTGGAAGGCAAGGTCGTAACTACTGGACTGCCAGGGACATCCCTCAAGGAGAATATCTTATTTAAGAAAAAAAAAGTGGAAACCTGAGCCAGTAAAGAGTCTGGGGTCCAGGCTCAGCCAGTTGTTGCTACTGTTGCTGCTAAGTTGCTTCAGTCATGTCCGACTCTGTGCGACCCCATAGATGGCAGCCCACCAGGCTCCCCCGTCCCTGGGATTCTCCAGGCAAGAACACTGGAGTGGGTTGCCATTTCCTTCTCCAGTGCATGAAAATGAAAAGTGAAAGTGAAGTCGCTCAGTCCTGTCTGACTCTTCGAGACCCCGTGGACTGCAGCCCACCAGGCTCCTCTGTCCATGGGATTTTCCAGGCAAGAGTACTGGAGTAGGGTGCCATTAGGAAGAGTCAGTTGCTATCATTGGCCCTTGGCGCCCTCTACCTTGCTTCGTCTGGAAATGAGGCTGAGTAGGGTGGGTTTCGTTTACAGTTTGCTGGTTTGTTTTCTATTTGACTTACATTGATGGCAAGGGTTGGAGCCACATATTCGGACAGGCCTGGAATCCCCACACCTAAAGGCATCTCAGATCATCTGGTCTGTCTGTACGTTTGGAATGAGGTGCTTTAATGTGCAGAGGTGAGGTCATGGCCAAGCCCAGAGCATACCTCTGGGTTTCCCAGTTCTCCAGCCAGTTTTTCCTCCAGTCCAGAGGGATTTCATCAGGCAAACCTGTCCTGTTTTTATCACAAGTGAAATAGAGAATAACAGTGTGTCTCCTTGACCTTCCAGAGAAGGCAATGGTACCCCACTCCAATATTCTTGCCTGGAAAATCCCATGGACAGAGGAGCCTGGTGGGCTGTAGTCCATGGGGTCACAGAGTCGGACACGACTGAAGCAACTTAGCAGCAGCAGCCT
This sequence comes from Aepyceros melampus, assembly GCA_006408695.1. NCBI lineage: Eukaryota > Metazoa > Chordata > Mammalia > Artiodactyla > Bovidae > Aepyceros > Aepyceros melampus. The sequence goes on along the minus strand of SJXQ01007378.1, from coordinate 494,365 downwards.
TGACCTTCACAGCTGTGCAGACTAAATCTTCATACTTCCCCCACGACTCATTATCGGATTTTATGATGTTTGGTTGTTTTCTAGGTGGGCTAAAGAGAATACTGGTAACTGAATTAAGAAAAGAGGGACATGTGATATTTTGTCAGTCCCCATATTTGAGATATTGCATAGCTCTGGGAAGATGTGAGTTAGAGGGTTGTTTTAAATTTTTTCATTTACTAAAAATACTTTAGGGACTTCCCAAGTGGTCTAGTGGCTAAGACTCTGTGCTCCTAATGCAGGGAGTCGGGGTTACATCCCTGGTCTGGGAACTAGATCCCACATGCTGCATCTAAAATAGCTCACACTCTGCAGCAAAGATGGGCGATCGTGCACGCCACAACTAAGACCCAACACAGGCAAATAAATAAGTAAATAAATATTTTAAAAAGAAAATGAAATACTTTGGGGCTTCCCTGGTGACTCAGATGGTTAAGAATCTGCCTGCAGTCCCTGGGTTGGGAGGATCTCCTGGAGAAGGGAATACTACCCACTGCAGTTTTCTTGCCTGGAGAAATCCGTGGACAAAGAAGTCTGGAAGCTATAGTCCATGGGACTGTGAAGAGTCAGACATATTTTTTAAATAAAATAAAAATTAAAAACATATTTAAAAAACTACATTAAGAGGTGTATTTTCCCCTTGTGGCCAGAGGTTTGTTTCTGTCTACAACGCCCAATCTCATAGATATTGTCACCCTGCTTACTTAACTTATATGCAGAGTACATCATGAGAAACGCTGGACTGGATGAGGCACAAGCTGGAATCAAGATTAACAGGAGAAATATCAATAACCTCAGATATGCAGTTGATGCTACCCTTGTGGCAGAAAGCGAAGAAGAACTAAAGAGCCTCTTGATGAAAATGAAAGAGAAGAGTGAAAAAGTTGGCTTAAAATTCAACATTCAGAAAACTCAGATCATGGCATCTGGTCCCATCACTTCATGGCAAATAGATGGGGAAACAATGGAAACAGTGACAGACTTTATTTTTGGGGCTCCAAAATCACTGCAGATGGTGACTGCAGCCATGAAATTAAAAGACACTTGCTCCCTGGAAGAAAAGTTATGACTAACCTAGACAGTATATTAAAAAGCAGAGACATTACTTTGCAAAGGTCTGTCTAGTCAAAACTTTGGTTTTTCCAGTAGTCATGTATGGATGTGAGAGTTGGACTATAAAGAAAGCTGAGCACTGAAGAGTTGATGCTTTTAAACTGTGGTATTGGAGAAGACTCTTGAGAGTTCCTTGGACAGCAAGGAGATCCAACCAGTCCATCCTAATGGAAATCAGTGCCGAATACTCATTGTAAGGACAGATGCTGAATCTGAAACTCCAATACTTTGGCCACCTGATGCGAAAAACTGACTCATTGCAAAAGACCCTGGTGCTGGGAAAGATTGAGGGCAGGAAGAGAAGGGAACAACAGAGGATAAGATGGTTGGACGGCATCACTGACTCAATGGAATTAAGTTTGAGTAAGCTCTGGGAGTTGACGGTGGACAAGGAGCCTGGCGTGCAGCAGTCCATGGGATCGCAACAAGTCAGACATGACTGAGCAACTGAACTGAACTGGACGAGGCCCAGCCTCACGTGTTGTCCTGATTCAGCATCTGATTCATAATGTGTCATGTGCCTGGTGCCTGCCCCCAAGCCACCTGACATGTCAGTTCATCTCTCTTTGCGTTGTAGTCTCTTTAGTCATCAAACAGAGGAGTCTTTTCTTCTTCATGGTGTCCTTAGTTGGGATCACTTTTTCGCCAGCTTTCATGCAAGACATCTTGGTCTTACATTCTGAGGGTTTTGTTTAGCTCCCGTCCCTCCCGTGCCTTGAGAAGGTCTTTGTAAACCATCAGTGAAGCCACACCCTTCCTCCCTTCCTCTGAGTCAGTATTAAATTAAAGGACACAAAGTCCTGAGCAAGGTGGCGACGGCTGGCTTGTTGGTCACACTGTGACTGTGTGACTACTACCCTCCCAGCTGGGTGTGGACGACGCTGTGGTGGTGTGTTTTGGGGTGAGGGTGGGCCCTCTGAGACCCTTTGCTCTCCTAGATTTTCAGTTAATCCCTTTGGTCAGGAGCACATGTGACCCTTGCCTTGCAGAGGAGAAATCGGATTGCTTGTGATATCAATGCTTTTCAAATGGATGAATAAGAAAGACATGCAAAGCAAGTGGTATTTCCTGTTTAGTATTATGTCTCTGGGCTTCCCTGGTAGCTCAGCTACCTGCAATCAGCTACAAGAATCCACCTGCAATGCGGGAGACCTGGGTTTGATCCCTGGGTTGGGAAGGTCCCATGGAGAAAGGAATGGCAACCCACTCCAGTATTCTTGCCTGGAGATTTCCATGACAGAGGAGCCTGGTGGGCTACAGTCCATGGGGTCACAAAGAGTCAGACATGACTGTGCGACTTTCACTTCACTTCATAGTGTCTCCAAGATAGAAACCCTGTTTTCAAAGAGTGAGATGGGGAGACTGCTTTGCAGCCATGCCTGGGGAGGGGGTGCCAACATGATGATGGATGAGGAGGCCTGATCTGCATCTTAGACCCGGGACTCATGAGTGTAGGCTCCGCTTCATGAGGATTTACAGTCAGTCTGGGTGATGCTGAACCACCTGGAAGAGGAAGGGTGGTGTCTGCAGAGGATGTTGAACAGTTGAAAGGCACAGGGAGATGCTGAAAGGGCAGAGGATGGTGATGGGGCTTCACCCTAGCCCCTGCTTCCAGGCTGGACAGGGAGGAAGGGGTCAGCCTTCTGTGGAAAACCCGGGAGGCTCCAAACCCCACCCCTCACTGCTCTGCTTACCAGGGTGCTCATCCCAACAGCAAGGGGGATTCCTGCCACCTGTTGCAGATCCTTCTTCCCTGTGTCATGTCAGGCCTGACCTTCTGAATCTGAGCTCTAGAACTTGCCTCCTGTTTGCCTTTCCCAACTTTACCAGCCTCATCTCACTGCTCTGGGCCTCACTTTCCGACTCTGTGAAAGGAGGTGCCTGGGCTAGTGGTTCCTACGGATGCCTGACCCTGGGATGTTATTCTCAGCAGCGAGGGGCCTGGACTCAGAATTTTCAGAAAGCTCCCAGGTGACTTGGACGTTCAGGCAGCATTAGGAAGCTGCAGCAGGCACTGGAGAGGATCTCCCTGATGGTCCATGGCTCTTTTGAGTCTTATCCTGGAAAGATTCCTTTCCAGAGCACCATGTTAAATAAAGTTAATCACCTTGTCATTCCTTTACTCTCAGTTCCTTTACATGTGGGACTCTCAGGTCCCACATGTACACTTCCAGCATGTAATTTTTTTTTTTTTGAGGATGATTGCTTTATAAATTGTGTCAGTTTCTGCTGTGCAGCAGTGAGAATCAGCTCTGTGTATACATATATCTCCTGCCTCTCGAGTCTCCCTCCCCACACCCCCATCCCACTCCTCGAGGTCACCGCCGAGCACTGAGCTGACCTCACCGTGCTATGTACCCGCTTCCCACTAGCTATCTGTTTTACGCATAGCATGTGATCTTTCTGTTTGCAGTTCTATTAATGTTTTCTATGTTTCCTTTTTTCCCTTTTCCAGGAAGTTTCCCAGAATTTGCTTCTTACCTGCTGGTTTCTGTTTTGACTCAGGGTCTCCCTAGGCCCTCCAGGTGATGCATCTTATCTCACAGCAGAGAGCAGTCTTTTCTGTTTTGTTTTTATGTTTAAATATCTACTTGCATTTTCTGCCCCTTATTTATTTTTTTATGACTTTTTGGGGTTGTTGTTTTATTTTGTTTATTTATTTATTTTTAGGCAGTGTCATGTGGCAGGTGGGACCTTAGTCCTCCTACTGGGGATTCCCTGCAGTGGAAATGCAGAGTCTTAACCGCTGGGCTGCCAGGGAAGCCCCAGTCTTTACTGTTTTGATGAGGAAATGTGTTCTCTCGGTTGTCTGGTCTGTGGATTTTCTTTCCCCTGTAACAGAGTGAACTCCTGACTGTTTTCCCCTCTCGGCAAGGGGCCTGATCATCACTAATTGATCCTTGACCTCTGTCTTTCATGGGACATTAACAGCACTGGTCTGTTCTCTTCTTGAAGTGGACTTTCAAATACAACAAGCCCCCTTATCTGACACTTTTGTGAGTCAGACTTTGGTGAGGTTCACCTGTCCCCACCCCTACCCAGCAGCCCCAGGCCCAACTGGCTTCAATAGAAAAAGGAGTGACATCGGCTGCCTGCTTTGTGGCTACAGTTTCTTCTTTTTAAAATAGTTTATTTATTGACTTCCCTGGTGGCTCAGAGGTTAAAGCATCTGCCTCCAATGCGGGAGACCTGGGTTCAATCCCTGGGTCGGGAAGATCCCCTGGAGAAGGAAATGGCAACCCACTCCAGTATTCTTGCTTGGAGAATCTCATGGATTGAGGAGCCTGGTGGGCTGCAGTCCATGGGGTCACAAAGAGTCGGACATGACTGAATGACTTTACTTACTTACTTACTTACTTTATTTATTAAGTTTTGGCTGTGGTGGGTCTTCATTGCTGCTTGGACTTCTCTCTAGTTTCACCGAGTGGGGGCCACTCTTTGCTGCAGCGTGCAGGCTTCTGTTACAGTGGCGTCTCCTGGTGCAGAGCACAGGCCCTCAGGTGCTCAGGCTTCAGTGCTTGCAGCACAGGAGCTCAGTAGTTGCAGCTCCTAGCCTCTATAGTGTGAGGCTCAGTAGCTGTGGCACACGGGCTTAGTTGCTCTGTGGCATGTGGGATCTTCCAGGATCAGGGATGGAACCCGTGTCTCCTGCGTTGACATGCAGATTCTTATCCACTGAGAGGCCTGCAGTTTCTTTTCGCTCTCCACGTGTGTGGAGTGCAGGCTGAAACATCTCTGCTTTGTGACAATGACCTACCTCCTCAGCCTCAGCCCACCTATCTGGGCTGTGGTTTTCCCATCGGTAAAGTGAAGTGGTGGGCACGGTGACAGCTGAAGCCCCTTTCTGCTCTTAAGAGAGTGAGCCCCACTCACTGTTTAGCGCCCTTAACAACAGGTGCCTGCAGAAGCGATTGATGAGAGCTGCTTAGAAAAGGCCTTTCTTTGCAAAGGATGTTGGTGTCAAGTCTGGGGAAGCCGCATGTGTGCTCTGGTGATTCAGACTCCCAGAGAACCTTTGTGTCTCTTGGTTCCTGTGATCCTCTGAATAATTTACTTACCCCTTAGCATCCCCACTGCCTTTTCCAGCTCTTCTCTGCTCATTAGTGTCTGTGCCCTGGGTGGGCAGGGGCCGGAGGAGCCAGGGAAATGAGGATGAATTGGTGGAGTGGGGGCAGCACTGGGCCCAGGGACAAGAGGTTTGGATGAAGATGGAGGACCTCCTGCACCATCTGCTGGGATGCTCAGGGACCCTGAGTGGTCGTTAAGGGGCAGGGCTGTTAGGGGTAGGCTGGAGGCTGCTGCTTCCTATTTCCTAAGCAACAGATCCAAAGGTGAAGGGAGAAGGAACACTCGATTGTGAAGAGGAGTTGGAGGTGTCACGTTTCCCATGAAATAGTTGACATTCTGGGCAGATTACACCGAATTGTTGTACTTTGCATGTGCTATATTTGCTTCCTTGATCAGGCAAGTGCAGTTCCCTAGGCCTCCGAGACTTGCCCTCAGTGCAATCGGGATATGAAGATGCTGCAATTAGATTCTTTGGGGCACAGTGTGGTGGTGGCAGAGCCACTGAGGAGGCAACCTGGGCTCAGCCTCTTCTGCAGACCCAGGTACCACCCAGAGGCTGCCTGGCACCTGCTGCATGGAAAGTGACTTAGCCCCACCTGTAGGGTAGGCTTGCAGCACTTATGAAAGGAAGACAGAGAAGATTCCCTTCCTGGGGAGCATGCCTCCCTGCTCACCAGTCATTTCTCGGGGCTGTGCCCAACACGACCATGTACCGTCCAAGGGGGAATCCCCCTCCATCGTCCCCAGCTGGGTTCTGAAGTCCTGCTTTTATTCAGTGATGCTGTCTTCTTCCCAGGCATGCTGGAGACCCCAGGAGAGCTCCTCCTTCCCTCTCCATTCCCCAAGCCAGAGTGCAGAGAAGCAGAGCCTTGCGGTACCTCCCAGCTTTTGCTTCCTCTTCCAGCCACCAGCCCAGGACCCCAGTTTGGACCACCAGCCCTGTGACTAATCAGTATCGTGACATCTGAGTGGAGTGTTGCTGACAGCGTGGTTTCCACAGTTGTGGCCTTTGGGTCGGTCTCTGCAGTGGCACGTTTCTCAAATGAAGGGCAGCCAGCTCTCAGAGGCCATGGGGCTCTCCCCACAACACACCTCGTTTTCCCTCTGTCACTTCTCTTATGTTCCAGCATCTCTCTCATAGGCGGGGGATATTGGCCTGTCCCACCTCCAAATTCTAAGCTGCCATGCCCCCACTTTTCTTTCCCATCAGTAGTTAATGGAAGATAAATGGATTGCATTTGTGAGATTCATGGTGACAGCTAACTCCCCTTCACATCACCTGAGATTAGGACCGTGAACCATCTGGTCTAGTCTGCTCTCTTTCCCCTGCTCTGTCTCCTTCTCTGATGATGGTTAGTTGATGAGAATGGAACACTGAGTTGTCTTTGTAAAACTGATGGAAGCTATAGGTTCCATTCCTCCTGCATATTGCAGTCTTCCATTTGAGGTCTCCCTTATAGGCAGAGGAAGTCTCTTACATATGAACCTTCAAGTTGCAAACTTTCAATGATGTGAACATGCGTTTGGTTCGGGGAAGGAACTAGAACCTGTGCCATCAACATCAGGCATGGGTGAAATTAACAGCTTGCCCTTGGTCTCCTATTACTGACGATCCTTCAGCTCTACCATCTCCCACCTCCTCTCCCTCCTCCAGTCAGTAACTCTTTTTGCCTGTTCACTCGATGTCAGCCCTTGTATGCCAGCTAATGTACTGTACTACTGGACTTTTCCAGGTACTGTTCAGTTCAGCCGCTCAGTCATGTCTGACTCTTTGTGACCCCATGGGCTGCAGCACGCCAGGCTTCCCTGTCCATCACCAACTCCCAGAGCTTACTCAAACTCATGTCCGTAGAGTCGGTGATGCCATCCAACCGTCTCACCCTCTGTTGTCCCCTTCTCTTCTTGCCTTCAAGGTACTTCAAGGTACTGTACTGTAAGATTAAAATGTTTTATTTTTTGTTTGTTTTTGATGTATTGTTTGTGTGGAAAGTATTATAAACCTATTACAGTACATTACTATGTAGTTGGTTGTGTTAGTTGGCCACCTAGGCTAACTTTGTTGGACTTACGAACAAACTTGACTTGTGAACACACTCTCGGGACAGAACTTGTTTATATGTAGGTGACTTACTCATATTCTTATATTCTCAAATTTGAGTGTGCATGTGAGTCACCAGGAAATGTTCATGAAGTTCAGATTAATTCCTGCCCTTGGGGATTCTGGTTTGGGTGGGAGGACTGATTATGCTCAGTCTGGATATAAGGATTCGCTAGAGAATGAGCTTTTACCTGGATTGCTGTCGTCTGCGAGGATGGGAGATATTAGCTGTGATGATGGCTAATGTTGATTAAATGCTTAGTCCACCAGGCAGTATCCTAACTGTAGTGACTCATTTAATCTTCATAGCGTCCTCCTGTGCAGATCCTGTTGTTAGTTCTATTTTTAGATGAGGAAATGAGGCACAAAAAAACTTTGCCTGTGGTCACACAGCTAATATGGCCAAGCCAGTAGGGATTCCAGGCAGTCTGACCCCAGAATATGGCTCCTTCCCATGCGCTACCCCACCTCTCTGCTGTACCTTTCAGGTAACTGTGCCAAACTCTCTGTGTTCTGTAGGTAGAGGTTTTTTTTTTTTTTTAAGAAAATGATTGGTATTTCTGAGGAAGACCCCCCTGGATAAGGAAATGGCAACCTGTTCCAGTATTCTTACCTGGGAAATCTCACGGACAGAGGAGCCTGGTGGGCTACATGTCCTGTTCTAGCCAAAGACTGGGACGTGACGTAGCAACTACACAACAGCAGCATAGTCCCAGAACGTACGTACATGTGAGTATCTCTGATGAAAGAAAATCCAGAGGTGGTTAGGTCATCCGTCTCGAGATAGAAAGCCTGAGCCCTACTCAGTACTCTGTAATGACCTATGTGGGAAGAGAATCTAAAGAAGAGTAGATGTATGCATATGTGTAGCTGATTCACTTTGTTGTACACTTGAAACGAACACAACATTATGAATCAACTATAATCCAATTAAAAAAAAAAGAAGCCTGAGCCTATGATGTTAGCGGTAGGCAGGAGTAGTCAGGACATTGTGACATTGTGAGCAGATTCTACTCTGCGCTCTTTCTCGAGAGCTCTTGTCAATACAGCTGAACATAAAAGTCAAGATATACAGCTGAACATAAAAGTCAAGATGTGGGGCCCCCAAAAGGTCCCTATTTTTGCCAGTGTCAGCCAGCTGCCACCTGGCGGCTTGGACCAGCTTGTAGGCCTTCTATGGTCTTGGTGGCTATAAGGCTGTTTTTGGAGAGTGTGCATTTTGGTTTTAGCTTTTATATTCCTTTCCTTAAATGCATATAGTCCTTCCACAATCATCAAGTACCTACCAAGGGTCTTGGGCCTCAGGAATATAGGGAGGAAGAAAACACAGCCTGGCCAAAGGAGGTAGCAGTCTCTAGGAGAAGGCACACGTAATAGGAACATAGCACTCCAGGGCGCTGGTTGCTGCCTCCTCAGGGAATCTTATTTGCAGTATCTTTGGGACACTGGTTCCAGCCACATCTACATGGAGGCTCATTCACACTTAAGGAAACTGGAGAAGATGCAGTAAGATGTTAAATATAACTGCACTGGTCCTGCCTTAGGCCCTGCAGGCCCGTCAGCTTGACAGGAGTGATCCGGGCAGGACAGTGAGTCCAGGAGGCAGGACCAGGCGAGGCAGGAGGCCAGGCAGCCTCCCTTCTGTGACCCCCAACGTTGGGGGCACCTGGGATGAGAATCCAGCCCAGATGACGCAGGCCAGGGTTTCCATAGCTGGAAGGTGGGTACTGGTACAACCCTGGTGAATGCTGGTGGGGCCTTTGGTCTGGGTTGGAGGCTGAGTGACTCTGGGGGCCTCTTTGACTGGACTTTCTTCGTGAAGGTGGGGCCGATTCTGCCTTGCAGGCGCTCAACATGTGCTTGGTGACTGAATGTGTAGAAGAGACTGTAAATATCTCTACTGGATAATTTCACATCCGGAGTGGTAGCTATGGAGATGGATTACAGCATGTCAGAGAGAGTGGGGTTGGACCAAATGATGTCTAGGGGACCTCTTGACTCCAACATGCTGCCTGGCATACAGCAGCATGTGTCTGTTGAAACAAATTCTGCAGTTCTCTGGAAGAAAAAAAGCATCCACATAACCCTTCCCCACTGATCTTTGATCTCATCCATTCTTCATTAAGTTTCTCCTGGCTGCTGCAGGTGGATGACTATCCTTTACCCTGAAGACACCTGACTGTTCAAAACAGCCTTGCCTTCAATTTGAAACCGGTTTTTTTCTCTGAAATGCTGTAATGCCTATCCACTGCCACTAGAGGGCTGAGGTTTTCCAGAGCAGCCTCCAGTTCAAAGGTTTGCCTACTGGGAAATCTGGACCGTGGGCAAAGACCCTGATGTTGGGAAAGACGGGAAAGATAGAAGACAGGAGGGTTCAGGGATGACAGAGGACTAGATGGTTGGAGGCATCACCGATTCAATGGACCTGAGTTTGAGCAAGCTCTGGGAGATGGTGAAGGACAGGGAAGCCTGGCGTGCTGCAGTCCATGGGGTCAAGAAGAGTCGGACACGACTGAGCGACTGAACAACAAGGCAAAGGCCGTTTCTGAAAACTCAAATGAGCAATAGATGTTTAAGCAGCCAAATGCCTGCACATCTGAGCTGGAGGTGCAGGGGAACGGCGGGGACTCCTATGTCAATAGCCCCTGTGTGGCGGTGGCTGAGGTCTCTGTGCAGCTAAGGGAAATGGGAACATGTTAGAGAATCTGTGTGGGCAGTACCCATGGGGGTGGCAGTGGCTGCCTCACCGCTTTGAGCCATGAACAACCATCCAAAGTTCAATTATTTCCACCTCTCCCACTGCCCCCACCCCCAAATGGAAGAGTTTATGTTGTAGTGCATGTATATTTATTTTTTTCCCCCATTCTTCCCTGAAGGAGTTAATAAGGACTGAAATGACCAATGAACAGAAAGCAATGGGGAGATGTGAGGAAAGAATGGACACGTTTAATTTATGGACCAGAAAATCTCTTGCCCTTGGCAATGTGCAGGATACTTTCAGCCCTGAGCTGGGCAGCCCTTTAGGGGAACCAGTTTTATTTAATTCTATTCATAGTTATATTGAGCACTTGTTTATTTGTCACTGTGTTTGAACTTACTGGAAACATAATGTGTAAGATTAAGGCCCCATCCTCAGGGATCTTGGAGTCTAAGATAAGGCAGCTGAGGTCTACGATGGAAGTTCAAAGCAAGGTCGCTGAGGTGAAACAGCGGTGCCTGGGCCTGGGGATTCGGAATAGGCAGAAACTGGCTAAGCGTTTGCTGGCAGAAACTTGGTTCTGTGTGACCAAGCCTGTGGCAGGAAGTTCTCACCTGAGACTGAAGTGATGGCAAGAACCAAAGTGGTGAACTGGGTAAGAACCCCTAGGAGAACGTGAAGCTCAAAAATGTGGGAGACCCTATAAGAAATGCACTACCAAGCTGTGTAAGACTGGAAGGAAACTTTTTTTTTGACCAGACTGCGCAGCATGTGGGATCATAGTTCCCTGACCAGGGATGAACATGTGCCCCCAGCACTGGAAACATGGAGTCTTCACCACTGGACCCCCAGGGAAGTGTCAAGGCTGGAAGGAGACTAATGCATATTACTGTGTGGAAGAAACCAATATGAAAAGGCTACATACTGTACGATTCTAACTCTGACATTCCAGAAAAGGCAAAACCATGGAGACATAAAATCATCATTGGTTGCCAGGGGTTGCAGATGGGGAGGGATGAATAGGCAGAGCACAGAGGATTTTTAGAGCAGAAAAACTCTCTGTCTGATACTCTAATGTGGACCCATGCCATTGTACATTTGTCCAAACCCATAGAACGTACAACGCCAAGCATGCCCCTTAATGTAACTGTGGGCTTTGGGTGCTTATAACGTGTCAAGTGTACCCCTCTGCTGGGGGATGTTGTTAGTGGAAGAAGCTGTGCATGTGCAGGGACAGCGGGGAAACCTCTGTGCCATCCACTCAATTTTGCTGAGAACCTTAAGCTGTTCTTAAAAAACAAAGTCTTAAACAATCTAGGGGAATATGTGTTAACCTCAGTTCTGGAGAAGACACAGACTGGGATGGGGTGAAACTCCCCAGAGCCAGAAGTTTATGACTTGGTGGCAGAGTGATCAAAGAAAGCAGTTTGGAGCCAAGCGGGGTGATGGAGAGAGGAGGAAACATCTTGGAAGATATAGTCAGACCACCAGTGTAATGAGCAGGTACAGACAGGGTCTGGGTGGGTCAGGCTGGCTTAAGGGACCAGTGGCAGGTGGAATAGAGAAGAGTTAGAAATAGTTTAAGTCTTGGAGCCCCTCTGGGGGCTATGAGTTCAAAAGTAGGAGGAAGTTTCAGAGAGGTGTGCTGATGAGTTCTTTTCTGGGTGTGTTGGGTTTGAGGTTATGAAGGACCCTGGGAAGGAAACTTTGAGTCTGGAGCTGGGGAGGGAGTGAAGATGTCCGGCTAGGATTATCAGTCTAGACATGTAGTGGAATTTGTGGGAAGAGACGGGATCACCAAAGGGAAAGAGCGTGAAAACAGGATGTTTTCCATTCTTTTATTCATTCACCGGATGTTTGTGTAGCACCAGGAGTTGTAACAGGCGATCCTCATTCTTCAGAGTCCTCTAGAAGCTAAGAGCACTGCTTGAGGAGAAATTTGCCTTATTGAGGTGATGTTGGAGCTAGTGATGGGAGAGTATCTGAACTTTTCATCACTTCTCCCTGGGATGTGGATATGAGGAACAGTAAAGCGCACCAGGGAACGAGAATTCACTTTATCAGGACTTAGGCCTGTGCTCAGGGCTCCTGGTGCAGAGAGCTCCAGCACAGCTGTGTGGGGGCCCACACCTCATGGTTTTATCACTCAACTGGGAATCTCTGCCTCATCTTAGCTCAAATCCAACTTTGATCACCAGTGTGGGTCCACACCCACAGGGTGTGATGGAGAACTGAGTAAGACGGCGGGGCGTTTGGCTCAGGAGAGAGAAACGTCATGTGAGGGCTTGTTGAGCTTTCAGTGCCCAGTGACCTGGCCTGCCGGGAAGCAGGGCCTGCGCAGGTTCTGCAGTCAGGTTGGTGATTGTTCCCTCCTAGGCAGGAGGAGCAAGACAGCCCTCAGCTGTTCTACATGTGTGAGGTCCAACCACCACTACGAAATGTGAGAAGTAACAGTCCAGAACTGATTTGTCCTGAGCTGTGAACAACCCACTGTCCCTTGTTCCTTGAGTTTCTTCCTTTCAGAATCCCTGAACGTCTTCCTTTTCTTGTTTTAAATTAATTAATTTTTGGCTGCACTGGTGCCTGTAGTTGCAGTGCCCGGGCTTCTTACTGCTGTGCCTTCTCTTGTTGTGGGGCATGGGCTCCAGGGTGCGCGGGCTTCAGTAGTTGGTGGCACACAGGCATAGTTGCCCCGCGGCATGTGGGATCTTCCCGGACCAGGGCTCAAACCCGTGTCCCCTGCATTGGCGGGCAGACAGAATCTCTCACCTTTTAGCCAGTGTGTAAGTGGTAGGGCTTTCCGTATTTATTGTGCTCACAGATTGTGGTAGAAAGAGGCCCCAAAGATGTCCATGCCCCCTCCCTGGGACCTGTGACCTGTGACCTGTGACTGTGTTACCTCACGTAGCAAAAGGGACTTCCACAGATGTGATTAAATTAAGAATCCAGAGATGAGAGGACTGTCCAGGTGGGCCCAGTGTAATCATAAGGTTCCTTTTAAGAAGAGGCCGGAGGACTAGCGTCAGAACAGGAGAAGTGATGACAGAAGCAGAGTTCACAGGGATGTCATGGCTGGCTGAAGCCCACAGCTGGGGATTGCAGGTGGCTCGACACTGGGAGAGAGAAGGAAGCAGATTCTTCGCTAGAGCCTGCAGGACTATCAGCACTTGATTTTAGCCCCATTTGTGACCCATTTTAGAATTCCAGCCCTCAGGACTGTGAAGTAATACATATTTGTTGTTTAAGCCACTAAGCTTGTGGTCATTTGATACAGCAGCTATAGGAAACTAATATACCAGCATACACCTAATTTCCAATTTATACCTACATAGGTGCTCAGTTTATTGGATGAATACTTTAAGCCCCAAGCTATGGTTCTCAATGGTGTTTTCTCAAATCTGTTTTTCTGCTGTAGTTCAGTTGCTCAGTTGTGTCTGACTCTTTACAGCCCCATGGACTGCAGCATGCCAGGCTTCTCTGTCCTTTGCCATCTCCTGGAGCTTGCTCAAACTCATGTCCATTGAGTCCGTGATGCCATCAACCGTCTCATCCTCTGTTGTCCCCTTCTCCTCCTGCCCTCAATCTTTCCCAGCATCAGGGTCTTTTCCAGTGAGTCAGCTCTTCACATCAGGTGGCCAAAGGATTGGAACTTCAGCTTCAACATCAGTTCTTCCAATGAGTATTCAGGGTTGATTTCCTTTAGGACTGACTGGTTTGATCTTCTTGTAGTCCAAGGGACTCTCAAGAGCTTTCTTTGTTACCACAGTTCGAAAGTATATATATATATATATTTTTGCTACTCAGCCTTCTTTATGGTCCAACTCTCGCATCTGTACACAATTATTGGAAAAACATAGCTTTGACTATACCAAACTTTGTTGGCAGAGTGATGTCTCTGCTTTTTAATACACTAGGTGTGTCATAGCTTTCCTTCTAAGGATCAAATGTCTTTTAATTTCATGACTGAAGTCACCATCCACAGTGATTTTAGAGTGCAAGAAAATAAAGTCTGTCACTGTTTCCATTCCCCCCGCCTTTCTATTTGCTTCATTTGGGTGGGTAGAGACTTGGAGGAAACTGCCCAAGCGAGGAAATCCCCAGGTTCAGTTCAGTTCAGTTGCTCAGTTGTGTCCAACTCTTTGAGACCCCATGAACTGCAGCACACCAGGCTTCCCTGTCCATCACCAACTCCTGGAGCTTGCTCAAACTCATGTCCATCGAGTCAGTGATGCCAACCAACCATCTCATCCTCTGTCATCCCCTTGGATCCATTCTCTAATCTGAGCCACCCAGCGGAGCAGTCCTGAGAGGGTTTGATTGCCTTGGCTCTGTCTTGCCCTTCACTGCTTCCATACTCTCTTCACTGCAAATCCAGTTCAGTCAGTCAGTTCAGTCATTCAGTCGTGTCCGACTCTTTGCAACCCCATGAATCGCAGCACGCCAGGCCTCCCTGTCCATCACCAACTCCCGGAGTTCACTCAGACTCACGTCCATTGAGTCCGTGATGCCATCCAGCCATCTCATCCTCGGTCGTCCCCTTCTCCTCCTGCCCCCAATCCCTCCCAGCATCAGGGTCTTTTCCAATGAGTCAACTCTTCGCATGAGGTGGCCAAAGTACTGGAGCTTCAGCTTTAGCATCATTCCTTCCAAAGAAATCCCAGGGTTGATCTCCTTCAGGACTGGTTGGATCTCCTTGCGGTCCAAGGGACTATCAAAAGTCTTCTCCAACACCACAGTTCAAAAGCATCAATTCTTCAGCACTCAGCCTTCTTCACAGTCCAAATCTCACATCCATACATGACCACAGGAAAAACCAAGCCTTGACTAGACGGACCTTAGTCGGCAAAGTAATGTCTCTGCTTTTGAATATACTATCTAGGTATATCCAAATCCAGGAGATTTCCATGAGTTCAGAAAGCCAGGTGGAGTGATAGCTGCACGTGAATGTTGTGCTTAACAGAATCGTAGTCATTTGGGAATTGGCAGGAATTTAGTGAGCGAGGTGTAGCCGTGAGTGGAGTCAGATGGGCATTTGGCTCAGGAGATAGGAGCGGTGGGTAAGGGCTTGTTGAACAGGTGTGCTTCCTGTGCTCAAGATGCTCACACAGGCCAGCAGCTGATGCTTGGAATGGTCTACAGAAGTGCTCTTGTGTCAGGGTGGCAGCTGAAATTCTGCTTTGCACAGAACCTAAGTGTCCTGAAAAAGGTGAAGCCTCCAACATGGGGCCTGGGGCCATGCTGTCCACACCCTCAACCAGCTTCTGAGGCCAAGGAGCTCTTCTGGGTTGGGCTCGGGGTAGGGGGTCTGGGTGGACAAGGTGGGGAGCTGGGAAGGGTGGGAGAACCTCCCCTGGAGGACTTTCTGGAGTGTAGAGGGGCACTCCCTGCTTAAGTAGTGCTTTTCAACAGGCTTGCTATGTCCCTGGATCTAGACCAAGCAGGGCGGTTCATTGAACACACACTTCCAAGAAGTTGCACAAACTATGCAGTTTGATTTTTAAAACTTAGAATTAGGCCTCTTGAGATCCACGTGTAAATTTTCGCAAATAAGCACCAGAGCCACATGACCTGGCCCAGCTGCCTCGCTCTGGACAGCAGCCCCTGACCCTGCTGCCCCTGTGTGTAGCCCTGTTTTTGGCTCTGGGACTCTAGACGGTAATGTTGGCAAAATGTGGGTGGTGGAGGGAAGGACTGTTCCCACAGCCACAACAAAAACAATTCTTTTAGAGGCTTGGCATGCTGTTCCTAAAAACTTTCTATTCACACGAGGTTCCAGAGGCCTTAGAATTTTTACTTATTTATTTGACTTATTTTAGGCTGTGCTGGGACTTCATTGCTCACTTGGGCTTTCTCTGGTTGTGGTGGCTCTTCTTGTTGAGGAACATGGGTTCTAGAGCCTGGGCTCAGTAGTTGTGGTGCAGGGGCTAAGTTGCCCCACTGCATGTGGGATCTTCCTGGACCAGAGAGCAAACCTGTGTCCCCTGGATTGGCAGGCAGATTCTTAACCACTGGACCACCAGGGAAGTCCCAGAGGCTTCATAAACTCTCTTCTTGGAAGTAAGAGGTTAGGAGATTTGCTAGAACCCAACTCCTGGGATGGTGATTGAAGAGAAGGCTCTTTGTTGTTGCTAGAATTTGGGCAAGTCTCCCCCAAGCCTGGTTTAAGATCTGGGCTCCCTTTTCCTGCAAAGGTGACTAGGTAGCTATGGACCCACCTGCCTGTGTTCAATGTAGACACTAAAGTGATGGGATCTTCTGGCCCAAGTCAGACAGGAGACTTTCTCTCTCTCTCTTCTCACACACACAGCTCAACATTGAATCCAGTGCAGCTCCTCTATGATGTGGTTTATTTGGTTGGAGGTAGGGAGTTTGGAGTGATGGTAGAATTAGAAAAGCAGGGGAATAAAAAAATTAACATAAAATAGCTTTGAAGGGTATTTTTTCTGACTATATGAATAATTCATACTTAATAAAAATGCAGATAATGCAGGAATGGTATAAGGCCACCGCATAGTGATAACCTGTATTAGCGTTCTGGTGACTATACTTTCATGTATCTTTTTATGGACACACATAGCATAATTTTACATAAAAGGAATTATATGAAATTACATCATATATTCTATTTTTTTCATCTCCACTTTAGAAAGTTTTATTTTTCGCCTCTGTTCTTGTTCTATTATTCTGTCCACCCGTGGGCACTTGCCTTCCCCTCCCACCACTGTCACCTCCCATACTCAAGGTCACTGATGTTGGCAGCCTGGTGGGCATTTTCCATATATTTCTTCATGGTCATGTAATCACACACAAACACAAATACTCCTTAAGGGAGTGTCTTGGATTTGGTTTGAAATTTTTCTCACCCTGCTTTTCCTGCTGAGTAACAGCTCAAGGAAGCCCTTCTCAGTTCATCTGTGTAGCTCCAGCTGGGGGCGGCGTCAGAAGCCATGAATTGGACCCATCACTGCTTATGCAGCCATTCTCTTACTGATAAGCATTCGCTGTGTTTTCAGTTTTTTTGTCATCTCAGACAGTGCTTGGACATCTAGTCTTACCTAGTGGTGCCTTTATTTCAAGAAGCTAGAGTTGCAGAAGGAGGATTGCTGGGTGAAGGGGGTGTTTGTTTTCATTAACAGTAGACATTATCAGATTGCTTTCCAAAGGCTGTGTCAGTTCACATTTTCACCAGTAGTGGGTGGGGGTTCCTTTTTCTCTGTTTC
This sequence comes from Aepyceros melampus, assembly GCA_006408695.1. Lineage (NCBI taxonomy): Eukaryota > Metazoa > Chordata > Mammalia > Artiodactyla > Bovidae > Aepyceros > Aepyceros melampus. The sequence goes on along the minus strand of SJXQ01007378.1, from coordinate 477,129 downwards.
CAGAACAGCAGTTTACTTATCATAGTTAAATTTCTTTTTCAGTTTGATAGGTGTCGAATAATATCTCAGTGTTACCTTCATTTGCATTATTTTGCTTATCAATGAGGTTGAAAAACTTCTTTAATGCTATTGACCTGTTGGCTATTTCATCTTCATTTTTTTTTTAATGAATGCTTTCATTATAAAAAATTTATCTATTTATTTTTGGCTGTCCTGGGTCTTTGTTGCTGCGTGGGCTTTTCTCTAGTTGTGGTGTGCAGCCTTCTCACTGAAGTGACTTCTCTTGTTGTGGATCAACGATTCTAGAGCACAGGCTTAGTTGCTCCCTGGCATGTGGGATCCTCCCAGATCAGAGATCGAACCCATGTCTCCTGCATTGCAGGTGGATTCTTTTGCCACTGAACCACCAGGGAAACCCCTGTTGGCTATTTCTGCAAAGGAGTATTGCATGGAAGTTTGATCTTTAATTTTCTGGTTTTGTAGGGTTGGAAAAAAACTGGCGTGTGACCTCACCCAGACCTTTCTTCCCTGGGTGCTAGAGGCTTGATCAGATAGGAGCACGGAGATGGTGTCTGTGTTGAAGCAGGTCAACAAGGGAGACTGGGTCAATGCCTGGACTGGACTAGACATCAGGGGGTCGGGAATAATGTGGCTCCAGTCCTAAGGGTCTGCTGCACAAGAGTCAACAGGTTTGATGAGTTCAGCAGCTTAGGCAGGTTGCTGGAAGTGAGTTTGGTGCAAATGTCCATTCCAGGTAATCAGTCCTTTTGCAGTCAGCTAGACTCTAGCCAGTTGCTTGGTATAGGAGGAAAGGGTGTGGGGTAAGGAAACAGAATTAAAGCCGCTAGGAGGGGGAAGACAAGGGCTAAGCAGTGCTGGGGCCTTGGCAAGCACACTCCTGTTACAGCAAGCAAGTCCTACACTGGGCAGGGTGGCTGAGGAAGGATCCTGGTTGTACACACCATGTCCCCAAAGAAAGAACAAGAAAGACATCAGAGCTGCACCACACAGTCATCTCTGGACTTCCTTTAGAAACCAAACCCAGGGAAGCAAAACTAAGTCCAGGTTGCAGCAGCTGGGGCTGCTGCCGTGCTTCATGACCCTGGTGAGGATTGCTTATGAGGACGTGAGCTTCTGTTCTCCACTCAAACCTATCTGGGCAGGTCTTAGCAGCTCTGGTTGTGCAGGGGTGGAGAGGACAGAGGTGGTGGAAATGACGCAGAAGCAGGAATCACTGGAAATTTCCTTTGCTCATGGCAAGGAAAGGAACATGAGGAAGGGAAAACATTTCGTGCCTACCCAGTTGTGTGACTAGCCACATTTCTGTAGCTAAAGTAAATTATTAATTAGGTTAAATTTCCCTCCAAAACCATTTTTTGGCTAATCATGTTTCAAATCAGGAAGACCTCATCATTAGAAGTGACTGAGTTTATTAGACATTTCATTTACATTTTATGTTTTTCTTCCTTAAGTTGTGGGTTCACATTTCTTAAACCAGTATTTTACATGGGGGAGCAACTGGGTTTCAGATATTTCTATCTTCTTATTGATCACTTTTAACACTTCTCTCAGGAAGGCAGCTGGTAAAGAAAATATAAGACTGTCTAAGGCTTTTACTCTGTGGATGGTGAAATTGTATGAACTCAACATAAACTCTCAGTTACTGTTGTCTTTTAACACTATTTCAAGTCAGTGTGAACTCAGAGGCTTCTACTAGGTCAGATATTTGTTTTGAACAAAGGCAGCTGTGTTCCAGCCCCTCTTCCTTTTTAACCTAAGCTTAAAGATTTGAAGTTGCTTCTGGATAATCTAGGTGCATGTCTCCTTGCTATGGAGGTTGTCTTTTTTTTTTTTTTTTTAATAGGATTTTCTATATGCTGATGATACAGTTTTTTCTTTTTTTAACTTTGGTCATAAGCTAACAGTGGCCTCAATAGGCACTTATTTTAGCCATTGTGTGAAACCTAGTTCTAAAACTAGCATCAGCAGATGTCCTGTAAAATTTAATTGGTTACATTCAATAGCTCCATATAACAGGTCACTTCCTTTAGTTAGTTTGGGCACACTTTGCAAATAACTCATCCTGGAGAATTCATTAGAAAGCTGTTTTATTCAAAGCCTGCTATTTCACAGGAGTGTTACTGAGATTTAAAAAACAAACAAGCAAACAAACAAATTCCTCTGCCGAGCAATTAGTTAACTAGTAGTACTGGCTTTGAAATTTATCTAGGCCAAAATGATTCCATTCTGTATGACATACAGAATGTAGAGAACTTGATTAACCATCGATTCACATGCTGGAATGCCTCTAGAATATTTATTTATTTTTTTGGTGCCAAATTACTTTATTTGAAGGAATGGTACTGAGGAAAGAATTTAAGTAGATGTTTTGGTACTAGAGTGTTTATTTGTATCATTTTTAGATGTGTGTATGTGTGTTTAGTTGCTCAGCCGTGTTTGGCTCTTTGCAACCCTATGGACTGCAGCCCACCAGGCTTCTCTGTCCATGAAATTTTCCAGGCGAGAATACTGGAGTGGGTTGCCGTTTCCCTCTCCAGGGGATCTTCCCAACCAAGAGATCCAATCCGAATCTTCTGCATCTCCTGCATTGCAGACGGATTCCTTACCACACTAGACCTGGCCTAACCTTCCGGTCTCGTGCTGGCTTTGTATTGGTCAGAATTGCAGTAGAAGACAGATGACACATTCAGAGGAGGTGACTGAGGATGGTTTAACATTTACAGAAAAGGAGTTGGGTTAAGAAACCAGCATGGATAGTGAAGCAGCAGGGTCAATCAGAAGGGGAAACTTACCACTTGCAGTCTGGAGGGGCAAGTGGGGTGCAGTTGCCAGAACTTCATGAGAATTGTGGGGGTGAGGGTGCCTCCTGAGGGGCCTGTTGCCTCAGGTGGAGGGGCAGAAACACTGCCTAACCCAGGTCCAGCAAGAAGGGACCCGGGGAATAAGCACCCTACCAGTGCCTCCTGTTGGCCTGAAGTAATAAGAAGCCCTAGGGCAAGGAGAGCCAGGTGGTACATCTCTTGGTGACTGAGCGTAGGGCGGAGGAGAGCTGAGGGGGACCTGGGGGGCAGATGGAGACTTTTCAGCACAGCTCACCTTCAGGTGGAAGGAAAATGGACATCCAGGCAGGGGAGAGGAACCTGGCTAGACTCCTCAGTTTTCACACGGCATTGTCAGTGTTGCTGGTGGCCACTGGAGCTCCATGTAGTAGGAGAACCACAGGATACCTGCAGTGGAGGTCCCTACTGGGAAAACCAGCCTCTTCTTACATGTTATCCATCTGTTCAGATGCCTCAGTGGGAGGTAGATTCACGGAAGACTATTTGCAGAACATTGAAAACCTGGACAGTATGACTTGTTTTTATGGAGTCACACTTCATGTTGAGTTCTCAGCCATCACTGAGGGTGGCTCCAATGCCAGTCTACCTATTGCTGTGTGTGCCCTCTACTGTGACTTAAAATATGTGTGACAAATAACTTAGATGTGAGTGTTGGGGATAGTTTGTTTCCCCCGAGGAATCCTTTTTCTTTCTGGACATCGAGAACTGTGTAGCTGATTTCTCTTCCTATCTTAATTTCTGGGAAGCTTAGATCCAAATTTTCAAGCCACCTAATTTGGCTTCCTTTGGGATCCTAGAGTTTATGTATGTATGTGTGTGTGCGTGCACGTGTGTGTCTGTATTTCCTTCTTTCAACTTTTACTTTTCATTCAGATTTGAATTTTTTTCCTGGATCTAACTTTTATTCTCATTTTTTAAAAACTATTTTATGTAGTTCTGATAAGCTACCTGAAGTAACTGCCTATAAGGTACAGTATTCTTACACATTTTTAATATGGGTAAATTCAGTTAATCACTTAGGGAGTCTGGAGGACAATGGTCTAGATGAAGGTTCCGAAACCTGGGACCTGCCTCTTGTTGGATGGACATGTGATTGCCCTCAGGGAACTGACCTCTTGAATGCTGGAGTCCCCTAGGGCTCCATCTTTGGTGCAGAGATAATATTTCCTTAAGTGTATGTGAGGGTAGGAGAAGGATGTCCCTCACTTTGTCTGCAAGAAGCATTGGGTGGGTGGTTGTGCTCAATTAATGGAGTATTTATGCAAGTATCTTGAGAAGTTTAAAATGCTTCCTATTTGTTCATGTGCACATTTAACATTTATTGCAACCACTGGGCCAAGGATACACAGATAGGTAAACTTGTTCATTTATCCTTTCAGTAGATATTTATTGAACAGCTATTGTGGGTTGTGTGTTAGTTGCTCAGTCGTGTCTGACTCTTTGAGACCCCATGGACTGTAGCCCACCAGGCTCCTTTGTCCGTGGGATTCTCTAGGCAAGACTACTGGAGTCAGATGCTCCAAGGAGCATCTATTGTGTTGGCCCTAATCCAAATGGCGGGGAGGCAGCTGTATAAGGAAAAACTGAGATTTTTCCTTCTGCTGTGTTTCCTTTACAACTTCATTTCTAGTCACCAAGTGTGTGGAAGCCCCCTGCCACACACACCCCAAGTAGAAATCAACTGGATGTCCTACAATTTAACTCAGTTCTAACACTGACTGCCTGGAATAGTATCAGATCCCACAGGTTCAAGGCTCAGTCCCCCGAGATGAGGTTCCCTGGTGGCTCAGAGGTAAAGAATCTGCCTGCCAATGCAGGAGATGTGGATTTGATCCCTCCTTTGGGAAGATCCCCTGGAGAAGGAAATGGCAACCCTCTCCAGTATTGCCTGAGAAGTGCCATGGACAGAGGAGTCTGGCAGGCTCCATGGAGTTGCAAAGAATCAGACACGACTTAGCAACAAAACAACAACACACAAGACAGTTGCCATTTCAGATGCCAACTGCAAGTAGTGGTCCCCAGTTTATTGTAAATTACCTCNTGGGCGTGGGGTATCTCTTCAGGGCTGCTCCAGCAAAGCACAGCCACTGCACCTTACCTTGGATGAGGGGTATCTCCTTACCACCACCGTTCCTGACCTTCAACGTAGGATAGCTCCTCTAGGCCCTCCTGTGCCTGCCCAGCCACCACTCCTCGGGTTGCTCCTTCCGGCCACCGGCCCTGGCCTTGGGCTTGAGTGTACCTGCGGGGAATCAGTCCCATGACTCCCCACAGATACCACATTCTTAGGTGCTCAGATCCCTTATAAAAACTGCTCTAGTGAGTACAGTCCGTCCCGCGTATCTGCAGATTCTGTATCCACAGGTTCTGTATCTGCTGGATTCTGTGGTTGGGTGATCCGCGATGTGGAACCTGTCCTTACAGAGGGCTGACTGCATAGGAATGTCGGATGCCTGGCTCCATTCCATTCACCGCTTGCTGAAAATTGTGGGAACTCTTTGAAGAAATTCACAGGGATATTGACAGTTGTCCTGGGGATGGGGGGTTTGTTTTTGTAAATCTCAGATCTCCCCTGAGCCCTCCAGTAGATTCTGATGTTGACGTGACACTGTGGCATCCCCCCTCGCTGCCTTTAGTTTTGTGTGCAAGTGGATGGATGTTTCCAGAGCTTCCGTGTGAGGAACACATGACTACTGATGAGAAGTTAGCAGTTTCTTACTGTTTTGCTCTTTGCTCATTTATGCTTTCTGATCAAATTAACAGAGAATTGCCTCTGCTGGAAATCTAGAGTTTTTAGAATATAACTTACGGTTTATAAAATTGATTAATGGTATTATCAAAAATATTTTTTAAAAACCACTTTTCTAAAACTCTTGAGAATTCTCCCATATATTCTTCTAAGCACTTTTGGGGTATACACACACATATTTTATCCTGTTTTGTGGTTTGGTTTTTTTTCTACTGACTGATACATCATTAACATCTTAACCATATCATTAGGTAAAGTGGGCTATTATATTTAATCACTGGGTGGTTTTCTGTTGCATGGGTGCAGCCTAATTTCTGGAACGAGGCTCCTCTGGTTTATAGACAACACATCAATAAACTGTCTGGTAGCTCTGTCCCTATACACAGAGCTAATTATTGAGGGAGAAATTTGGGTCACCTGACTAGTGGATACTGTCTTACAGTTATTTACAGGAGCCCACAGAAAAGAGATCCCAGTAAATGAGTCACATGTCAGATTCGGAAGCTAACTAGGCCTTAGACATTTAGTTGAGATTTGTAGGAATTCCCCAGGGGTCTAGTGATTAGAACATGCTGCTATCAGTGCCATGGCCCAGGTTCAGTCCCTTCTGGGAAACTAAGATCAGTCCGTCCCGCGTATCTGCAGATTCTGTATCCACAGGTTCTGTATCTGCTGGATTCTGTGGTTGGGTGACTCCGCGATGTGGAACCTGTCCTTACAGAGGGCTGACTGCATAGGAATGTCGGATGCCTGGCTCCATTCCATTCACCGCTTGCTGAAAATTGTGGGAACTCTTTGAAGAAATTCACAGGGATATTGACAGTTGTCCTGGGGATGGGGGGTTTGTTTTTGTAAATCTCAGATCTCCCCTGAGCCCTCCAGTAGATTCTGATGTTGACGTGACACTGTGGCATCCCCCCTCGCTGCCTTTAGTTTTGTGTGCAAGTGGATGGATGTTTCCAGAGCTTCCGTGTGAGGAACACATGACTACTGATGAGAAGTTAGCAGTTTCTTACTGTTTTGCTCTTTGCTCATTTATGCTTTCTGATCAAATTAACAGAGAATTGCCTCTGCTGGAAATCTAGAGTTTTTAGAATATAACTTACGGTTTATAAAATTGATTAATGGTATTATCAAAAATATTTTTTAAAAACCACTTTTCTAAAACTCTTGAGAATTCTCCCATATATTCTTCTAAGCACTTTTGGGGTATACACACACATATTTTATCCTGTTTTGTGGTTTGGTTTTTTTTCTACTGACTGATACATCATTAACATCTTAACCATATCATTAGGTAAAGTGGGCTATTATATTTAATCACTGGGTGGTTTTCTGTTGCATGGGTGCAGCCTAATTTCTGGAACGAGGCTCCTCTGGTTTATAGACAACACATCAATAAACTGTCTGGTAGCTCTGTCCCTATACACAGAGCTAATTATTGAGGGAGAAATTTGGGTCACCTGACTAGTGGATACTGTCTTACAGTTATTTACAGGAGCCCACAGAAAAGAGATCCCAGTAAATGAGTCACATGTCAGATTCGGAAGCTAACTAGGCCTTAGACATTTAGTTGAGATTTGTAGGAATTCCCCAGGGGTCTAGTGATTAGAACATGCTGCTATCAGTGCCATGGCCCAGGTTCAGTCCCTTCTGGGAAACTAAGATCCCACAAACTGCACTGTGCAGCCAAAAAGAAAGAAAGAAATTTGTGAAAATTTCAAAAAAAGATTATTTTCACAATGTCTTTACTTTATGTCTGTATGACTTTTTTTTTTTTTTTTTTGGTTTTCAGTGACTTTAAGATATACAATCCCATTTGATCCCTGGACTTTGCAGATAAAAGAAAACTGAGGCACTGAGAGAGATTACTGCCATTTAAACCAATGTCACATTAAATTCAAGTCTATAATTAGATATGTCTCCTTTTCTTAACTATTGATGTTTGTAGTATTTTCCTAGTTTTAAATTTTCTTTAGTAAATTTAGACCTAGTTTAAGAGTGATTGTTTTATTTTTTAAAGATACCATTGATTTATTTAGTGTGTTAAGCCCAGCAGGGCCAGTGGATTTACAGAAAAACAGTGGGAGTCCCTCCTTGGATAGCTAATCATACAATCATTGGAAAATGTTTTCTTTTATGATAATTGTCATTGCTCACCAGCATCTGACTTACAGAATTTGAACATCTAGAACCATAAAAGAATGACAGGAAAGTAAGGAGGAGTTTAAATTTTTTTAAAGAGAAGGAGTTTAAAATTTTTGTAATCTGCTCATACTAGTTTGTCAGCGCAGAATAACAAGTAGAAATTTGGGAGCAGGTTGAAACGGAAAGAAAAAGTGTGTGCACACAGCAATTGTACCATTGTTGTATCCCTTGGTATCTCTTTTTAGGAAAAAGAACTCCTGTGCTGTGCTCACCTGAGTACTTTACTGTCTTGGAAATAAGTCTGGTTGTTTTTTGTTTTTGAAGACTCTAGGTAGGACTGAGGCAGGGGACCTGAGCAGAACCAAAGGAGCAGGGCCCCAGACTGTAGCCTTGACCCTGTGTGATGTGCTTTGCTTCTGTACATGTTACTGACTTATTTCCTACCTCACCTCTCCCACTGGGAGGCCAGCTTCATGAGAGCAGGGCTTTTTGCATGTTTGGTTCATTTTTTTATATCCCTAGAAATGGCAACCCACTCCAGTGTTCTTGCCTGGAGAATCCCAGGGACGGGGGAGCCTGGTGGGCTGCTGTCTATGGGGTCACAAAGAGTCAGACATGACTGAAGTGACTTAGCAGCAGTAGCAGTGCAATAACTGGAGAAGGAAAGAGACCAATCTATCCACTCTTCACACACACACACACACACACACACACACACATATACAGATACACATACAGAACTGTTCCCCTTTTTGTGTGTTTGGTTCATTTTTTTATATCCCTAGTGCTAATAATTGGAGAAGGGAAGAGACCCATCTACCCACTCTTTCTACGCACACAGATACACACACACACAACTGTTCCCTACAAAGGATATGAAAATCATCCCCCAAAGGAAAGTACAGCTGTTGGTGAAGGAGTAATATACTTTATTCAGATGTTCGTTTTAGTTGCAGACATAAGTTGTGTTTCCCATCAGAAAAATGAAAATTTTAGTAAGAACTTAAATTGGAAATTGAAAGTGTAGTGACAGTTTTATTGAGATGCAATTCACATACCATAGAAATCATCTACTTAAAGGATAAAATACAATAACTTTCTGTCAGTTCCCAGAGCCAGGAAGCTGTTGTCCCTGTGCTTGATTTTAGAACATTCTTGTACTCCAGAAGGAAACCCTGTATCCATTAGCAGTCACTCTCCATTGCTCCTTACCCCTCACCCCCAGCAATATTCTTGTGTAAAGTCTCTACATTAATACTTAGCAAGATCACTTCTAGACACATATGCAGGTTAACTGAAAATTCTAGAAGGCTTCTTTATGTTGTACTTCTTTACTACATCTGACATTTCTGGGAAAGTGTTCAAACTTGTGAAATATATAATTTGTTACTTCTCTCCTTTCTTTTTTTTTTCAATTTTAGGACACTGATATAGCTCCCTTTGTGGCCTCATCACATCGTGTCTTCATAAAGTTTCACGCAGAGTATGCAGCCCGACCATCAGCGCTCCGGTTAACCTGGGCCAGCTAGCCCAATGAGGCCGGGTCTGCCCAGCACCTTGGATTTTCTGCAGGGGCTGGACCCTCCGGCCTCATGCGGGACAGGATACCTGACCCTCAGCCTGTGCCATGGAGAATAATCTGAACTTTTATATGTTTCATCAAAGTACACTGGAATCAACATTTGCACTTATTTTTTGAATGTAGAACATAGCTTCTTTAATCTAGTATTTTGATCTGAAAATTTCTAGACTCCCTTAAAGGGTTGGAAATGATTATGGCCTGTGTGCTGTACATTTTCAGAAGTTAATTAAATAGAAGTATGGCTTTCTCTTGAATGTCAAATTGGGGATGAATAAACGTTACTGAAATCTCAACAGTAGTGCTGCTTGTTCTTTTTAACTCACTGAAATTTGTCTTTCACTGTGGGTCTGTGTAAAACTTCAAGTTGAATAGTTCTATTTTGACAAAGTGTATGCCTCATTCAGGATAGGAACTGCAGAGCCAAGTTGCCTGTGTCTGAATTTTAGCCTTTCCAGCAACTTCCTTAACTCACCGGCCCAGCTTCCCTATGTGCCACTATTGTCTATTTGGAGTTTAACTACACGAGATGTGAAGTTATACTAGTTAGGCATGCTTTGATCAAGTATGCTGCTATTTTAAATCCAGAGACATTAGGTTAAAAATACAAAGTTAAGTCTTATGAAGAACATGGGACCAAATGAATGAAAGACATTATCAAATGTGTTACTTCATCTTCCTCTACTACTCAAATGCCAGGGGAGTGATACCTGCACAGACTACAGAGCCACCTAGATGAGACAGTCTCACTTAGCTCTCTCATGGTTGGACACATCAACTTTGTGGATGACTCTATTGGAAAGAACGGTGAACGTGATGAAAAGACCATCAAACCCAAGCTCTCGACAAAGCTAGAACAATGGACTGAAACTCTTGAGACGAAATCTGACAGGAATAGATACAAGATTTAGCTTTTTTATCCAAAAATGAATCCCAGAGATACAGAATTTGGAGAAAGTTGAACAATAACCTATGATTATTTAGTAGTTTTATCTGAAAGCAAGATCAGCATATGCAGCTGTCAAACAGTAAGAGATGATCAGATTGGTGATTGCATCATTAGAGGCATGGCGTCTACAAAAGTCATTTTTAAAGAGTCATTTCTAGGAGGCAGTGAGCATATTCAGAAAGTGCATCTACCAAGCAAAGACAGCATAGTCAATCTTAGTATGTAATTTTTAAACTAAAAACAGGAAATCAGAATGTTTTCTCTCATTTTGTAGGCCATAAATGGAATCCAACAACAACAACAACATAATATAAAATGAATGGGCTTGAAGAGTGGATGAGGGCCAGTCTTACTTGGAAGTAAACGGAGCTCAGGAGTCAGAGGAGCCAGGCTTCCACCCATCATGTGATCTTTTCTCCTCTTCTTGTCTGTCTCCCTAAAGACCTGGACCTTAGTGGGAAGAACTGAGCATCTGCCTTTTGGTCTTCAAGGTTAAGTTAGCCGTCACTGGACAGAGTCACGCTCATCTGACCTTCAGGGAACTGCCTGGGATAAGTCAGCCAGAGGCCACCACAGGCCAGGGATCTCCTGGCACTTCAAGCACCTGTGAAGAAAACCCCGGGGATGGATGGGCCAATGTTAGTTTGGGGCTGGGTGATGCCTGGGTTACTCCTTCTACTTGTCATCATCTCCTAAATTTCAACTATTTTATTAGTCAATGGAATTTGTTAAAAATCTACCACATGCTCTTCAAGGGAATAGTAACATCACATCAGCAGCATAATCTATGCTGGGCATCCTTCTCTCATCACTCATGGAAATCTAAGAACAATCACCCCCATTTTACAGTTGAGGAAAACGAGGTAGGAAAACGTTTGTAAAACCTCAGTGATGGAATGGTGATTTTAACCTCAGCAACCACCCAAGAAAGTGCCTCCCATCCAGCCAGAAGGATTAAGTGTGAACATATTAAGTATGACAGCCTGACTATCTTCATAGATCTAGTGACATTATTTAAAAATATGGCCTGAAAGTTTTTTGATGCAATTGCTGTTATTGTAGTAAAAATGTAGAGATTATACTGAGTCAAAGATAGTGTTAAAGGAAAAAAATGTTTTACTTATTGAGACTTCAAATCACTCCATGGCTACAATTTAATGGGAAAGTTATTGCAAGAAACGTGGTAGATAATTTTTGGATATTAATGAGAAATTGGCTTTTCAAATTTTAATTTCATACCCTTTATATGTTTCTTTGTAAGTAGTTTATTATAAACACAGTTTAGAGACTACAAAAGGCATTTAAAAATAATTTTATTTGTTTTGTTGGCTGTTCCGGGTCTTTGTTGCTTGTGGACTTTTCTCTAATTGAGGTGGGCGGGGCTGCTCTTTAGCTGCATCATGCGGGCTTCACATTGTGGTGGCTTCTCCTGTTGCGGAGTGTAGGCTCTGTTACAGCGCAGGCTCAATGGCTGTGGCACACATGGCCTTAGTTGCTCTGAGACATGTATAATCTTCCCAGACCAGGGACTGAACCCTTGACTCCTGCATTGGCAGGCAGATTCTTTACCACTGAGCCACCAAGAGGCATTTTCAAAATGAATGATCTATATAATAATTTACTTGAATTTTACCCATTGTTTTGTAGTCCAGGGTGCTGATACTGAGCAGGAGCCTGTGGGGTTTCTGGGCCTTTCTGTGTCAGGTGTTTCTTGAGTACAGAAAATAGGCTTCAATCAGCCTCCATGACTGTCCCTATGCTCCAAGGAGCAGGTTCAAATAGTTGCTAATTAGGGAAGAGAGGGATGTGGAGACTGAAGAGACAGTCAAGGAACTATCAAGAAACAATAGTGTAGCCTTGGTCCACCAGGTGGGAGAAATTAGCGGTAAGCTGCCCACAAGCACCTGAACTCCAGACTGCTTGGAACTGGAAGGTTGATGACGCTGACTCCCCTCCACCTCACCACCAGCCAGTCAGGAGAATGTCCAGGAGCAGATCACACCCTCTTTGAACCATTCCTATTCCTCACTACACCCTGTAGGTTGGGACAGTTGATTTTTTAAAAATTATTTGAATTGGAGGATAATTAATTTCCAATATTGTGGTGTTTTTTGCCATACACTGACATGAATCAGCCATGGGTGCACATGTGGGACCCAGTTTTGAGGGCATTAGCCTGCTCTTCTCCCTTCTGCCTGGCAAAACAGTAAGCTTTTCTAGTTCACCCAAAACTATGTCCCCAAGAATTAATTTGGTATTGGGGTACAGAGGCCAGATTCAGCTTCAGTACCTCGGGGAACCAGGCATCCCCCTTGATTGTCCTTGACTGACCCACTCTGGGGGCTCACAGGCAGGGGTAGAACCTTCCCTCCAAAGGAGGATGAAGCATAGACTGTGGTGCACTTGGCAGTGTCTCTGCAGGGATATTTCAGCTCTGATAAATGCTTTTCCTTGCAGGAACAGCTACCTTTTGCAGGGCCCCTGTTTCAAAGAGTGTTAAATATCTCAAGCTGGTGACATCAGAACAAGAAACTAACTGTGGAGCCTATTTAAGCCTGGAGTTTTCTGACACTGTGTACAGTTTGCACATCCAGGAAGCCGGTCCTGTTTCCATGTTATAAAAATCTGGAACTTAGGGACATATTTCATTAAGAATTGTACTGGTGAAAAGTGCAAAGAGTGGAAGAAGGTTATAAGGGAGTGAAAACGAATTTCTGGAAAATTAGAAGTGAATGCAAACATGGGGAAGCAGCCTTGTGAGGACCATCTTCTAACCTATGAAGAAATTTAACAAATAGCCCAGGAAAATTAATGATGACCTAAGAGGGAAACAAATACACATCAACAAGAGAGGAGGAAGTAGAGCACACCAGCTAGTTAGGAAAATCAGCTCAGTTTTCATGCTGCAATACAAAAGGAAAACCAGGAGTCAGCAGACAGAGGAAAAGTTACAGCTGCCAGAATGGGAACGAACTAGTAAACTAACAAAAAATGGGACATGAGGAAACAATTTAGTAAACAGAAGTGAAGTGACGTCGCTCAGTCGTGCCCGACTCTTTGTGACCCCATGGACTGTAATTTACAAGGCTCCTCTGTCCATGGAATTTTCCAGGCAAGAATACTGGAGTGGGTTACCATTTCCTTCTCCAGGGATCGAACCCAGGTCTCCTGCATTGCAGGTAGATGCTTTACCATCTGAGCCACAGAAGAAAGGTTTAAAAATTGCTATCTCAGAGATATTTGAGAAGAGTGTGCATTCATGAAACAAAAGCAGGGTACTATTAAACAAGGAGGGCTTAAGAAGCATATTTCATTAATAGTCAAAACAGCTTTAAAAAATTTAATATCTTTGCAAGATAAAACAGAGAAAATCTTCCAGAACGTTAAAAAGTGTGTGTGTGTGTGTGTGTGTGTGTGTGTACGGGGGAGTGTTAAATATATGAGGGAGGAAAAAACCCCAGCTACTGAAAACTGGCCCACAAAGCTGCCATATGAAAAGATTTCCAAGGTGATAAATCATAGAAAATGGTAGGAAATTTCAAAAGAATTAACTGAAAACAATGTCCAGAGAGGAAGAGAGAAATGAATCATCCTCTGAAAACAACCCAATGAGCACTGAACAGATTAAACATAAAAAGAGCTTCCATCAGAGAGATTATGGTGATGAATAATAAAAAGATCACAAATGCTTCTCAAGGGAAAAAAATAGTTTTCTGCAAAGATTTAAGGAGACGTTTCTGGGCATCAACATTGAAAGCAGAAGTCACTGGAACTATGCCATTGAGATTTAAGAGAAACTGATTTTGAACCTAGAATTCCATGTGGGGCGTGGGCAGAAAAAGGACATTTAAAAACATGCAACTACTTAACATTTGTGCCTCTTATACATCCTTTTAGAGAAGGTTGCTTGAGAGTACTCAGTAAGGTGACCAAGAGAAACGTCTATTTAAACCCAGGAACCAAGTTTAAAAAAGTTACAGTCTCTCAGCTGGAAGGACAAAGAATCAGTCCAAGTTACAGCAGTATATTAGCAGGTTCCTAAAGTTTTCAGGAAGAATCCATTGTATTTCAAACAGTGGAGAGTAATAAAAAGCTTAAGGTTATAAGAAGAAAAAAGCAAATTCTAGTTAAAAAAAAAAAAACCATAAAATTGTTCGAGGAAATCATCATTCAACAGAAAGCAAGCTAAGCTATGACATAGCATAAGAACCCAGGGGTCACGTATTTATGTCTATTCCCTGTCCTGTGACTCAGGCTACATGATGCGACCTGGACGCCAGGGACACACAGTCCATCAGACAATTCTTGCTTTCTGGAGCTCAGAATGTACCGGGGAAAGGATTCAGTGTAGCAACTTCCAGTAAATTAAAGAAGTAGCACACTCAGAGAATATTGACTTGTCACTTGTCCCTGAACCAGACTGAACCCCGGCCCAAACTTCGTGATTCCGCCAACAGCACTCTAGCTTCCATTTACAAATTGAGCCTGCGCACGCGTCGGCTTCTTTCCGATCGGAAGCCCAATCTGGGGGGGCGGGGCACTAACCACGAGTGGGGCGGAGTCTTCAGGCCGAACAGCATACATGATTGGCTAGCCGCAGGGCACGCATTCTTTTATGGGCGGAGCCTCGCCCTGAGCCACGTCTAGTAAGCAGTTCTCCTAATTAGGGAAGGGCCGGGCGCGGGCGGGGCCTGGAGTTGCTAGCGGTCCGATGTGCGCCTGCGCGGAGTGCCGGGACAGGGCGTGTTCCTCGTTTGGGTGCTCGATTTGCACCAACCGAGCGCATCTCTGGCCGGCTACCGGAGTGAGCCCTGCAGAAGTCTGTGGTTTCTGCCTGTTAGGTGCAGCCCTCCGCAGTGAGTGTGTGTGTGGTTGCCGTTGTGTTTGCTTCTCTCTCCGCGGCGGGAATAGGGCTGGACCCTCCCCACTTCTCTGTCCCTCGCTCCCCACCCCCATCCTTGTCCCAGACCCTGCCCGCCGCTGCCCGCTTCCCAGGACCTGGGGAAAACTGGAGAGTGCCAGCCGGCTTCCTCATTTATCTCCCTGCACCCTTCTGGCCGTCGCCCACGTGCTTTGTTGTTGTTTGGTACAGGTCATGTCCAAGTCTCTGAAAAAGTTGGTGGAAGAGAGCCGGGAGAAGAACCAGCCGGAAGTGGACATGAGTGACCGGGGCATCTCTAACATGCTGGACGTCAACGGCCTGTGTAAGTCCTCCGGAGGGCCTTCCTCTCGGAGAGGGTGGGTTTATCAGTTTAACAAGTAACTGCTGGTGGCGTGCGAGACATTCAGATGGTTTCCACCCCACCTGGTGCTTGTAAACTTACAGGGCACTTGTGCTAGGGCTTAGCTC
Organism: Aepyceros melampus; assembly: GCA_006408695.1. Taxonomy (NCBI): domain Eukaryota; kingdom Metazoa; phylum Chordata; class Mammalia; order Artiodactyla; family Bovidae; genus Aepyceros; species Aepyceros melampus. The sequence goes on along the minus strand of SJXQ01007378.1, from coordinate 461,493 downwards.
AGAAAGCTTGCAATCAGATTTGTTCTCTCAGCTGAAAACGGGCACGAGAGCCAGGTTAAGAATCACACGGACTTGTAGCTGCTGGATCTCATCATTTGTCCATGCTGATCGATGTTTTTTGGGCGGACTTTCCACAGTTTACTAAATAGCCACTTGGTGTTTGTTTGTTTTTAATTTTTATTGGAGCATAGCTGATTTATGTGCTGGTTTCTGCTGTACAGCAGAGTGATTCAGTTATACAGATACATACACCCACCCTTTTTTAGATTCTGCTACCATATAAGTCATTGCTGCTAAGTCACTTCAGTCGTGTCTGACTCTGTGCGACCCCATAGACAGAAGCCCACCAGGCTCCCCCGTCCCTGGGATTCTCCAGGCAAGAACACTGGAGTGGGTTGCCATGTCCTTCTCCAATGCATGAAAAGTGAAAGTGAAGTTGCTCAGTCGTGTCCAACCCTCAGCGACCCCATGGACTGTAGCCTTCCAGGCTTCTCCGTCCATGGGATTTTCCAGGCAAGAGTACTACAGTGGGATGCCATTGTCTTCTCCGTTATAAGTCATTATAGAGTACTAAATAGAGTTCTCTGTGCTATAAAGTGGGTCTTTATTAGTTGTCTTATACATAGTAGTGAGTATATGTCAAGCCCAATTTCCCAGTTTTCCTCCCCTTCCCCCTTGGGGAAGTTTTCTACATCTGTGATTTGTATCATTTTTTTTTTAGATTTTGCATAAAATTGATATCAGATATTTGTCTTTCTCTGTTTGACTTCACTCAGTGTCTATCCATGGTTCACCACAAATCACGTTATTTCATTCTCTTTCATGGCAGAGTAGTATTCCATTGCATATATGTTTCCCATCTTTATCCATTCATCTGTCAGTGGACATTTAGGTTGCTTCCATGTCCTGGCTATTATACATAGTACTGAACATTGTACCCTTTTGAACACGTTTTTTTCCAGTTATAAGCCCAGGAGCGGGATTGCTGGATTGTATGGTAGCTCAGTCTTTAGCTTTTTAAGGACCCTCCGTACTGTTCTCTGTAGTGCCTCTGTCAATTGACATTCCCACTACAGTGTAGGCGAGTTCCCTGTTCTCTACCCCCTCTCCAGCGTTTATTGTTTGTTTGTAGACATTTTGATGATGGCCATTCTGATCAGTGTGAGCTGATGCCTCATTGTAGTTTTGGTTTGCATTTCTCTAATAATTAGTGACATTCGGCATCTTTTCATGTGTCAATTGGTTTTTTAATGGGAAATTATTTCTGAATCATTTTCCATTCTTTTTTTCCACATGGAAGTTACATGATAAGTAAGTTAAGCATTTCTTGACTCATTATCTTTTTCTTTTTTCTTCTGACTTTGTTCAGGCTTTTGTTTCTTCTTCCTGTGCGGTTGTTCTGTCTTCCTTATGTTCCCTCTCACCTCCGCTTTCGCTGCCCTTGTACTGCCCTTAAGTTTTTAGTTTGTATTGGAGTTTAGCCAGTTAACAATGTTGTGATAGTTTGGCTGGACAGCAAAGGAACCCAATGATACATTTACATGTATCCATTCTCCCCGTAATTCCGCTCCCATCCAGGCTGCCACATAACATTGAGCAGAGTTCCCTGTGCCACATAGTAGGTCCTTTTTGGTTACCCATTTTAAATATAGCAGAGTATACAGGCCAGTCTCAGACTCCCTAACTATCTCTTTTCTCATCCTTCCCCCTAACTACCCCTGTACTTTAAACACTGTATTGCTTTCAGTGTTATTTTCCTGTAACAGGCATCTTATTGCAACTCTCTCCTTTAAACCAGGGATTGCAGTCTCAGATGGCTTCAGGTTTTATGCCTTGGACAGAGATCAGGGTTGGTGTCATTGGTATGTCTCTATAGAAGGCCGGGGAATGGAAAACTGTAGGTGATTTGCATTCGATAGTTCTTTGGAAGACACCTGCCATGAAGGTTAGCATCTCAGCCTCCTGTAAATGTTGACTTCTCAGTGGTGGTGGCTTCTTGGTGGCAGCAACAGAGCAGGGGTCTCAGGTGCTGAACTGATTGATGGTTGGGAACATCGATGTTTCCCCTCACTGGCAGGGTCACAGCGGTCATTGGGCACATGGCTGCGTCAGAAAAAGATGCTGAGGCGCAAGCAGGGGGCCTGGCCCAGCTGTGCCCTTGACCCCATGGCTCTCTGCTCCTCAGGTTGTCTCTCTCATGGGCTTGAAAAAAGGTTGCTCTCACTGGAGGAACTTTGTATTCCTCAGCTTTGAAGAGGGTTCTCTTTGTTATATTTATAAGTTAGGAGAGTGGTGGAGCTATTCCAGTTCAGTTGTTTTATCTCTTTGAAGCCTTGGCTTTTATTGAAGAAGAAAAGATAGCCACTTGCTTCCTGAAAAAGCTGCTTCCGGTGTAATATTAGGTGCCGAAAAGCAAGGTCATTCTTAACATTTTCCCAGAGAAGTCGCTTCAGGAAGAGCAAGAGTGCTTCTTGGGGAGGTTAGTGGCAGTGAATTTAGACATTTTGCCTCCATCCTCTGGAGTGGGCTAGACTTAAGAAGTGACTGCTTTCTGCAAAAAACTTCCTGACTTCTGGAGTCTGGAGGGTCCCAGGATGCCTTCAGGACCCCACCCTCCACTGGGGCTCAGTGGTCAGTACTGTACAGAATGTTTACTCCATGTACTTTAATATCTTAGATATTAAAATATTTGGCATGATCACGTTAGCTGTACTGTAAGGATTCCCATAGTCTTTTGCTTATAAAATTTTGACTGTAATCATGAGGTTTTACTTATTAGTTTTTTGAATTTATTTTGTCCGTTCAGCTTGTAGGATCTTACTTCCCCGACCAGGGATTGAACCCATGCACAGCTGTGAAAGTGCCAGGTCCTAACCGCTAGACTGCGGGGGAGGTCCCCAAGGTTTTATGTGCTAGTATCAAGACTTATTTGATAAGGGAACAGCTTATTTCCATGGGTAGAGAATGGTTACTGTATCTCAGGCTTTCCCTCATTATCTTTTTTGGTTATTACTTTTATTTATTTGTTTTTGCTGTGCTGTGTGGCATACGGGATCTTAGTTTCCTGATGGAGCAGATCCAGGCCCCTGCAGTGGAGGTGCAGAGTCTTAGCCACTGGACCACCAGGGAAGTCCTCTCTTTGTTATCTTTACTTTTAGTTTCTCTAAGAGCAGGAATTAAGCTTTGAATCTAAGAGTGGGTGTTGTGTACTTATTCTAAACACAGGAAATCGGTTTTGTTGCTACTTGGAAAGTTGTCTTATAAATGCAGCACTTTCCTTGCTCCAAGGCAGTAAGTTGTCTTTCAAAGATGCAACTTTGGAGTTGAGGTACCAAAAGCTTTCTGATAAGAAAACTTCCTAGGCTAGAGACAGACATCAGCCAGGTTTTAGAGTTTTCTGTCAGTCCAGCTGGGTTCTGGGGATGGTCAGATCTGACCCTGAGAGGCAGACATGGTCCAGTGCTTACAAGTGGGGCGTTGGAGCCGAATAGACTGGGTTCAGATTGTCCATGTTATCACTGTGTTAGTTTAGAGAAACGACTTAACCTTTCTGAGCCTCGAGTGCCTCATCGTTAGATGGAAACATAAGTACAGGTGGCGCTAGTGGTAAAGAACCTACCTGCCAGAGCAGGAGATGTAAGAGATGAGGGTTCGATCCCTAGGTCAGAAGACCCCCTGGAGGAGGGCAAGGCAGTCACTCCAGTATTCTTGCCTGGGTAATCCCCATGGACAGAGGAGCCTGGGGGGCTACAGTTCATAGGGTCACAAAGAGTCGGACGTGACCGAAGGTATAGCCCACAGTATAGCCCAAGTACCCACTTGGCACTGGGTTAGACCTGCGTGCATGGCTTCATGTCAAGTGCTTAGCACCGAGCCCCGTACTGAGTACACAGTGACTGTTCATACGAATGTCCAGAGAGAGTGTGTAAGCCTCAGATATAACCAGTCCCAACACAGTCGATGGTATGAACCAAGAATAGCCCGGTTAGGTAGACAAGGTAAGACATCTGTAGTGTTATGTGTTGATGTTTTCTGTGCAGCTTAATGGAAACTGGTGTGTTTTAGCCCTTTGGGTGGGGTTTTCAGGGGTTTCCATATACTGTTTCTCTGAAATGATCCCTCATTTTCTTTCTTTTATTTTTTAAATCCTTCTTTTTTTATGGCCACACCACACGGCATGTGGGATCTTAGTTGCCTGACCAGAGATTGAACCTTCAGCCCCTGCAGTGGAAGTACAGAGTCTTAACTACGAGGGGAGTCCCTCATTTTATTTCTTTTCCTTTTTTTTTTCTGCATGGCATGTAATCACACACGTTCTCCATAAAGCTTCCAGGGGGAATGGTATAATTCTGTACTTTTTATTAAAGAGATTTCATGAGGAAACTCTCTCCCATGCAGCAACTCTTCACTCGGATGATGAAGTTACTCTTGAAGGGCTCTGTAATCAGCTTTCTGGAAGTCTCAGGAGCCAGACTGTTTTTCATTTCTTTTAAGACTTTTGTGACTTTTAATCTCTTCACATTTATTGTGCTCTGGGTGTCAAACTTTTATCATTTTTTTTTTTCCACCCCAGCTAGGACTTAAATATCTCTCAGATAAATTTTAAAAATTCAACCGCCTGTGAGGCAGTTGTTTTTCTGAAGGAGTCTACAAAAGAATCAACAGATGTAATCCTGGGTTGGTTATCTGGAGGAGTTGTTAACCCAGGAATGTGGTGCCTGTTGGGGATTTTCATCATGATAGGACTATTTAAAATTTATTTATTTTTTACTTTTACATTTTGTCTGAGGCATTGGCATACAGGATCTTAGTTCCCTGACTTGGGATTGAACCTCTGCCCCCGGCTATGGAAGCATGGAGTCCTTCCTACCTGCTGCCCTACCGGGGAATTCTATTATTAGTATTTAAAAATGTGTTTTTATCTATGATGTTGTAAAAACTGCAAAACAGCATCTCTTTAGTTTCTGAGATTCTCGGTGGTGGCCTTGCCCAGCTAGTCTCACTGTCACACATCACGGGAAAGGTGAGGTGGGCCACAGAGTGTGACAAGTCAGCAGCCAAATAGGTGACCACACACGGCAACTGCAGGGCCACAGACACTGAAGGAATCGCTGAGGGGGCAGCGGGGTGTTTCACAGGATTTTGATTGTGATGGGCTTGGGTCTGTTGAGCATAAGAGGTGGATATCAAAACCGTTGGCAGTTTTTCAGTTAATAATTAAAATATTATTTGCCATCCCGTATTGAGTGTATTTTTCTTTTCATGATGGACAGTATGTAAATTGAGTCTCTTTGGGACTTTTTTCCTTACTGATTCTCTAAATTATCCAGTGATGAATTAATACGTATTCTTCTAAGAAAACTGTAGGCTGTTTAATAGATCTGAAGTAGATTGTCACCATAAGAACCCATAACATCCACTGCTTTGCTTTTTTGCTGCTGCTAAGTCACTTCAGTCGTGTCCGACTCTATGTGACCCCATAGATGGCAGCCCACCAGGCTCCCCCATCCCTGGGATTCTCCAGGCAAGAACACTGGAGTGGGTTGCCATTTCTTTCTCCAGTGCGTGAAAGTGAAAAGTGAAAGGGAAGTCGCTTAGTCGTGTCCGACTCTTAGCGACCCTACGGACTGCAGCCCACCAGGCTCCTCCATCCATGAGATTTTCCAGGCAAGAGTACTGGAGTGGGATGCCATTGATTGTGAAAACCAGTGCTAGGATTGATAAGAATAGTACTTGAAAACCAGACCCCATCTCTCCCTTTCCTAAATGTACACGAGCCTGGTTTAAAGAAAACCTAGTCTAAATATAACAAGATCCACTATCATAGAGCAGAAGCTAGAGATGATATTTTTACATTGCTTAAAGGTCTGTTGCTTCTTTGAATAACAAGTCTGCACAGGTTGGTTTATTTGTTTCAGCCAAAGAGCATAAAAACGTTGGAAGAGCAGTCCATGTAGAGCACGTGCCTGGCCAGTAGGGGGCAGTGCCGAGCCTCTGCATTTTGCTCCATGTCCCTCAGAAGGCTAAATACGGCCTCTCCTGCCCCAGTGTCCACTCCACCTGGGCACTCGCTTCCTCCCTCCTCATCACGTCTCTTTCTTCAGGTCAGGAGATCCCTTTGTTTATGTCACTTGATCTGTGAAGGTCACGCTTTGAGAAACCTCCAGGCAGTTTGTTATGAACTGTCTGTCCCAGAGCATCATTGATGCTGGCTTGTGGACCTGGAGTGTCCTCTGACAGCACAGAGTCTTCTGGACAGAGAGCTGCTGATCAGTCAGTATGTTTCCCAGTGAAGGATGGGGGCAAAATGGAATTTGCCGGGTCCCCTTCGGGCAGATTACATCAGTGTGTGATGCTAAACAGTGTAAAACAGTGTTTTGGATTTGAAGCGTCAATAAAGCCCAAAAGATAAATGATAGTATAACATCATCTGCTTTAGTAGTCTGCTAGGGCTACCATAGGGATACTTTGGCCACCTGATGCGAAGAGCCGGCTCACTGGAAAAGACCCTGATCCTGGGAAAGATTGAAGGCGGGAGGAGGAGGGGATGACAGAGGATGAGATGGTTGGATGGCATCACTGACTCAATGGACATGAGTTTGAGCAAACACCGGGAACTAGTGAAGGACAGGGAAGCCGGTGTGCTGTAGTCCATGGGGTCACAGAGAGTTGAACACGACTGAACAGCAACAGCAGGGCTACCATATATAGCGCACTGCAGACCAAGGGGCTTCAGCAACAGACGGTGATTGATCTTAGTTTTGGAGGCCAGAAGTCTCAGATGGTAGTGTCGGCAGGGTTGGTTTCTTCCGAGGCCTTTCTCCTTTGCAGACAGCCACCTTCAGTCTGTGTCTCATGCGGCCTCTGCTGACATGGGCTCCTGGACCCTCTCTGTGTCCACTTCCTGTGCCCGAGATGATGCCATTCAACTTGGGTTACGGCCTACCTTAGTGGCTTCATTACTTCATCATGCTCTGAAAGTTCTGACTCCAAATACAATCTCACTCTGAGATACCTGGGGTCAGGGCTTTACCAGAGGACTTCGAAGGGCCAGCATCAGCCCACTGCGTCTGCATCAAGGTTCTGAGTGGTGCACACGTGAGTGCTTCTCACATCAGCCTCTGGTGCGGATGGGAATCGTCAGTGTTTCACACAGGAGCAGACAGAAGGTTGAGAAAATCCCAGCCTCACACGTTGGACACACCTGGGTGTGTCTAACAGCTGTGTTCTGTAATCTTGTGCTATGTGGCTCAGTCCTTAAGGAATGATGGCTTCCAGCGTTAAGCTGGACTGGCAGGGCTCACCTCACGCCAGTCAGTTTCAGAATTCTTCAAAAACACTGTCCTAGAGACTGTATTGGTATAAGAACAGACATGTAGACCAGTGGAATAGGAGAGTCCAGAAATAGACTGTGACATTAAGAAACAAAAAGCATCAAGAGAGAGGGGGTATATGTGTACTTAAAGCTGATTCACTTTGTCGTATAGCAGAAACACAACATTGTAAGGCAGTTAGTTATCCTCCAATTGAAAAAACAAACACTGTGCTAGGCCAAGAAAATGCATCATTCTTGCAACCCTCCAGCTTGGAAACTGAGGTTTATCACATTGCTGCAGGACTTGAACTGTCGAAGAAAATAGTAGAAGCAACTTTGTCTCTGCTGCTGCTGCTACTAAGTCGCAGAAGCAACTTTGTCTCTGCTGCTGCTGCTGCTGCTACTAAGTCGCTTCAGTCGTGTCCGACTCTGTGCGACCCCATAGATGGCTGCCCACCAGGCTCCGCCGCCCCTGGGATTCTCCCCAGGGTTAATTCTGAACCTCCTAGTTTCTTAAGGCTTTTGTGAAAAGCTGTTATTCTTGATTGGATTTAACAGTCGCATATGAGTTGGGGTTTTTTTTTTTTAACTATGTGCTAATTCATTTTTTCTGTCTTCATATATCACAGTAGAATAAACCTGGGTTGCATGAAATAGTAACTGTAGTTGCAGTTTACCTGTTATTCATCAAGAGCCTTTTCACTTAATATGTTTCTGTGCGTATGGGTTAAGGTGCCTCCAGACTCAGAACAGTTCTTAAGCGTAAAATGGGCTAATGAGAGGCAACCTCAGACCAGGTAGTGAATTGGAGGGGGTCTTGGATGCTTGGTTTTTCAGAGCATAGTGCAGAAATAGGCAGAAATTGGTGACACAGTTTGCAACCTCAGTATCTAAATGGTTGTTGCGCAAATGTTTGCATAGACAAGAGAAGTTGATTTTTTAGAGCTGTGAATATTTCCATCTTCAGGCTTTGTAAAAGATGCCTATGCAGCCTATTATGTATTCTTCAAGTTGTACACTCTTTACGAGAAGGATAAAAATAATAGGTAACTGAAGCTACATACATGAGGATATTAATCCATACACGCGCACACTGCTCACCGCCTGCCGGGCATGTGTGCAGCTCTGCATATAGATTATTCCTTTTTTTTTTTTTTTAATATTATTTGGCTGTGCTGAGTCTTTGTTGGACACACAGGATCTTTGATCTTAGTTGCAGCATGTGGGATCTCGTTCCCTGACTAGGGATTATACCCAGGCCGCCTGCTCTGGGAGAGAAGTGTCTTAATCACTGGATCACCAGGAAGTCCCTGGATTATTTCTCTTAAACCCCACAGCCCCGTTAGGATTGTTGTCATCATCGTCCTTGTTCTCACTGTCCAGTTTGCAGCTGAGGGCCCAGAGATTTCCAGAGCTTCCGCACACTAATAGGTGTGTAAGTATTAGTACTCTAATAAGTGGTAGACTTTAAGGCAGGCAGGCAGACTTCCGAAGCTGTGCTGTGGCTCATGATTTCTGTCTCTCTGATGTCACTAACATTTTTCGAGTCAGGTGCACATGCAGAGGTGAAGCCACTAATTCAGCAAGCGTCCACGGAGTGCCTGCTGGCTCCGGAAGCCGCCTCCCTGATGTGTATGGGCTGCTGATTCCGTATCCATCGAGGAATGTATTCAGGGATCTGGCCTTCCCATGCTCCAGCGGACTGGGCCCAGGAAACCGCAGTCTTCTTCCTCCCCAGACACTTACACACTGTTTTTAAAAAGCTCCATTTCAAAATGCCTTAACCATAGCGCTCCTGTAGGTAACTCACACGTGACCGTACAGCGTGACAGGTCCTGACTCTTAAGAGTCAAGGCAGGGCCCTGACTCTTGACAGCGAACATTTCCTTTGCCTGTTGATCGGCATCATTCACAGGAAGCAGGGCTTACAGTGCGATCTCCGCTGTTTGGTTCCCGTGCTCGGCGTCTTGTTCACGAGGTTCATTTGGGTCGTGATGCTGGCTAACAGATCCGGGGCGTGGCAGCCTAAGTTCCCGCCTCTGTTCTGCTGCTCGCGGCTCCCAGGCTAGGGCTGGTGCCAGTGCTGCTGCTGTGGCCACGTCAGCACACCTGCTCCTTTCTGTTGGTTACAGGTTAGGGTGCAGTTTCTGCATCCTGGGGTGTTCCCTTGGACATTCTTTAAAATGTAAGCAAGGGTCCCAAATACGGGGGAAATATTTGAAACATAAATGACTGGCAAAGGCTTAATAACATTCCATGTTTATTGGAGTGTAATTGCTTTATAATGTTGTGTTGGTTTCTCAGAAATGAATCAGCCATATTTGTACATGTATATATATATATATATCCCATCCCACCCCTCTAGGTCACCCACAGAGCACTAAGCTGAGTCCCCTGGGGCATATAGGAGCTTCCCACCAGCTATCCGTTTTACACATGGTAGTGTATTACATGTCAATGCCACTCTCTCAATTCATCCCCACCCCTGTGTCCGCTATGTAAAAATTAAAATACCTAAAGACTTTGTACTGGTGGGTCCAGTTCAAATATGACACTGCAAGGCTTTTACTGAACTTCTTCAATGCTGTGCCTCTGCTTTTCTTCCACTTGAAGAATCCTGATTCTCAAGGATGCTACTGATGTTAGACTATCTCACAGTTACTTTTTTGGTACCTTACACACAATTAATAGTGCTGATATTGCTACCAAGATATTGCTGGAAACAGTTGTTTCATGCATGTTCTCTCCCCATTCTCCTTTTTGAAAAAAAAAAATCATACTTCATTTTTTACAAAAGTTTTCCCTGTTATTAAGCCTCCACAGTTTCCCTGTTAAAATCTGGCATTGGAGTGGTACTTTTGTTACAGTTGGTGAAGCAGCATTGATTTATTATTAACTAAGTTGTCTGCTCTCTGTGTTGTAACACGTGATAGCTTTAAAAAAAATTTATTAGAGTATAGTTGCTTTACAATGTGGTGTTTCTGCTGTACAGCAAAGTGAATCATCTGTATGACCCAGCAATCCTATTCCTGGGTATATACCTGGAGAAAACGTAATCCGAAAGATACATGCCCCCCAGTGTTCATTGCAGCACTGCTTACAGTACCCAGGACATGGAAGCAACTTGAGTGTCCATCAGCAGAGGAATAGATAAAGAAGATGTGGTACATACATGCAGTGGAGTATTATTCAGCCATAAAAAGAATGAAATCGTGCCATTTGCAGAGATGTGGATGGACCTAGAGATGGAGTGAAATAAGCCAGAGAGAGAGAAGCAAACATCATTTATTACTGCATCTGTGTGGAATCTAGAAAAATTGAACAAATGAACCTATTTGCAATGCAGACACATAGACACTTAGTGGCTTTTAACAGATTCATAGTGTCCTCTGGAGTAGTTTCACTGCCCTGAATACCCTTGGTGGTTTCCCCCCCCTCTCTTCCTACTTACCTGACACCGAACCCCAGGCAATCACTGAAATTTTATGTCTCTATAGTTTTGCATTTTCTAGAATGTGACATAGTTGAAGCCGTGTAGTATGTAACCTTTAAAGAAAGGCCTCTTTGACTTGGTCATATTCGTTTCAGGTTCTCCTGTGTCTTTTCTTGGCTTGCTAGCTTGTATGTTTTTATTATTTACTACAGTTCCGTTGTCTGGATGCACCACGCTTTGTTTCTCCTCTCACCTGTTGAAGGACATCCTGACTGCTGTCCAGTTTTGTCTGAGTAAAGCTGCTATAAGCATGCATGTGCAGATTTTCGTGTGAAGGTGGTTCTTTGGCTCCTTTGGGTAAACAGTAAAGGAGCACAACTGCTGGATTGTATGATAGGAATATGCTTGGTGTCCTAAGAACCAGCACACGGACTTCCAAGGAGCTGAGCCATTTCACACATACGTCCCCCAGCCATGAATAAGAGTTCCTGTTGCTCCACATCCTTCTCAATATTTGGTGTTCTCAGTGTTCTTGATTTTGGCCATCCTAATAGACTTGTAGCAGTATCTTGAAAGGTTGTTGCTGAATCACGAAAGACGCTGGGATTCTTGGCCTCCAGAAGAGAAGTCAATCTGGGGCCAGAGACGAGGCTTGATCACTCAGAGCTTTTGTGTAATAAAGTTTTGTTAAAGTATAAAAGAGAGAAAGCTTCTGACACAGCCGTCAGAAGGGGGATGGAGAGTAACCCCCCTCTAGTGTTAGGGAGGGAGTTTGATACTTTTTAATTAGTTATTACAATGAATGAAAAGAATGTCTCAAGTTTGTGAAAATTTTACCAGACCCACTCCCACAATTTACATTTTAGGATAACAAGATGAGAATTTTAACAATAGAAAGATCCTACCAAACCCACTCCCATAATATACATTCTAAGATATCAGGGTTAATCAGAAGGTTTTCAGGAAGGAGAAAACTGTCCTCCAGCTGGATACGTCGTTGTTGTGTAATCCCTAGTACAGAGTTTAAACTGAGTTGTGTAGTTGACTAAGACTAGAGAATGCAGATGACGCCACCCTTATGGCAGAAAGTGAAGAGGAGCTAAAAAGCCTCTTGAGGAAAGTGAAAGTGGAGAGTGAAAAAGTTGGCTTAAAGCTCAACATTCAGAAAACAAAGGTCATGGCATCTGGTCCCATCACTTCATGGGAAATAGATGGGGAAACAGTGTCAGACTTTATTTTTCTGGGCTCCAAAATCACTGCAGATGGTGACTGCAGCCATAAAATTAAAAGGCGCTTCCTCCTTGGAAGAAAAGTTATGAGCAACCTAGATAGTATATTCAAAAGCAGAGACATTACTTTGCCGACTAAGGTCCGTCTAGTCAAGGCTATGGTTTTTCCTGTGGTCATGTATGGATGTGAGAGTTGGACTGTGAAGAAGGCTGAGCGCAGAAGAATTGATGCTTTTGAACTGTGGTGTTGGAGAAGACTCTTGAGAGTCCCTTGGACTGCAAGGAGATCCAACCAGTCCATTCTGAAGGAGATCAACCCTGGGATTTCTTTGGAAGGAATGATGCTAAAGCTGAAGCTCCAGTACTTTGGGCACCTTATGCGAAGAGTTGACTCATTGGAAAAGACCCTGATGCTGGGAGGGATTGGGGGCAGGAGGAGAAAGGGACGACCGAGGATGAGATGGCTGGATGGCATCANGATTTCTTTGGAAGGAATGATGCTAAAGCTGAAACTCCAGTACTTTGGCCACCTCATGCGAAGAGTTGACTCATTGGAAAAGACCCTGATGCTGGGAGGGATTGGGGGCAGGAGGAGAAGGGGACGACCGAGGATGAGATGGCTGGATGGCATCACAGACTCAACAGACGTGAGTCTGAGTGAACTCCGGGAGTTGGTGATGGACAGGGAGGCCTGGCGTGCTGCCATTCATGGGGTCGCAAAGAGTTGGACATGACTGAGCGACTGGACTGAACTGAAAGAATGTAGAGGGAAAAAAAATTGTCCTTTTCTCCTCCTCGAGAATTCCAGATCCCTGTGTCCACGTCGAGAGCCCCAGACCCCTTTCTCCTTGGGGACCCTGGACTTCTTACCAATCCACCTAGGAATTGACTCTCGATCTCACTGTTGTAGTGTGCAGTTCTCTCGTGGCAGGTGATGTGGAAAACCTTTCATATATTTGTTTGCCATCTGTTATCTTCTTTGTGGTGTCTATTAAGATCTTTGACCTTTTTTTTTTTTAACGTGAAGTCTATTTTGTGTAGGTTTTCTGTTATGCTTTACGTTATTATTTTTTATTGAAATGTTGATGTACAATAGTTGTTTCAGGTGTAGTGCTTTGTGACTTGACACTTGCATAGAGTATGAATCATGGCCCATTTTTTCGTTGGGTTGTTTGCTTTCTTGTTGAATTTAAAATTCCCTGATGTATTTTACAAAGATGTCCTATATCAGATACGTGTTTTGCAAAAACTTTTGTCTCAGCTGTGGCTCTCCTTTCCATTTTATTAACATTGTCTTTTACAGAAGAGAAGTGTTTTTAATGAATTCCCAGCCAGTTAACACACCTTTGTTCATTCTTTTTTTTCCTGATAACGCTTTTACTGTTGTATCTAAGACATCATTACCAGGTCAAGGACTGCCTAGATTTTCCCTCTAGGTCTTTATGCTTTTACATTTTACATTTAAGAGAGTGAACCACTTTGAGTTAATATTTCTCGAAGTTACAAGTTTTGTGTCTAGGTTCTTTCTTCTTTTTTTCTTCTTATATAGATGTCAAGTTCCAGCACCATTAGCTGAAAACATTTTCCTTTTCCCATTGAATTGCCTTTGCTCCCTTGTCAGAGACCAGTTGATTTTATCTGTGTGAGCCTGCTTGGTTCTCTAATGTTTCACTGGTCTATCTGTTTTCTCACCTGTTGTTGGCTGTGGCTATAGTAAGTTTCGTGTTGGGACGTGACGATTTTCTGAGTTTTTCTTTTCCAGTATTTTGTTGGGTACTTGGAGCCTTTTGCCTTTCCATATCACTTTTAGGATTAGTTTGCTGACATTCATAAAATAAATGTGCTGTGATTTTCCTTGGGGTTGGTTGCACTGACTCTTGAGATCAAGTTAGAAAGAATTGATTCGCTAGGGTGGTTCCAGTCCTCCTGTCACGGGTCTGGCTGCCCCCTGGCTACCAGCCTCCACAAGTCATCTCATTAACATAACAAAGCTTCCTTCTGTCACTTAGGAAATTCCACAGGCCAAGTACCTGGTACCTGTACTGGTTCATGGCCTGAGGATTGGGGACCCCTGGCTTAAAGAATTTAAGAAGTGTTTTCTCCTTCACAGCATAGCTTAGGATGAGTATGCATCTCTACTCCTGGTAGCCTTCAAAGATCTCCACTTCCTTCTGTTCCTTTCTCTGTGCCACACAGGGGAATGTCCCCACCTGCTGGCTCAGAGCTGGGCAGCCAGCACTCAGAGGTCTTAGCAGACCTCTTGCCCTGAGGGTCTTGGTCTGCAGGGACATGTGTCCCTTTTACTCAGGCTCCCTTGGTAAGAACCCACCACCCGGGAACTTGTGTCTTTCATGCTCATCTTTCATGCTCAGCACGCTCATCAGATGCAGCCTTCAGTTCAGTATCTCTAATCATTTTGAATGTCTGAAACATGTACTCTGGTAGATTGCTCAGAAGCACTCAATAGGATAATATCATCAGTGAAAGTGTTAGTCATCCAGTCATGTCTGACTCTTTGCAGTCCTATGGACTGTAGCCCACTGGGTTCTGTCCATGGGATTCTCCAGGCAAGAATACTGGAGTGGGTAGCTGTTTCCTTCTCCAGGGGATCTTCCCAACCCAGGGACTGAACCAAGGTCTCCAGTATTGCAGGCGAGATCTTTACCATTTGAGCCACCAGGGAAGCCTAATCACAAGCGTTGTGCTTATTGACTAAAGTTTGGGCCTTTTTGCTTGAAAGTCAGCCTTAACTGAAGACTCATAATTTATTTCTTGGAGTATTGTTAGTGTGTTATCCTGTTGTTTTTTTGTTTTTTTGGTGTAAAGACTTGCTGTCGAGAAGTCTGATGATCTGATTTTATTTTCATATGTCTTTTTTTCCTAGATGCTGGAAAGATTTTTTTTCTTTTTTCCAAGTCCAGGCGTTCTCTCTTGGACATCTTAAAATGATATTCAGTCTTCTGTTTGTGGCTATTTGCTGGATTTGTTTGGCTTGTAGAAAAGTACAGTCAGAATTAATCAGATTCCCGTTTGGAGATGGCTTGTAAAGAGTCTTCTCTATTTCCTAGAGCTGAAACTGAGCAGGCTGTCTAACTTCTCTGGATCTCATTTCCCTCACCCAAAAAATTGGGAGGGAGGCAGAGAATAATAGTGCTATATCTGTTAGGGTTACTGTGAGGAATAAAAGTGAAAAGTGAAAGTGAAGTCATTCAGTTGTGTCTGATTCTTTGTGACCCCATGGACTGCAGCCTACCAGGCTCCTCCGTCCATGGGATTTTCCAGGCAGGAGTACTGGAGTGGGGTGCATCTCCTCCAGGGGATCTTCCCGACTCAGGGATCAAACCCCGGTCTCCCACATTGCAGACAGACGCTTTACCCTCTAAGCCCCTGCGGAAGCCCTGTTCCTACTGTGATGAATAAATGAGGTAATGAAATCCTTAGAACTGTGGCAGCACATGTTAAGTGTTTGATAAACATTCTTGTCATGACTACTTTAACATTTTTGATTCTTACAAGTGGTGATTCAGTGCCCAGCATAATATATTGGTATAGGAAGTATGGTGGCTCAGTCGGAGAAAGAATCTGCCTGTAATACAGGAGAACCAGACTTGATCCCTGGGTCGGGAAGATCCCCTGGAGAAGGAAATGGCAGCCCACTCCAGTATTCTTGCCTGGGAAATCCCATGGACTGAGGAGCCTGAAAAAAACCTTCCAACATTTCCTTTTGAATGGGAGTTTGTAATCAGCTTACCTCCTTAAGGTGCTGCTCATCTGCCCGTATCACAGGTTTTTGTTTTTGTTTTTTTTTTTGAGATGAACAAAGGAAATTTATTTATTTTTAAAAATTTTAAATATTTGTTGGAGTTAGTTTGTGTTAGTTTCTGCTGTATAGCAAAGTGAATCAGCTGTGTGTATACGTACATGCCCTCCCTTTAGGACTTCCTTCCCATTCCAGTCCACAGAGCACTGAGTAGGGCTCCCTGTGCTACACAGTAGGTTCTCATTAGTAATCTAGTCTTTACATGGTGTCAGTAGTGTGCATGGGTCCCACTCTCCCAGTTCCTCCCACCCCGCTTCCCCCTTGCTTCTCTCTTTCTGACTCACCTCACTCTGTACGACAATCTCTAGGTCCATTCACATCTCTATGGATGAGCCAGTTTCGTTCCTTTCTATGGCTAATACACCGCAGAACAACCTAAATGTCCATCAGTGGAAGAATGGATAAAGATGGGGCATGTATATACAATGTGTCATAGGTTTTTGTTACCTCCCCTCATTATAGACCTCCCTGGTGGCTCAGACGGTAAAGTGTCTGCCTACAATGCAGAGACCCGGGTTCGACCCCTGGGTCGGGAAGATCCTCTGGAGAAGGCAATGGCAACCCACTCCAGTACTCTTGCCTGGAAAATCCCATGGACGGAGGAGCCTGGTGGGCTACAGTCCATGGGGTCGTGAAGAGTCAGACATGACTGAGCGACTTCACTTTCACTTTTCCTATTATAGAGTAAACTCCTTGAGGACAGTAACTGTGTCTTCATGCATTTTCTATCTTGTCAACAGCAACCAAATACAGTGCCTTGCAAACAGTTTGTAATTCACAGAGCATTTATTCATATCACCCTACACATCCCGTGAGAGCAATAAATAACTGTATACTTGTATTTTCCTCTTTAATTCTCCTGGGCATTTTTGAATTTAAAGTTTGTCTTTGTCTTTGTTCCTGAAGGAGAGACTGTAAGGTGATGTGTTTGGACGGGAAGGATGTCGGCTCTGCCTTGTCATTAACACAGTGCTCTGGGTCTAGCATCTTTTGACTTGATGTCCCTGTAGACACAGAAGCCTCAGTCAGTGACCATCTTGTGGGGATTCTCAGTGCATGTGAATTCTCTGCTCTTATTTATGTATAGAATGAGATGTCACATTTAAAAAATCATCAGATAAATTGCTTTCGTTGAGTGAAAAAGCAAGTCATTGTGGTTGAGGGACCCTTTATCTGTAAATAGGACTCAGTCATGTAACCAGTTTTGAAAGCTTACTACAAAAACACTTCTACCTCGCAGCAGTATTTAGTTGTGAAGTCAAGGAAAGCTTTTATATAATAGATTTTTTTTCTGAAGTTTTAAATTATGAACAAAATTCAAAGCAATACTTCTTAGGATTCTGGGTGTGTGGATGAATATGATATTTATACTGTTTCTGGGTATCAAATATTTTATTGTCTGTCTTCACTTAAATACATCGTCAGAAGCTGCGTATTTAAGATCTGAATCTGCATCCTTCTGCAGGGGTGAAATAACTTTAGCATGTGACATGGGCAGGCATTTTAATCACACATTGTGGAGACTTGGGCCCAAAGTGGTCAGAACAGCCTTTTGGACCATCCCATATTTTCAGTTCAAATGAATTCTTCTTTTCCGTCAACCACTTTGGGAGGAATTGAATGAATAGAGCGTCCTGTTTGCAGTGTAATCTATAGAGTTGCACTGAATTTGAAGGGTGTCCCCTGGAATTGTAAAACAAGTCAAAAGCGACTCTCTCTGAGCATCTCAGGGAGGGTACAGCTGTTCTTCCAATGCAGTATTTGATCCCTCAAGAGTCATCAAAAAGGGATAGATTATTTGTCTTCTGATGGTAGCTGTATTTTTCTGATTGCTTCCGTGGGGAATGCAGCCGGTGAAATGAGCTGATGGTTACAGTCCAGTTTTTGGTGACCAGTGTTCCAGAATTGTTCACTGGGAACCAGCCAGTGAAAGCCGCTCAGTTGTGTCCAACTCTTTGCGACCCCATGAACTACACAAGCCATGGAATTCTCCAGGCCAGAATACTGGAGTGGGTAGCCATTCCCCTTCACCAGGGGATCTTCCCGACCCAGGGATTGAACCCAAATCTCCCGTGTTGGGGGCGAATTCTTTACCAACTGAGCCACCACGGAAGCCCAAGAATACTGGAGTGGGCAGCCTGTCCCTTCTCCAGCAGATCTTCCCAACTCAGGAATGGAACCGGGGTCTTCTGCACTGCAGGCGGATTCGTTGCCAGCTCAGCCACCGAGAGGCCCAGTTCTGGCCTCCGACAGGGCGGCACAAACTTTCCGCTCCCGTGTCACTGCGTGCGTTTCCAAGTAGCGTTCCCGTTAGGCTGTGTTTTTTCCTCTGGGTATGAATGTCATTCTGTGAAGCTGGAACTTTTTAAACCTTTCCAAAGTGTCACCAGAGGAATAATTTGCTTCTGATTTGCCAGACTGAGAGCTGGAGAGACAGTTTCCAGTATGGCACATCTTTGTGATTTGTTGGATTGTTTTGAAAGCAGGTCTGCCATGTCGTCATCTGCTGCTATAGATTTCATCCTGCTTATATTTCTCTTATGCTGTCTGCAGATGATGAAGGGAAAAAAGCTGAACCTATTTGAAATAATATCTGCTTCCAGGCATTATCCAGACATGATGATTCTTTCTCTAGGAGTGTTGCCTGGCCCACCCAGTCCTGTACCTTCCCTGTTTTTCATTTCTTTCCTCAGATAAGGCTAGAATTGCTTCCATAAGCTCCAACTTCTGTATGTCTTCCAAGTCCAGTTCTGTATTCTCTGTTGCCTGAATTGAGAGACTGTGTGGCTTATCATTCAAACCAGGACAGTTTTGAGAGGGACACTGGGTATAATCCAGGACTGTCCCAATCTAATGAGGATGTATGCTTGACATTGCTGCTGCTTTTTATTTTTTATTTCTTTTGCTTATTTATTTTTAATTTATTTAAAAGTTTTTTTACTGTGGTATAGTTGCTTTATAGTATTGTATTAGTTTCTACTGTATAGCAAAGTGAATCAGCTATATGTATACATATATCCCCTCTTTTTAAAATTTTAATTTCCTTTCCATGTAGGTCAACACAGAGCACTGAGTGGAGTTCCCTGAGCTATATACCATGTATAAAATGGTGTACTATGTATAAAATAGTTGTCTCTTTTGTACATAGTAGCATATGCTTATCAATCCTAATCTCCCGTTCACCCCACCCTGCCTCTCCCCCTTGGTGTCCATACGTGTGTTCTCTGCATCTGACATTACTTCTCAGAGATCTCCACGGAAGACACCGTTGCCATGCTGAACGTGCCTGGTAAATGTCCAGTCCGTGAGTGCCTGAATGACTCTCTGAGGGAAGTTACTGAAACAGCCAGTTTTTCTTTGATCATTTAGCACTTTCTGGCCGATTCCATCCTTGGCCGGAGAATAAACCATCATCAGTCACACACACAGCACCAGCTATCTCACCCTTCTCCCCACCCTTCACCTTCAAACAGCCCTCTCCCCACAATTCTCCTCCCCACACGTTCATTTTGGCCTGATAACAGTGTTCACCCACATACCACTTCTTTTTGTTTGTTTGTTTGTTTTTAAATTGCTCTTGTTTGTTTTTATTTTATATTGGACTATATTGGAGTTGCTTTACAAAGGTGTTAGTTTCAGATGTACCGCAAAATGGTTCAGTTATACATTTATATGTATCTCCACTCTTATTTGGATCCTTTTCCCATATAGGTCATTATGGAGAATTGAATAGCGTTCCCTGTGCTATATAGTAGGTCCTTATTAGTTACCATTTTATAGTAGTAGTATGTATATAATCAGTCCCAGTCTCCCAATTTATTCCTTTCCTACCCACATACCATTTCTAAAGGCTAGAGACAGAATGAGAGCCAGGGCACGGCAGCGTTAACTGTATGCCAGCACATTTTCTCAGTTATTTAGTTGACTTTTGGAAGTCTGTTCTACTTTGAAAATGCCCGGGCAAAACACAGTTCAGTATTGCTTTAGGACCTTTAATGGTAATTTGTCGTCGCTGTTCTGGTGCCACTGCTTCCGGACAGTGTATAGCTAGCAGGACCCGAAGCTAGAATATTCCTGCACTGGGAGATTTCCTAGTGTGTGAGTAAGTAGCAGGGCAGGTCAGTGGGAGACCTGATTTCATTTTGCCCACATGATTGACTAGGATGGCTTTTGTACTTTTAAATAACCCATTCTATTTTGGTAGACCTTTTCTCCCTTCTTTTTAACCAGTGCAGTGTCAGTATAAGATCCACAATGGACTCTGCGTAGCCAAGTGGAGGGGAGTGGCAGCTGCTTGAATACATGTCTGGCTCTTTGGTCTTTGCCTGTCACAGGCTTTGTGATTGATTCTGAGATTTCAATTCTGTCCAACTTAACTGCCTTCCCAGCGGACCTAGCCCAGAGTCTTTTGTTGCCCTAAATATTTCTCAAAGGTCTTTTATTAACTTTGCCTTTTCTGTTCTTATTTTTCTCCTTCTTATTTAATATGTAGCCCTGTAGCAATAATGAGAAAGAAAAATACATCTATTAATAGTAATGTGATTAGGTGAAACAACACATACATTTCTCTATTTAAAAAAAAAAAAGAACTTTCAACTTCATTTTCTCTCCTGCTAAATGCTTGTGTAATAGAAAAGACAATGAAAGGGTTGAAAAAACCCAACTTTCTCTTATTAAATCTTTCATTATGAATGTTAGCTGGGAGAAGAGCAAAGTTTTTTTCTTCTTAATTAAGGTAGTTGTGATATTTTAGGAAAAACTAAGGCAGGATATTGAATTATCAGGGTCTTCTTTTGGTAAGCAGAATTATTTCTGTGACACTCAAATGAAGTATTTGCTTAGTGTGAGTGTCTGCCAGTTTTGGTTTGCACCATCTTTGTTGGTTTTAAAACCCCTAATTTTATATCGCATGTGGTCACTTGTAATCCACCTCTTTGCATTTAGGCATCACTGTATTATAAGTGGAAGTGCAATTTCTTAGAAGGGTTTTTTCCCCTTTCCATCTTCCTAAGGGGAATATAGACATGATGGCTAAGCTCAGGCAGTCCCTTTGGATTATGAGGTGGGATTCACGCATTGGGAATGACTGGGCAGCAAGAACCCAGAAACTCTGTACTGCCCATGTATAAGTGAGAGAAACCCTTGTGTAACTCCTGTTATTTCCAGTTTGTTCTCATATGACTCTGGCTACTGTCTCAACTTACGTATCTATCAATCTCTTTCTTCTGGTTTTATGTGAAGGCCGCTCTTGGAGATTTTTTGTTTTCATATCAGACTATATGCCTCAGAGATAAAGGAATGCTGTGTCTAGTGGACAGGAACAATCTTAACTCTTATAAATATAGATGTGTGCAAGATGCTATGCAGTGTCTAAAATCTAGCTTCATAGGTTAGAAGCGATCATGGCAATGCTTTTAAAATTGTAAAATTCCTCCTTTGCTTTGCCTTTCTCTTCTTCATTCCCTAAAGATTCAGTCCTAAAGTCAGTAAGTGCAACAGGAAAAGAGACACATTCAAGGTTTGGGGGTAGGAGGGTGGGGGTGGGCACGGTGGCCCAGAGCCAGGTATGGAACCATGAGTGCGGTGAGGAGAGCATCTGTGCAGGGTAGAGAGCCTGCTTGGGAGGTCTGAGCCCAAGCGGGATCAGGTTGAGGAAGGTAGGCGAGCAGGTGAGGAGGTTGAGTTGGACAGGTGTCCAGGTAGGAAGAAAGGGCGTGGGGTGATGGATGACTACATTAATACATAGGTTGCATAGTTGAAAGAACCCAGAAGGTTCCCCAGAGCCCACTCACCCAGGGAGTTTATAAAGGCACAGGACATAGCTTAGAAGGGATAAGAAGCACAGGTGACCATCAGGGGCCCCAGGGGCTTACTGGCCCAGTCCACCACCCTTCCCTGCCTCAGGGTCGTTTCTTAGTTGCTTAGGACATACTTTGTCTCCAGATGTGAACTTTCAAGACGTATCTGAGTAGTCCTGGTGTTGAGAATGCTTGGACTGAAATCTCTAGCACCATCTTCTGTGTGCAGCTGGTCAGCGATCTGCAGCCAAGTGTAAGTCAGTGACCTGCATATCCCTGGATGTGTGGACAAGCTGTCCTAGAGCCTCCAAGGCCTCTGCCACTTTGAACAGCACATGACGCATCTCGAGCTTGCCTACTTATCTTGACCTTGACTCTGTGTCCCTGCAGGTCAGCATAGAGCTGTTCACACCCAGATGTGAGCTCACACACAGATGTGTTATAACTGTGCTTCATGCAGTTACATGTAGGGGCACTGACTGCATATGTAAGTAGCTTAAAGATAATGGAAGCCAGAGTTTTCTCACTGTTAGAGAGGGAACTACAAACAGAGAAGCGAAAACACTAGAATGAACTATGCAGGGTTGTATTGAAATTGACCTATTGGTGTGAACTTGGGATTTTCAAAAATGTAGTGGAATCTGCATAGATGTGTGTGTATTCTCTAATTCCATCACCTAAGAATACTGAGACCTCAAATAACATTGAGCACAGCTAGTGCCCAGATTTTGGCTTCTAAGTACCATTTTCTGCACAAAAAAAGAAGCAAAGCTCACTGGAGAAATGGCTGATGGATTCCAGGCCTGTGGCAGTGAAAGTGCGAGATGAGTTTGACTGTCTCTGCCAAAGAGTAGAAGTACTCAGCAAGTGAAGGGGACGTGTCAGAAGGACCAGGCAGCCAGCTTGGTTGGGGAGATTCGCACCAGCCACATCAGCGACCATCGTAATCTGAACAAATCATCGTTATAATCTGAACAAATGATGGTAACCTGTTGACTGAGATAGGAAACCCCAAAGCCGTACAAATGGAAGTAAAATGAATTCGTGGTTTCTCCACAGCAGCCTCGTGGATGTTTTGGACTGGATGATTCTTTCTTGGGTGGGCTGCCTGGTGCATTTGTAGGAGGCTTAGCCGCATCCCTGGGCCCTAGACGCCACCCCTGAGACCAGTGGTCGGCACCAGTGGTGCCTCAGATGGTGAAGAATTTGCCTGCAGTGCAGGAGACCTGGGTTTGATCCCTGAGTTGGGAAGATCCCCTGGAGGAGGAAACAACCCATTCCAGTATTCTTGCCCAGAGAATTCCATGGACAGAAGAGCCTGGCGGGCTGCAGTCCATGGGGTCACCAAGAGCTGGACACAACTGAGCAACTGACACTAATGCAACAGAAAAACAATGTGAGCCATGAAGGAAGGTTTAGAGTTTCTAGTGGTCATAGTTGGTAGAATCAAAAGAGCCTCCAGACATGGCCTAATGTTCCATGAGGATCAAAATTGCCCCAGTTGCGGATGATGAAACACATGTGGAACAGGATTGTTACATAGTTTAGGTATCCTTGCTCCTACTCCCCTTCAGTTCAGTTCAGTTGCTCAGTCATGTCTGACTCTTTGTGACCCCATGAATTGCAGCACGCCAGGCCTCCCTGTCCATCACCAACTCCCGGAGTTCACTCAGACTCAAGCCCATTGAGTCGGTGATGCCATCCAGCCATCTCATCCTCACTTGTCCCCTTCTCCTGCCCCCAATCCCTCCCAGCATCAGAGTCTTTTTCAGTGAGTCAACTCTTTGCAGGAGGTGGCCAAAGAGCCTACTCCCCTTAGAAAATGCTAATTACAAGGGCAAAGGGTAACTTTACAGTGGAGAACCTGGCAGACTCAAGTGATGGAGGGAAGGTCACAGGGATGGAAGGGATTGAAATCTGAGCCAGCTAATAGGATGCAGTGAGAAGACAACGGCATTTCCTCAGGATTCCTGCTAGTGGTGTCAATGTGAGCTAATCGAGAATACACAAAGGTCTCGGTGCTCTGGTGACTCAAATGAAAGTAAATCTGAAGAGGAGGAGATACATGTGTATGTACAGCTGATTCACTTTGTTGTACAGCAGAAACTAACACAACACTGTCAAGCAACTAGACTCCAATGAAAATTAAAGGACAAAACTGCATGGAAGACATAGTACAAAATGCCTTGGCCTCTGCTTCACAAGCTCCGTGGTCTTGAAAGTCAAGGAAACAGGGACCCAGACTAAGAGGTGACTTGGTGAGGCCTGGCAGCTACATGCATCGTGGATTCTAAACGGGATCCATCTCTGTTAAAGAACTGTTTGGGACACTTGGTGAAACTGGGGTGGCTGAGGGCTGAGATCAGATGATAATGATGTACTGTGCAGGGAATGTCTTTGTAGGAATACTCTAAATTTTATGGGACATAAAGTTTATGAGTCAGGACAGAGAAATGGGTCTTTTTATTGTAGTTTGAACTTTTCTGTAACTTTGTGATACTTTGAACAAAAGAAAAACGCTTAAAAGTTGCAGTCGGGGTGATGCATATTTTTTCAAGGATACTGGGTTCCAATCCTGAGACTCTTCTTGAGAAAAAATATTTGTCTTTGTGTTTCTTGAAGGGGAAAAAACTGTTGCATTAACATAAGGTTCTTATAAAAAGAATACTGGAAAAATTTCCAATATGTTTCTTCACAAATATATATTTCACATTTAAAACTTTAGTATATATTAAGTACACTATATTTAATTAGTATAATTAGTATATAATCATTTAGATTTATACCTATAAATATACAATTTAACATGTATAAATAATAAAAGGTAAATATATACATTTATATATAAATGTAAATTTAACAAATAATAAATATATGGGTGTATATATATTATGTCAGTAAGTATATATATACACCCATCCACACACACACACAAATATATACACAGAGAGAGAGAGAGAGAGAGCTTGCTGACCACAAAGTGAAGTTTTAAAACCCAAAGTTGAAGTCACCTTTTAACCCCCACTGCCTTTTTTCTTTTTTGATGAGTTTGTATACATATTTTCTTTCTTGGTACTTGGAAAATCCTTTTTCTTTTCTTTTTTAAAGGCAAATCTAGTCTTTTTCAGCAGTTTAAGCTTCCATGATCATATTTGAAACTGGTGAGCCATCTGCTGGTTCTTTGAAATGTCAGCCAAGCTTGTTGAGAGGAACACGTGGAGGGCTTTTGCTCTGGTCATTGAGAGTATGTAGGAACGTTTCAGGGTTGACAGTACTCGGGAAGCAGTGGTCCGTCTGTGTTGATGGGGTGGTTTTCTAAGCATGGGCTGGGGAAGATTGTTCCTTCCAGATCTCCTGACTGGTTCACGTAGTGAGATGGATTGTGGAGGCTGGACCAGCGCTCCAGGTTGCCGAGCAGAGCTCATTGGCCCTTGTCCTGTTCCTTCCTGTGACGTTAATGCCATTAGTGCTAAAATTACATTAGCGCTAACTCGCTGTTGTAATTGCACCATTTATTGCGTGGCTTTTCCTCATGCGGTTTACCATTGAACAGACAGCCTTCTGTGAATCCCTGCGTCTATTTATGTAAGTGGTAACACCCAACCTGTGAAAAGAACTTAGCACGTTACCTTGCAGGAGCGTGAGTGTAATCTGGGTACATTAACTGACTGTGTGTTTTTTTCTTTTCTTTTCCAGTCACCCTGTCCCACATCACACAGCTGGTCCTCAGCCACAACAAGCTAACAAGTGAGTCAACCATTGCTGTCCTCTGTTAACACAATTTCTGACTTGTAGGTAACGTGGTGGAACTGCTAATTCTTCTGTCTTCCTCAACAGTAATGACAAATGATTATTTGGGCAAAGCAAAAGTGCACTGAGATGGCACTAAGATATCTGAGCGTACGGTCTTCCTGTATTTCGTAGTTTTCTGTTTTGAGGAATTTTTCTTCAATTTTTCATGTGTATAAATTGAAGGAAGACAGTGACATTGTTCCTCTGATAATGGTCCCCTTTGGGCATGCAAACTGCTACAGTGACCTGAAATGTTGAGACTTTCATTATTATTTTATGGGAAAAAAGAAACTTATCAAAAAAGTGTTGGAGGACTTCCTTGGTGGTTCAGTGGTTAACACTTTATCTTCCAATGCAGGGGGGTGTGGGATCAAACCCTGGTCGGGAGCCAAATCCCACTCGTCTCATGGCCAAAAAACCAAACCATAAAATAAATAATATTGTAAAAAATTCAGTAAAGACTTTTAAAAAAGTGAGCCACAACAAAAAGAAAAAATTTTTTTTAAGTTGAATTTTTTCAGAGCAAGATATTGTTAGCTTTCCTTTATACTTTCTCCTCAAAAGGGGAAAATGTGATTATTGATATACTTTCTTTCCCTGCTTTATGGGGGCTGGTGGGGAGCACAAAATTGTAGAAGTGATAGAAATTTGCATCTGAGTTTTTCAAGTTCTTGAGTCTGATTTCCAGGGAAAATTGTCCCATGCATTGGGAGTGGTGCAGTTAATGTATAGTAGGTTTCATACCTCTTGGTAAAGCGTAATCTTGTGTGACTGATGTGGGCCGTTTTATTCTTAGAGCTGTGGCTTAAAAGGTGTTAATGATGGGGGCCGCTGTCCCATCTCACGGCCGCGTCTTTGTGCTTGCTGTATTTCCTGCAGACTTGAATGCTTTTCTGATCATGTGGCAGGAATTTGTGAGGGAGCTTTCCGAGTTCGGTGAAACAGAGCAGAATGTGGTGTTGAGGGATTTGTGTCTTGAATTTGTGTGTATGCTGCATTATATACAGCTTGAAGCAATGTCACCGGGCTGTTGATTATGGAGAATTAAGAGTGGCTGTGAGGGCCTCTCGTGAGCAGGAGACGGGCAGATCAGTTTCTTTTTAGCAAAAAGCGAGGGCAGAGTGGCGCCACTGTCACGTTTGAGTATTGGGAGCTCCAGCAGCTGATGGCGAGGGTGACAGGTCACGTGTGGTCGTTACTGTCACGGGTCATATGCTGCCACGTTCATTGTTTCTGTAGTGAATGGGCCTGCTCTCTCCGCTGAGACGCTAACCCCAGGTCTGAGGGGATTTGAAGTTTGTTTCGGAGGGTGGACTCAAAGTCCACCCTACATTCCCCCAGATTTGGGGAGCAGAAATTTCTGATGCTCTCTCGTCATGTAGTTCGTGAAAATATTTCCTGATTGCCAAGTTTACCACTGGTGTTCAATCTTGCATCGTTATCAGAGGGAAAAACAGTTCCCATTGAGAAAAAGGAAGCCAAACCTGTTTTGTTCCCATTATACCATTAATTGATTGGTTCCCTAAAAGTCTTTCAGACGGTCATCGTTTTTCTTTTTATGTCCATAAAGAAATCTCCAGGATCAGGTGTTAGTTTCTCTTGCTAGAGGTGCTGCTGCTGCTGCTAAGTCACTTCAGTCGTGTCCGACTCTGTGCGACCCCATAGACGGCAGCCCACCAGGCTCCTCTGTCCCTGGGATTCTCCAGGCAAGAACACTGGAGTGGGTTGCCGTTTCCTTCTCCAGTGCATGAAAGTGAAAGTGAAGTCGCTCAGTCGTGTCTGACCCTCAGCAACCCCATGGACTGCAGCCTTCCAGGCTCCTCCATCCATGCAGGGTGAGATTAATTTAGGGAGGCATAAACAGAGTTAAGTTGTGTCTGCTATTAAAGAGATTTGCTGTGGATCCAAACTTTTTCTCCTGTTTCTCCCCCCCTCCCCCTTTCCCCCCCTTTTTTCCCATTTGAGGCACTCTTGACCTAATCCAGTAAGCTCTAATTAATCGTCTTGGTAAATTCTGTTTCAAGCCATTGTGCGTGGTGTCAGTGACGCCCGATCTGTTTCACTAAGGTCAAATTAGCATCTTTTACTATTTTTCTGGCATTTAAATGAATGGCTTCGCTATGATTTTTCCAGTGTTTATAGTAAACATGTCCATTTGATGGAAAGATAAATATGCATCACGTGGAGGTGGGTGAGTCCGGCCTCCTGTCACTTTTCATTGTAATCAGTGTCTTTCACTTTCCATGCTTTTTAATGGGGAGTAGCTGACAGCACCACATTCAAACTGATGGGACTCAAAAGATAAACCCGTCAGCACTGCTTTTATCTTGCATCCTCGTGTGCCAATTACACTTCTGATGTGTCGTCTTGTATACCTGGGGGACGAGTCACCAGCTTACTCACACTGGGACTTGGTCTGGGGACAGCTCTCAACTCTGAGGACTGGAGTCGGTATCTTGGAGCTGTTGGAAGAACGTGGCACTGAGCTGGCCCTCTCTTCTTGCTCGTGGTTTTGACAGATCAGCAGGTCCCCTCAACATAGTACGATGAGGCCATGAGAAAGGGGAAAGCAAGCTGATGACCCTCAAATTCCCAAGATTTTGTGAGCAGGAATTCTTAAAGTTTTTGACATAAGAATTTGTCAGGGTCTTTCAAAATTGTCCGCCTAATCACTGTCAGAGGTTCCTCATTGTTACAGTGACATGATTGCGTGTAAGTCTGGGGGAATGGGGTGGAGCTGGTGGGTTTTGGTGCAGTCACTGGGGGTGACTCTGCTGGTAACAACTCCTGCAGTCCATACCATGTCTGCAGTGGATTAAAGGAGATGAGAGGTGCAGTAGCGAGGGAACCTTTTTTTTGGCTGTGATTGGACAGGTGACTCTCTGGGCCCCGGATGGGGGTGCTTGCTTACCCCGCGGGAATGTTTGCAGAGTAAGGATGAGGCTCTGCTGCCAGGCTCTCCTCCCTTCCTCCCCTGCCTGCCCCACCCCACACCCATCTTCCTCTTGGGCCCCCCTGCAAACTGGAGATATCTCTCCCCCAAATCCTATTGTTCAGAGACTTTTTGTTTTTGTTGTTGTGGACCATTTCTTAAAAGTCTTTGTTGAATTTGTTACAATATTGCTTCTGTTTTATGTTTGGTTTTCTGGTCACAAGACGTGGGATCTTAGTTACCCAGCTAGGAGTGGAACCTGTGCTCCCTGCATTGGAAGGTGGAGTCTTAACCACTGGACCGCCAGGGAAGTCTCACATTCAGAGATTCTTGGCACCAGCAGGCCTCTTCCTTGTCCTCCTGTCACTTCCTGTTCCGTCCTCTCCAAAGATGTCTTAAGCTTTGTTGAAGGCTGAGATCATCTTTTGTTCCTCTTTGCTGCCCGTTGCTGAGCCCAGAATGGTTTCCCAGGAAGCCCTCATGTAAAGGCAGTAATGGCAGGGCCAGGGTGGGAAACGAGGGGTCTGGGTGAAGTGGTCAGTGGAGGAACCTGACGATTCTTCAGGATCAGTGTGTGGATCTGCGTGAATGTAACCGCTGCACACTTATGTTTCTTAACTGCCTGTAGGCTCCTTTCAATGTGCCGAGCAGTGAGAAGCAGAGCCTTATATCCTAGGAAATGCTGTCTTTCCCCTTCACGTGGCCCTTTCTCAGGGAAGGAATGATGTACTAACATGGTACAGGCAGACCTCACTTTATTGAACTTGGCGGAAATTGAATTGAATTGGGGAAAATTGAAGGTCTGTGGCAACGCTGAGTTGAGCAAAGCTACTGGACCATTTTTTCCAACAGCATTTGCTCACCTCGTGTCTCTGTGTCACTTCGGTAATTCTCACAATATTTCAAACCCTCCACCAGCAAAAAGGTGACAACCGGTTGAAGGCTCAGATGATGGTTAGCGTTTTTTTTTAGGCTTTGTGCTTTTTAATTAAGATATGTGCTGGTTTTTTGACATAATACTTTGCACACTTAACAGACAGCTGTACAGTGTAAACACAACCCCTACAGGCACTGAGTAGCCAAGAGGTTTGTGTGACTCTGTTTACCGCAGTAGTTGCTTTGTGTGGTGGGTGGTCTCAAACCAAACCTGCATTGTCTCCATGGCGTGTCTGGCTCCTCAGGGACACCCCAGGAGGCACAGTTGGAAAGCTAGGGTCGTGACCAGCCGTGGGTGCTTTTCTCCACCTGGTGAACCTGGTGGGCTCAGCTGAGTTGATTTCTCCAAAAGGAAATGAAGACCTGCTACTACTATTCCAGGTCTCCTGGTTTGGTCCTCCTGTTACTCTTTCACTTAGTTTTATGCATGTATGCGTGCTAAGTCACTTCAGTCGTGTCCAACTCTTTGCAACCTTTCAGACTGTAGCTCACCAGGCTCCTGTCCATGGGATTCTCCAGGCAAGAATACTGGAGTGGGTTGCCATGCCCTCCTCTGGGGGATCTTCCCCACCCAGGGGTCAAATCTGAGTCTCCCATGTCTCCTGCATTGACAGGTTGGTTCTTTACCACTAGTGGCACCTGGGAAGCTCTGTTTCATGTATTTAAGATCCCAAATGATTTACTAGTATTTTTAAACAGTTAATTGTAGCATACGTTTCTTGAATTAGGAATGCTGTTGTGTGCTTAGGTATTATACATACCACGCCACAAAAGTGCCAAAAGCAGGCAGAACATGAAGTAGACCCTTGAGTTAACCAGTTGATAAATGGGTTGGTAGGTGGTGAGTCCCAGCTGTCTGAGATGATGGACTCAGCGCTTGCTTGCTGTCAGGGTCTCTAAGAAGGGGATACAACATTTATTTCAAAGATGGTCTTCCTGTGTCTCTGCCTGCCTGCCTTTGTGGTGACCCTCCCTTATAAGCCAGTGTTAGCTGAGTCTTTTGCAGTCTGCATCTTATCTAATCCCTGGTTCTTATGGTCTTTGGGAGTATTAGCTTTGTAAATGTTTTTCTACTTTTCAGTCTTAGAGGAAATTCTGAGAGAATCGTTTTAAAACTTGTCCACTAGAGGTCACTGTTGGGATACTTTCCCCCCCTTCCTCATCTCATGCTAAAAGATTAGAAACCAAATCGATGTTGTCAGAGGTCGAAATTTTTTTGCAAGCTTCTCTCAGGGTATGTTGTTGCTGCCATTTACATAGGCCAGTTTTGCCACAATTAATGTTGATCCTTCCATAAGGAGGTATGTTATATTTCTTTTGACTCCCAAACTTAAAGTATGCGTTCAGTTTCACGTGTCATGTTTAGTGTTTATTATGGTTTCTTTCTCATGTTAGAAACTTTCCTTCCAATCTCTTTAAAGTGAGAGAATTCTGTTGCCTTTTATGTATTTTTTTGTATGGAGTATACATAAAATTTTTTTTCTCCCTTGGAAGAAAGTTTAAAATATATATGTATGGAACCGGATTTTAATTAAAAAAAAAACAAAAACTGTGTAATACTCAGGAAAATATGCATTTTGTGCCCATTTATATTGGTTCTTTTACTGAATGCCGTCATGTAAGGAATACTATGCATTATGAAATGACTCACATTTTGCATAAATGATAAAGTAATCTGAGTATTCATTTTTAACATGATGCTTTTCTTAATTTTAAAAAGAAATAGCAAAACCCAGTACTTCAAAATGACAACAGTATTTTCCATTTTGTGACCTATGCACGATAAGGACTAAACCCTGATCATTTTCTGTAAGAAATACAAAGAACGTCTTTTTGCTGTGTGCAAACATTGATCAGCAGGTTCTATATAAACCTTTCATAAGTGTGAGTCTCGGTATGTAACTGCTTAGTTTTACACTTGAAACTTTTAACTGTCATGTAAAACGTTTTCTTGAGATATTAGCAGCTTTGCTGGCCATTTCAAGCCTTAACTGGGACCATTTCTTGTCATCTAATGTGTCGGAAACGGCTAGACAGGCACTAAACCTAAGTGTTATAGCAAAACTTGTTTCTTTTTTTTAACAAACTATTTCTTACTAGTTTTAACTTATATATGAATTCAAAATTATAGTGGACAAGTAAATGGCAGGATATTTTCTTTAGTGATTTCAATAATTTCTTTTTGTCAACACATTAAAATGAATGTAATGTTTTAAGATTTTATGCAGATGTATATATTGATAGGCTCTCTACTGAAAGTGTTATTGTAAAGGAATTAGGATGTTTTGCATTAAAATATTGCAATCTCATAATATGCAGGCCCAATTATAATGAAAAAATTAAGCAGCTTTTTAAAAAGCATAATAAATGGAAACCCTTTTCTACAGACATAATTGATGAGATGAATGAGAAAAATTAACTGTCCCAACTTATAAGAATGACCTTCACCAGTCTTCTAACACCTTTCTGTTGCCAAGTCTCTAGTTATTTCCTCTTTCATAGATTACTTGTCATGCCTTATGCAAAAGTTCTGGCGCATGGCTTGTATGAAATTAAACTATGAGGGGAGAATATGCAAAATAAATTGTCTCTGTGTCATGAATTTATCTTGTGACAATATCAAAACAACTTGCTGTTTGCATTTTAACAGAGTATGAATGTATTTATAAACCAGAGGCTTTGATCAATAGCTTATTTTTCTAATTAGTGCACATTCATCAATTTGTTCCTGTGCCATCATTTGAAAGATTGGAATTGAAAAAATGTAAGCTAATAGTGAGTCAGACAGCTGTTAATCGAACAGTGTCTTTCCAATGGTGCCACTGGTTAGGTACCATTTACAAAATTGCCTATAATTGGGAGTTTTGTTTTTTGGCGGTTTTAGTTAAGGGAAGCATCTGTTGATCCCATAGTCCAGAACCAGCACAATCCAAGGCCAACATGTGAAGCTGGAGAAGTGGTTTCGATACAGTTGTGTCCTCTGCTCAGACGCTTGTCATCTTTGATCCCTTTCATGTCAGCCCTTCCATCCTGAATGCACCTACTCTAGAATCTCTCTTCTTGGAATCTTGTCCTTTGCTCAGAGGAAGCAAAATAAGGGTAGGTGTTAATTCTTCCACAGTACATTTTTAAAAGGAGTGACTTCACTTATGAGAATTTTAGAAAGATGGCAGGCTGTGGCAGTCCTCATGTGTGGGCAGGTTGAACCTGTCACTTTCCACACTATAGCTCGCCCACTATGGGGAGTTCATCCTGGATAGGGTTTCTTTAACTGTTTTTTAAAACTTTTTAATTTTTTTAAATTTTATTGGTGTATAGTTGATTAGCAGTGTTCTGTTAGCTTCAGGTGTACAGCAAAGTGAACCAGTTATACTATGTATATATCCATTCTTTTTCTACATTCTTTTCCCATGTATGTCATTAGAGTATTGACTAGAGTTCCCCGTGCTGTATAGTAGGTTTTTATTAGTTATCTACTTTATCTGTTTTATATATAGTAGTGTGTATGTGTCAGTTCAGATCTCCCAGTTTATCCCCACCCCCATTCTCCCTGGTAACCATAGTCTGTTTTCTACATCTGTGAGCCTATTTTTGTTTTATATGATTTTTTTTTTTTTTAGATTCCACATGTAAGTGATATACCTTTGTCCTTCTCTGATTTACTTCACTAAGTGTGACAGCCTCTAGGTTTATCTGTGCTGTGCTTGATTGCTCAGTTGTATCCGACTCTTTGTAACCCCATGGACGGTAGCCTGCCCGACTCCTCTATCCATGGGATTCTCCAGGGAAAATACTGGAGTGGATTGCCATGCCCTCCTCCAGGGGATCTTCCCAACCCAGCGATCGAACCCAGGCCACGCACATTGCAGGTTAATTCTTTACCATGTGAGCCCCTAGGGAAGCCCTGGACTACTGAGTGGGTAGCCTATCCCTTCTCCGGGGGATCTTCCCGACCCAGGAGTTGAGCAGGGGTCTCCTGCATTGCAGGCAGATTCTTTACCAGCTGAGCCACCCAGGAAGCCACTAGCTTCATCTGTGTTGCTGCAAATGGCATTATTTAATTTTTTTTTTTTTAATGGCTGAGTAGTATTGTGTTGTATATATGTACCACATCTTCTTTATCCATTTCTCTGCTGATGGTTATTTAGGTTGCTTCTATGTTCTGGGTATCATTTACTATTTACAACAGAACCCTCAAATGAAATTGGTCTACTAGCAAAAATTTCTAGGTAAATCATCTGTTGACTCTCCTAGATAGGGTATGTATACATGAGTGTCATGCAGGGGAGGAGGAGATATTCTAAAAGATGAGATGCTTGGGAAAAGACACTCTTTTAGAGCAGTTCTTAACATTTTCATAACTCATCTTTTTTAAGAACAGAGTGAAAGCTGTGTCCATGATTCCTAGAAAACTACACATAATCCTTAAAATTTCAACAGGTTTGTAGATCCTGTTAAAACCATTCATAAATTTTTTTAGGGGCACATGCAGCTCAGATTTAGAAACCTTGGAATTGGGGAAAGATAACAGTATATTTGCAGTGTGGATACACTGATGTTTCCTAGAAATAGGTACAAAACTTTGATAAGGTTTTTTTTTTTTTTAAGTTAATGTGAAGCTCATTCTTTTTATGATAGCTATTGTCTTTAAAGATTTATTTTGATGTGGACCATTTTTAAAGTCTTTATTGAACTTGTTACAATATTGCTTCTGTTTTATGTTTTGGTTTTTGACCCTAAGACATGTAGGGTCTTAGCTCCCTGACCAGGGATCGAACCTGTATACCCTGCTTTGGAAGGCAAAGTCTTAGCACGGGACCACCAGGAAAGTCCCCATCTTGTCTAACCTCGTGCTGTTCCTTTAGCAGTTTCTTCCTGCCTGTGTAGAGTCCACTCCAGACACCTGATGCTTAGTGGAAATGTCTGCTCTTCTCTCTCTATATTGGTCATCCTTCCAAAAGGGGAGATGAATTTTTACCTTTCTCTTCGAAGCCCTCCTTTGCAGCCAGTTATGTAGGAAATAAAGGGTGAGGTTATTCACAGCTTTTTAGCCTTGAAGGACCAGACCTCCCAGAAACCATGACCTGAGTGCAAAAGGCAAGGGTGACTTTGGATGCCCTGCTCTGTGTCTGGGGCAAGAAGCTGGCTTCACGTGGCTGAGGACGTGGAGCTGCAGCTGGGGGCTTGGCGTGGCTTTGAGCCTCTGTGTTCCCCTTTCCCCTGCTGCGTCCTCTGTCAATATCCGTGTAGAGGTAATGCCCTGCTCCAGGGAGTCCTGGAGCTCGGTGGACCAGACATTGGCCCTGCATCTTCACTTGCTCAAATGGATGAGCAGGGAGCATGCCTAAGGTTGAAGGCATGGTTGTTATCATTAGAAGAGGAGTTAACAAGGTCCAGTGTGCATTTTTCTAGCACTGGACATTTCCCTCCACCCCCTTCCCCCTGCCTCATGTACTCCATCATCAAGACATGAGACATGAGATAGGGAAGGAAGAGAAGCAACTTTGTGCAGATGATGTCTTGCTGAAGTCATTCTTTTTCTTTTAATTGGAGTACGGTTGATTTACAGTGTTGTGTTAATTTCTGCTGTACATACGTATGTAAAAATCTTTTTCATTTTCTTTTCTTCCCATTGTGGTTTATCACAGGATATTGACCATAGTTCCCTGGGCTATACAGTAGGACCTTGTTGTTTATCCATTTGCTGGAGTAATTCTTTTTTTTTTCACCAGAAATACTTTTATTATTTATTTATTTATTGGAGGATAGTTGCTTTACGATGTTGTGTTGGTTTCTGCTGGACAGCAATGAGAATCAGCCTTAATGTATACATTATCCCCTCCTCCTTGTTTGAGCATCCTGCCACCACGCCCCCGCCGCCGGCCTCCCACCCCTTTAAGTCATCACAGAGCACCAAGCTGAGCTCCCTGTGCTTATACAGCAGCTCCCCATTGGCTCTCTGTTTTACACATGGTAGTGTATATGTCACTATAAAAGAAGACATGAGCTGTCGGCAAAACGTGATGTGTGTGTGTGTATGTGAATTGTATTTGTCCATTGTCTCCCTCTTAATAATCTTGGATTGAGTGTGTGTATGTACTCCATTATAATGATATTTTTTTTAAATTTTGGAGTCTAGCTCATTTTCGCTGAGCTGAGCATGCTTTCTGTGTTGATTGATTGAAATGTATTCAGTGTTCTTTTCTTTCTTGCTCTTTGCTGTGTTTCCAGACTTCTTGGGCATCTTTCCTGGAGGAAGGTCTTTCCATCCTTTCCTTGTCCTTCACTAGGTGTCACTTCCTCCCAGGTGATAGAAGGTCCCTGCCGTTCCTCTCAGTGTCTCTGCTCTAACGCGGCTCTCAGACAAAAGCTATTTGTGGATGTCCTGCTGGTGGATGCTGTATTCTCTTCTCACTGGAGTGTGATTTCCAGGGTGTGTTAGTAAAACAATTCAGGGTCTGGAAGGACTAAGACCACTTGGACCTCGTTTGGTTCCTTTTGGGAACCAAAAAGAGATTTGGAGATTTGATTGGAGATTCAGACATAACTAAGTTTGGCATCCTCAGAGGAGCAAAATTCCATGCTTGTCAGCTTTTTAGATTTGTTTGATTGTGCGTACAAACTTTTCATACCCCGAGGACAGATATTTTTGCACTTTAGACTTTATAAAAGGTGCCTTACAGCTTGCTTGTAACTTCACCT
This sequence comes from Aepyceros melampus, assembly GCA_006408695.1. Taxonomy (NCBI): domain Eukaryota; kingdom Metazoa; phylum Chordata; class Mammalia; order Artiodactyla; family Bovidae; genus Aepyceros; species Aepyceros melampus. The sequence goes on along the minus strand of SJXQ01007378.1, from coordinate 425,536 downwards.
AATTTTTGGGTAATTGATTATTCTCATTGTTGCTAAAAGAGTTGAGCCATTTTTTTTTTCTTTGCAGTAAATTACGTGAGGAATGTTTTTGGTTAGTAAAATGACTTAAGCTGCAGATGTTTTTAAAAAATTGCTTTCTTGTGATGAGAACTTTTTTACTTTTTTATTTTTTTTTTTATGGCTGTGCTGGGTCTTTGTTGCTGCCAGGGTTTTTCTCTAGTTGAAGTGAGCGGGGGCTGCTCTCTAGTGATGTGTGGGCTCCTTATTGCAGTTGCTTCTCTTGTTGTGGAGCACAGGCCCTAGGCTCTCTAGTTTCAGTAGTTGCTGCTTCTGGGCTCAAGAGTTGTAGCGCACGTCTCAGTTGCTCCACGGCACGTGGTATCTCCTCACGGCCCATGTCTCCTGCCTTGGCAGGCAGATTCTTTACCACTGTGAGCTGCAGAATCTTAAGGAAGCCCGTGATAGGCTACACTAAGTCTATCCTTCTAGGTGTGTGTGCTCAGTAAGTACTGCTGATTAACTGCAAGCAGCATCGCTTTTGTTACACGCTGCTAAAGATATTTGGGGGACCTTGGCCTTTGTCAGGTGGCTGCTTAGCTCTTTTGCTCTTTGATTTTTACCTTGAGGAACTTGTAGATCCTGTTAAATGAGAATTTGCTCTGCTGTTCCATAAACTTTTATGTTTTTAAATAACCTGTAACTACTGTAATTCACTGTTTTAATTGCTGCTTTCGGGGAAATCTCATAAAATCTGGAAAACTGGTTATCATCAGTATACTTTTGAACTTCAAGTTCTTATGCTAGGATAATTAGTTCATTATCCACCTCCTGTTTTTGACCAGAAAACAAAAGTCATTAATCACTATAGGTACAAATGACCTTTTTTTTCACCCCTCAATATAAAATTCTGAAGAGCATAATTATTTGCCAGAGTGAGGAGATTCTTCTTTACATATGATCATTAGAATGGCTTTCAGAACAAAGATTCTTAATTTGTTGATAGAATTGACATCTATATAATTAGTCTAGACATCACCTCTGCGCTATGAATAGACTAATGCCTTCTGGCTATTGTAGCTAAGGATTGAAAGGACTTTCCTTTCACTCTGACCAAGAATGCCCTGATTCATATTTCTTATAGTTTGGTATTTTATATGGCTTCTGTTACTTCGGCACTTCCCACCAGAGTGAAGAGGGATGGTAGTTGTTCAGTATTATACTCGTCAAATATTACAGCAAAGCAGTGTTTGCTTTTGTGATTTCTTCTCAAATGGTCTTTCTCCCCCCATGACTGTATAACAGATAATCTCACTCATTTTCATGTATTTGGATATTTTTGGTCATTTTTTTTCTGATACCTTCATTGCAGGAGTGTAACTTAAGAATCAGCAGAGACTTCCTTGATGGTCCAGTGGTCCAGACTGCCTTCCACTGTAGGGTCACAGGTTCAATCCGTGGTCAGGGAAGCAAGACCCCACCTGCCAAAAACTTTTTAAACATAAATAAAACTTGTAAAAAAATATTAAAATCAGCATAACTGGCTTCATTTGAATATCCTCTACCATCCCTTAAGCTTCTCTGTTAAAGAAATTTTATACAGCAGCAGAAGTGTCTAAAAAATTTGCCCAGGCATTTCTGTTTGTTATGACAACAGACACAAATCTCCCATTGTTAGTATAAATGTGTCAGGTTTGGGGCAGCAGTGCTCTTTGATTTATTTTGCTTTACCCTCTTCCCTATGGGATCTTTCGGCTTTGTCTGGTCAGGGGTGTCCCTGGAAATGGGCCCAAGACAGTAGTGTTTCACCCTTCGCATCTCAGGGTGTGTGCCTGCCTGTGGGTCATGTCCTGGTCTTGGCCTCACTGTTGGCTTGCACTGAGTCCTCAGTCTGAGGCTCCCTCTTCTTGCACTTGGGGTAGCTGTCAGCCCATCAGTGTTTCCCCATAAAGGCGGCAACGGCTCAGCCCCTAACATGGGGCTTCAAGGAGGCATGTGGGCAGAGATCCCTGGTTTTCAAGCCCTGGCCCTTGTGCTTCTCCTTTGCAGGAATCACCAGAGACGAAAGCAGTATGCTGCAGAAAGAGGCAGAAGGGGGTGTTTGGTGGGTAGACTTCCCACCCATGCTGACGAAAGAAACTCCGTGTGGTCCAGCCGTTTCCGGCTCCCAGCAGCCGCTGGTGCCTGGTCTCTTCCTCCCTTTTGTAGCTGAAGGGGACCCTGTTTTCAGCACCAAGCAGATGGTTCTAAAGACCAACGTGGGACCCCACCTCCCCGGCCCTTATGTGGGCTGCGCACAGGCGAGCGCCCGTCCTTATGTTTTGCGTGGTGCCTGCTGCACCCAGAGCCTGTCGCCCTTCACGGTTTTGCTTCTTTGCCTCGGGGCCTACAAGATGCTCTTGCTTGAAGAGCCCCCGGATGGGCTTTGCCCTGGCTGGGCTGCTCTGCCGTCACTGCCGCCTGGCGCCCTACAGTGACCCTCAGGCCAGAAGGACAGTGAGTGACACCTTGTCACGTGACCACCCTGGGGGCACCACGAACTCGCTGCCACCTAACAAGATTCTGTGGACAGGGGAGTTTGATGCTCTTTCCCCTGGTTGTCATCGTCCTCCCCCGCGCTGGTTTCCCAAGAGTGATCCAAGTGGGGAAACAGATGCTGATTGGAAACTGACTGCAGCCCCCAGTTTGTGTGCTTTCTCCATCGAAAATGCCTTCCATTTTGGGCTTCCCTGGTGGCTCAGATGGTAAAGAATCTGCCTGCCTTGCAGGAGACCCAAGTTCTATCCAGGGGATTGGGAAAATCCCCTGGAGACGGAAGTGGCTACCCACTCCAGTATTCTTGCCTGGTGAATCCCATGAACAGAAGAGCCTGGTGGGCTACAGTTCATGGGATTGCAAAGAGTCAAACACGACTGAGCAACTAACACTTTCACTTGTCCTATTTCATCTGCCCCCAATGTCAGTAGCCCACTGGGCTGGCAGAGCAGTCCTAATGTGGATCAGATTGATTGTTATGATCTTGTTCTACATGATTGGGTGCAGCCAAGGACATATGGATTGGACTCGTGATTTTCACATCACCGCTGACTTAAAAGTTTTCTGGGGGACTTCCCTGGTGGTCCAGTGGTTAAGACTTCGCCTTCTAGTGCTGGGTGTGCAGATTCAATCCCTAGTCAGGGAACTAAGATCCCAGGTGCCTCAGAGCTGAAAAAGAAAGAAGACTCAAACAGAAGCAGTGTTGTAACAAATTCAGTAAAGACTTTAAAATGTTCCACATTAAGAAAAAAAAAACAAAAAACAACTTAAAAGAATGTTTTCTGAACCAAAATAGGGGGCCCCAGATCAGCAGTATCACTGACTTTGGAAACTTGTTGGAAAGGCAGATTCCTGGGCCTCACCCCAAAGTACTGAATCAGAAACTCTAGGGTATGCCCCCAAGTCTGTATTTTAACAAGCCCTCCTGGAATTCTGATGTATTTGAGGCTTTGAGGCTCACTGCTTTGTTTGTTTTCAAAATTTTATTGGATTGTAGTTGATTTACAGTGTGTTAGTTTCATGTGTACAGCAGAGTGATTCGGTTACACACATACATATATGCGTTGTTCCCGATTCCTTTCTCCTAGAGGTCATTACAGAATCTCGAGTAGCATTCCCTGTGCTATACAGTAGGTCCTTGTTGGTCGTCTGTCTTATATATAGTTGTGTGTGTGTGCTCTCATCCCAAGTTCCTGATTTATCTCCCCTTCCCCACATTTCCTCTTTGGTAATCATAAGCTTATTTTCGATATCTCTGTTTCTGTTTTGTAAATAAATTCATTTCTTTCTTTCTTTTTAAAACTAGGTATCAGAGGCCAAATGCTTTAGCATAGACCTCGGTGCAGAGATTGGAATATTCTATATTCTTGCTGTCCAGCATGGCAGCTAAAAGTGACTGTCAAGGTCTCTAAATGTGGCTACTGTGACCAGGCAACTGAATTACTAATTGTATTTCATGGCAGCTAATCTCAACTTAAATTTATTACTTACTACTTTTCTTTCTTTTTTAGTGTGCACGCGTGCTAAGTTGCTTCAGTCTTTCCAACTCTTTGTGGCCCCGTGGACCGTAGCCCACCAGGCTCCTCTGTAATACCCTCATCCCGTTCCCTCACTCCCCACCCCACCACCTCCAGACCTCTGGTGACAACATATCTGATCTCGTTTTCAGTACGTTTTTTTGGTGTGTTGTGTTGTTCTGTGTGGTGTGTTGTGTTTTAATATTAAAAGATTTCACTATAAACGAGATCATACAGTATTTGTCTCCATGTGACTTTCTTCACTTAGCATGATTCCCTTGAGGTCTATCTGTGTTGTTGCAAATGGCAGGATTTCCTTCCTTTTTTATGGCCAAATTGTATTTGTGTGTCTGTGTGTGTGAGAGAGTGAGAGATTGAGTGAGTATGTATGTATCACATTTTCTTCCTTCATCTGTCAGCAGACACCTAGTTTGTTTCCATACCTTGGCTGTTGTAAGACTGCTGCTGTGACCTTGAGGGTTTAGGTACCGCTTTGACATAATGACTTTGTTTCCTTCAATTAAATGCCTAGAAGTGGAACTGCTGGGTCATATTATAGGTCTGTTTTTAATTTCTTGAGGAACCGCCACGCTTTTCCATAGAGGCGGCACCATCTTACATCCCAACTCTAGACTTAAGGAGCCACGTGTAACTAGTGACTGCACACTCGCCCTCCCAGCCCCACAGCATCTCCTGCCGTTTATTATTGTGTGAATAAACTCCTGAAAGCCTTCAAGAAAATAAGTTATTGATTGTGCAATGGTTAATTTTATCCTGGAAGAAAATTGCTCTTAGAGTGAAGTTCCAGTTGCTACAACAGCAGTTGATTTAGGGTCTGATGTTGGAGAGAGGGTAAGCGGTTGGTAGCTAGTGGGGAAAGCGTGTTCCTGAGTGTAGCACTGATTTTGTGAACATGTTTCATCGTCTGTGCAGTGCTGATGGCTATGCCTGTTGTATGTGTCACTTACGTGGACAGATACATGTCCTGTTAGGAGTCAGGCTGTCATTCAGAACTGAAGCTGGCCAGTGGGTTCTTAGAGTTGAAGCTGTCTGCGCAGTGCTTCCTGCCCTAGGGAGCTTTGTAAAGAGATGTTCATGGAAATCAGGCGAGACCTTTTGGTCTTGCTCCCCTCTTGAGTGTCCCCAGGCACTTTTGGTTTCTTGTCCTAGAACCATCCGGGGGCTGGTGGCTTAAAAACCTCTGGAACAATTTTAGTTCATTAGATTGAAGAGGATTTGAAGGAAAAGACGGTCTTCCTGAGCTTGTCAGCTTCAGTAATTAGAAATGCCAGAATATGCTCCGAAATCAGTCTCTGGGCAGAGTTCCTGGGATGACAGGACCCCATCTTTGTCCCCTTTTTCAAAACACAGCAGAAGCTCTGGGCCGAGAGCACCCCAGCATTCTCTGTTTCTGCAACCAGAGCTAATCGTGGCATGCAGGAGCCTGGGCACCCCTGTGAGTTTCTCTAGCAACTGAAGCCTCAGAATTGAGGCAGCCAGCGATATTAGTTAGACAGCAAATGATACTAAATTCTCTGTCACAGGCAAAGTTCTACATGACTGAACTTCCTAATTGAGGGCCCCATTTCTTGCATTATTTAAATCCATATCATTGATTTTTGCAATCACCTCTTCTCAGAATCACAGAATACTAAAGCTGGGTGGAGGGAATGGAGAAATGGTCATAATCCAGCCTTCTTAATTTAAACTGAAGGGAATGGAGGCTCGGAGAGGTTATGAGTTAAGGACACACAGCGAGTTCAGAGCTGGTCAGGAAAGTGCAGAGCTAGCCCAGGACGAATGAGCCAGGCCTCCTGGGTTCTTGCATCACACAGCCTCAGTTTCTTCTGTGGACTCGTCTCCTTGTCTGTAAACTCGGTGTGTACCACTGGTGGGGGTGGAGAGGGGTCAGAAACTGGACAGATGGATGAAGAAGGAACATTTCAGATGCATAATAAGAAATGTATTGATGTTCACTGCATAGTTATATTTTAAAATGCTGCTTCTAGCTGGTGTGTCATGTAGCTGTTTTGAAAATTCCAAAAGAATATTCTGACCTGTGACACATTTGCTGCTCCCTTTTCGTAATAGATTTTCGTAAATTGTTCATGGATCTATGTATATGATTTAGCCACTGCACAACTGTTACTCATATTGTTAACTGGTTGGTTTTTTTTTTTTTTTTTATGGACAGTTTTGTTGGGATCAGTTTGCTTTCCAGCCACCAGACCTGTCTTGGTGATTGACTCTGATAACCCACCTTTTTGTAACTTTATTTTTTTTAACTAAAATTTTTTTCCCTCTCTTTTTCTAAAGTATTTATCTGCCTAGGATCTTCGTTGCATCATGTGAGATCTTTTTTGGTTGCAGCTCATGGACTCTCTAGTTGCAGCACATGGTTGGCATGTGAGATCTTAGTTCCCTGTTCAGGGATCAAACCTGCATCCGCTGCATTGCAGGGCAGATTCTTAACCATGGGACCACCAGAGAGGTCCCGTGACTTACTTTCTTTAAATAGTCTGCCTCTCTTACTTTATCCCCAAAGTATTGAAATATTCAGTGCTATAAGTTTATGCTTCTGTGCACCAAATAAGCATTCTCTAAATGCTAGTTGAAAGTGTGGCCGTCATCCCATCCAGACAGGTCTGAAGGTTAATTTCCTTTGCTTTCAACTACGGTGGGGGCGGTGAGGGGGAGGATTCTGTAGTTTAGGAAGAATATTAGCTGTAAAAATTTTTTTCCCCTTCTCGTTTGAATGGAGTCTTTAGCAAACGATTCACATGCACACCAAAATCTGGGAGAGGCTGGGTAAATTGAATGTGGGGTTATTGTTTATGTCCACGGACCAAAGCCCTAAATCACATTTAGCATAACGTGTAGTTTTAAATTGGACTGATTTAGCAAGGAGAGTGAAATAATCTCTCATCCTGTCAAAAAAGGCGATACCTTCGGACCAGCATTTAATTGCATTGGCAAAGTAACTTTGGGAAAGCGGCAGTAATTCTGGCTGCATTATTCTTGGTTTGTGGTTAAATTGAGATCATCATTTTCTCCTGGTTGCCCTAACTTTTCTTTATTGCTCTTCAAGCTAATCAGATGAATGTGGGGAGAGAAGCTTAGTGGTAGCTGGAGGGTGAACAGGGGAAGAGTGAGGTCTCTGAGCAGGGCTGGAGTCCTCTGTCGATTTGCACTTGACACACTCCAGGGTCCAGGTAGAGAGAACAAATAAATGAACACCTCTAAATCCAGCAGGCACAGCTGATGAATTTCCTTGAGGTCATTTATGCAAAGTGAATACGATCCATTCCTGAGAAAGTATGTTATGGAGGACACACCTAAGCATGTCCAGATCCTACAGGTAGGGCTTGTCTGCATTCCCCTTGGCACTGGGGAGTGAGGTGCTGGAGGAATTCCTAGTTGCCTCAATGATCCCATTAAAGCCGACCTTTTTATCTCCATCCCCACAATCAGCCTCTTCAGGCAACTCATCCACGCCTTGCTCATTTTCCATCTGGACCACTACCCCTTCCCAGCTGTCTTCGTTCAGAATAATTCCTCTTCTCCACAATCCCTTCCTCTAGCAAGCGTGTGTCTCTGAACTTGTACCAACCTTTAAAAGTAATCAAGTCACCAATACCTTAGACATTTTATAAAGCTGAAAATGGTGACTCAGCTGTAATGAGCTCTGTGCCTGCCTCCTTACTTCTGTTCCCCTGGGAGTTTTCCACCGGGGTTCTTGGTGTGGCTGTCTTCTTATATATCTCAGGTGTCTGGGGACTTCCCTGGTGGTCCAGTGGCTGAGACTCCACACTCCCAACGCTGGTTTCCCAGGTTCGATTCCTTGTTGAGGGACTAGATCCCACAAGCTACAACTAGCGATCCTGCATGTTGCAACTAAGACCTGGTGCAGACAGATAAATTAGGAAATCAAACAAAAAGCCTGAAGTGTCTGTCTGGAATCTTAAACACACTTGGCCTTGGCTTTCAGCAGCATTGTCCCCAGGATTCTCCAGTTTTCTGGGGCACCCCTGAAGGAGGATGTTGAGATGAGAAGAAAATGTACTAACGTAAGACCTAACAGTTTCTTCTGTGGTACCCAAGACCCTTGTCCATAGTTTTATTTACCTGAATATTTTGGAATTAAGAGCTTACACGAACCATGAATGAGCTGGTGGCCAGTAGATGGATACATGAAGTGCAATATATTGAATGTCCTGCTGCTGCTTAAAAATACTTAGTATTTTTAAGGTAAAGATGCCTTCGGCTTTTAAATTTGTATTGCAAGTATATACTGTAGGGAAGGGGAATGCTTTCAGCTCCCCAGTCTCACTTTCTTCAACCTTTGATATGCACACTCATGTCCCCTTTTTGCTAATGAACTGGGTTTTCATATGTCTGAATAATAACAACGCAGTGATCAGTTGCTAATCTGATACAAGGGGTGTGTGTGTGTGTGTTGATTGAGATGCAAAGACAAAAATCGGAAACTTGGTAGGTGACTTTTATCGCTTGATTGAATTTAAACATCATCGTGATTTAGTCAAGTGTTAGGTGAACAGCTCTTCAGATAGCAGATTATTTAAACAGCTTGATGATACACTACTCGAAAGGGATTTTGGAGTTTGCGGACTTTCTTTTGGAGATGTGAGGGAAGTAGAAGGAAGAAAACAACTGGACTCAATAGACATTACATGATTTTAAAAAATATAATTTTACATCTAGGAGGGTAAGTCCTAAGAGTTCTCATCACAAGGAAAAACATTTCTTTTGTATTTTTATGAGATGATAGATGTTCACTAACCTTATTGTGATAATCATGATGTGAGTCAAATACTTAGAGTGTACACCTGAAACTTACATAGAGCTGTATGTTGATTATATCTCAATAAAACTGGAAGGAAAAAAAAATTTAGAAAAAGAAAGAAGTATGGAATGCTCTGTAATGTTTGCTTAGAGACTGTTCATGGCACAGATTTTCTCTTCTGCCATTTGAGAAAACATTTCCATGTGAACCTAGTGGTGAGCTGCTACTTAAGAAACTCCCTACAGAAATTACGTAAGAGAGAGATACATGTGAATAAGGTGATTGCGCTGGAGTTTCACCTCTCTCTCATTTGAAAGGAAAGCATAATGTGTCGCTGGCACTCGCTGCCAGGGCTGAGGTTCCTGCATTCACACTCAGCTTTTCTGTTTCTACAGCTGTGCCACCAAACATAGCAGAACTGAAGAATCTGGAAGTGCTTAACTTTTTTAATAACCAGATTGAGGAGCTGCCCACGCAGATCAGCAGTCTGCAGAAACTAAACACCTGAACCTGGGGTGAGTCTCCTGGAGCGGGAGGGAAACAAGAGGAGGAGCTGGAAGCCAGGATGTGGGCGGGAGCGAGGGAGGGGTTTGCCATTTACAGGAGGAGCAGCTCTCTAATTTCTTCCTCCATGTTTTAGGTTTTTAAAAAAGTTTTATTGTTTTAATACATCCTTTCAATGGCCTACATTAGCGCAAATCTATCTGTGTGCTAATGAGAAGCTAATTGTTGGTGTAATAAGGGAGTTTATTTTTACTGTATTTTGTTTCCAATAAAATTTTATTTCCGTTATGTTGCCCGAGAAGGAACCCATTTGCATAGCTGGCTTGAACTGTACAGGCCAGTTGTAATATGGTTGATTTTTTTCTCTCTGTATTGAGTAGAAATAATGTCTAAAGCACCTTCCTTCTATGGAGGGGAGGATATGTTTCTTAACACTACTTCATTGATTCTTAACAGTTTTTCCTTTTTGTATTTGAGAAGTTACCAATCCTGTATCTGTCTTTATACAAAGGTGAAGAGAGGAGTTTTGATTTAGCTGAGGTTACAGAACCAGGTTGCAGTGAATAATAGTAATACCTTGTGTTCTTATATTGCTTTACAGTTTTCAGAGTCCTCATACCAGTGTTTGACCCTCTTAACAATTTGGAATGGGGAAGGGCAGGCATTACAGATTTCACTGTGTGGAAGGAAGCCAAGCCTTTTTCAAGAGGTTAAGTGGTTTGCTCCTGATTGGTCCTCAGGTTAGTGGCTGAGCAGACAGAGAACCCCACTGTCCATCAGACACCATACGTGCCCCCCAGAACTTGGATTTCCAAATTCCAGCTTCATTGTTGAGCTATTAAAGGATACTGCCTGCTCCAAGCCTCATCCTCCATGTAAAGTAATGTATCATTAAATTTTAGTCATAAACACTGTAATTCAGTTAGTGATTTACATGGAGTGGCTATAGGAGCTGGCCAGGTATTTGTCAATTTACTAGGAAGCGATTGTGAAAAACAAAAATCATTCATGGATTGTTTTTAGTTCATGTTTTTCCACTGGGAGTCTGGTTAGACTCTCTTCATTTGCTATTCACTCCGGTTGAGAGACAGTCTTTGTAAGACCTGTGAGCGTTCTTTCTCATAATGTCTGAGAGGAAGTAGGGTTTAGAAGAGAGGAAGAGTCAACTGATATCAGACAGCTTTCTCTGACATATACGGAGACTGTACCCATCTGGCAAACCAGAAAAGAAAGGCTCCTCTGTTTATATCTCTGTTTTGAAAGATTAAGTCCTAATATTTCATTTGCATTTAAGAAGGAAGCTAAAACAAGACATATGTAATGGGTTGGCCCACATGAACTTTTTGGCCAACCCAATACTAGACGTGTATTCTTACTATTAAATTCTTCATCATTTACTAAGTGAGTTGATATATATAAGGTACAAGAGAACCACCTAGGTCCGAGATGGCGGACAAGTTGACTTTCATTAGACCTCGAGCCTCAGTAAGCACTCATTTTAACACATCAGAAATGGCCACCCACTCCAGTATCCTTGCCTGGAGAATTCCATGGACAGAGGAGCCTGGCGGGCTACAGTCCATGGGGTCGCAAAGAGTCAGACATGACTGAGCGACTAACGTTATAAATGACACACACACAGGTGCCATGATAGTTCCTAGGTGGACTATAAAAGGTCAAAAAGTGGCTGGTGGCCCAATTTCTGGAAATCCATGCCCCTTACCCAAAATAGTTGGGATAATCCTCCCATTCATTGGTATATGAAATTACTCACCCCAATAAAAACTGATAACCCCATACCCTGGTGCCTCTTGACTTCTGAGATGGATGGCCCACACTCTTGTCTGTGGAGTGTATGTCTGTCTGAATAAACATTCTTTCACCTAAAAAATGGTGCTAGGAATAGTACCTGGCACATTTATCATCATCATTGTTTTATTTATAGATTCATTTATCTTGGGACTATGTAACTGCCTTTTCTCCATGAGAGCCTTGCTCTTTGAAGATCAGTGATGAATGTCGCAGCCTTAAGGATGGGGCAGAGCAGCTGTCAGTGAGCAGGGAAGTGTGCGGCTGGATTGCTGACCAGTGGGAGGTTGTCAGGTGACAATGGGAGAAAGGGGCCAGGAGCATGTTAGCATATAGGTGAGATTCGTGGAAGGATTCCTACAAGGGGTAGCATTAGAGCTGAGACTCCGATACTGAGATGACTGACAGGTAGATGGACGACATTTCTGATTGTGAGGACTTATTTAAAAGCTCAGTATGTACATACAATGGAATATTACTCAGCCATAAAAAGAAACAAATGTGAATCAGTTATACTGAGGTGGATGAACCTAGAGCCTGTTTGCTATAAGTCAGAAAGAGAAAAATATGTATTAACATATATATGGAATCTAGAAAAATGGTACTGATGAATCTATTTGCAGAGCAAGAAGAGACACCAACACAGAGAATGGACTTGTGGACCCAACAGGGGAAGGAGAGGGTGGAATGAATCGAGAAAGTAGCTTTGACATATAAACACTACCACATGTGGAACAGGTAGCTAGTAGGAAGCTGCTGTTGGAGAAGGCAGTGGCAGCCCACTCCAGTACTCTTGCCTGGAAAATCCCATGGACGGAGGAGCCTGGTGGGCTACACAGTCCATGGGGTCGCTAAGAGTTGGACACGACTGAGCGACTTCACTTTCACTTTTCACTTTCATGTGTTGGAGAAGGAAATGACAATGCACTCCAGTGTTCTTGCCTTGAGAATCCCAGGGACGGGGGAGCCTGGTGGGCTGCCGTCTATGGGGTCGCACAGAGTCGGACACGACTGAAGTGAATTAGCAGCAGCAGCAGGAAGCTGCTGTATAACACAGGGAGCGCAGCCCCATGCCCTGTGATGATCTAGAGGGGTGGAATAGGGGTTGGGGTGGAAGGGAGGCTCAAGAGGGAGAGGACATATATATAGTTATGACTGATTTGTGTTGATGTATGGCAGAAACCAGCACAGCATTGTAAGGCAATTCTCCTCCAATTAAACAGAAAAGATAAAAAGCTCAGAGCACCACCTTTCCAGGCGTTGTAAGTTTCGTGGTGTCCCGAGTGTAAAGTGTGAGGCGGGAGGAGGTGAGGCAGGAGATGAGGCCAGGCAGAGAAGCACGGAGTCTGCTGTGCATTCGATCAGTGTTTCTTGAGCTCTCTGTTCAGGCGCTGGCCATCCAGCCCTCAGGGAGCCTATATCACAGTTGGGGAAACAGCCTGTAAATAAGTAAATGTCCATTGTGGCAGGGAGTTGAGTGCTAATGGAGGGCCTTGTGTGTCAGATAAAGGAGCTCTGTTCTTAACCTGCTGACCATTGGGGAGTTGTCACCGGGAAGTGGCGGCTAAGATGATACTCGTGTGAAAGACCACGTGGAGGAGAAGTTGGACGAAACCCACCAGGTTAGCATTCCTGGTGAACCAGGGTAGGAACAGTGAAGGTGGGGAGGGATTTTATATGAAAAGCAGATACAAGTGGTAAAATTCATGAGGCGGTACGGATGGGACGGTGGAGCTGAAATAGATATAGATATATAGATATAGCATATATAGATATATAGATATAGTATAGAGACAGCTTTGGGGAGGAGGGAAGGGGCCTAGGTTTTGTTTGGTTGAGTTGAAGGTGCTTCAGGACTGAGTTATAAACTTTCCTTTTTAATCGAACACGTTTGAGTTGCCTCTTTGTCGACTTCGGAGCTGTTTGCATTTTTGGCTCTTGCTGATTTATTGATTGTGTAACACTCTCTGGATTTAATTACTTAGCTGTATGGATGAGGTTGTCAGAGTTTGAACCCAATTCCTAGTTCTCTGGGAAAGGGATTAAGATAGGTTTCTGTAAATGGTACTTTTCCCCTCAAATGGCATGAGGCATTGTATCTGTGCAGCCCTGGTTAAGGCAAGGCATGAAAGAGGACTCAGAATAAACAGACAATTAAAAAAAAAGAATACACACAGCAGAGCATTTAGGCCACATGTAATCCAAGCTTCATGTTCAGCCAGAAGTTGATTTTGAAGTTTTGTGTCCAACTTTCTATTTATTCTGATGATCCCAAACTGGAGAGGATTTTAGGCCATCTGAATAAACAGAAGGAACCCGAATGATCTTCTTCATTCTTCCATTGTGTCATTCATTGTGCAGAGTTATTTTTATTTTATTAAAAAAGTGTAAAGTCACATTGGTTACAAGTTGGTAATTATTTTGGGTATAACTTCATGGCCAAGACCATCATGCCAACTATTCTGGGATAACTTTACTTTGCTATGTTGCTTGGCATGTGGGATCTTAGTTTCCTGACCAGAAATCAAGCCCCAACCCCCTTCTTTAGAAGCATGGAGTCTTAACCACTGGACCACCAGAGAAGTCCCTGGAATAACTTTTGACCTTTTGACCTAGTTAGATGAAGGAGCTTATCTTATGAAGATTTATAAGTTTACACTGAGCACAGTGTTGAGTGTTCATGGTTTTTGTCTTTGTTTTGTTTTGCTAAGTGTGTGAGCAGGTCACTGTGGAGGTGAGAAAAAAATCTGCCTTTCAGGCAAGAAGGTTTTATTGAATCAGGAATCGCCCCTGAGGACCTCTAGAGATCAGTGTTCCAAAAGAGAAATGTTCAAATGGGCCTTCCTGTAGCTTTTGAAGAGGAAAAAGGGGAAAAATGCCAGACATCCTTTGACTCTGGTTTTATCAAGTTCTCCATCATATGTGGGCATCTTCCCATTTCCATATGCATTTGAAAAACGTTCACCTGCAACCAGAACGTAAACCACTGGGCATGGTTGAGTCATCAGTAGCTTTATCTTCTAACACCTGAATTGACTGGAGAGTTAAGCAGATGGGGAAGCCATCCTTGAGGGTTCAGACTCTACAGTGGTCTTAGGCGAGCTCGTCTCTTTGAGGCTGACTCAGAATCTCTCTCCAGCTTCCTGAAAAGCAGTTGTAGTTACAGCCATCATTTCTTGAGAACCTACCTGGGAGCCCGAAATTGTTTCAGGGGCTTCCCATGTCTTCTCTCTCCACTTTCTAGTGGTCCTTCTGGGAAGATATCGCTATCCTCATCTTCGGTTCAGTTCAGTCATCAGTCGTGTCCGACTCTTTGCGACCCCATGGACTGCAGCACGCCAGGCCTCCCTGTCCATCACCAACTCCTGGAGTTTACTCCAGCTCATGTCCATAGAGTCAGTGATGCCATGCAACCATCTCATCCTCTGTTGTCCCCTTCTCCTGCCTTCATTCATTCCCAGGATCAGGGTCTTTTCCAATAGGTCAGTTCTTGCATCTGGTGGCCACGGTATTGGAGCTTCAGGTTCAGCATCAGTTACAGCATTCATCTTACAGTTGAGGAAGTCGGGTTTCAGAGAAGCTGGGTTACCCAAGGCCACCCAGTCAGCGAGCGCTGGAGCTAGACCTCCACCCTAGCTCTGTTCTGTCCTCTCTGGGCATCCTTGAGTGCTGGAGATCTCGGGGACGCCCTGAAAAGAGGCAGCTCCCATGTGTAGATGGAGGTGGATGTAGATGACTCCTGCAGGGGAAGGCGGCACATGCCACCCGTCAGTACCAGGGAGCCAAGGAGTCACCCTTTGTGTGCTGGTGTCCAGAGGAGCAGGTCCTGTGGTAGCTGAGTCGACCCTGCTTTCAGATCTGCCCAATGCATTGTTAAGGCTTTCTTTCCGCCCTCTGGATTAGCAGGCCCAGTGCTGTCACCACTGTGGACTGCAGGGGCCTCTGCTGAGTCCCTGACACCTTGGGGTGGGGCGGGGATTGGTTTCTTGCTCAGGGAATAAAAAGAACCTTCAGTTTAGTAGATTCTTGACATGCACAGGTGGACGGGCTCGGGCTTGCTCTAGGCTGGAGAGTGGACAAGATCTGTCTTTTTGGTGAGACGCTTCTTCCCACTAAGAAAGTCTGAAAGTGGATTTCTTGCATCTTACGTTTCAAAAGTGTACTTCTGGGTTTGGAAAGAAAACCTTGTATTGGTTATTTTCAAAAATGGGTAACTCAGAGCAAGATTTAAGGAAGGAAGCACTTGCTGTATACTTCTGTGCCTTTTTTACTGTCTCTGATTTCTTTCCTTCAGTTTACTCAGCATCCTCACATCGGGTCCAGGAATCAGGGGTGCCTTGGCCTCCAGGAGTGCTGGGGGCTCTTAGACACCTGTCATTCTCATTAGGAGAGTCAGAGGTCCTTGGTGCTAAACCTGTGTTAACCTGACACTCCATTGCCATGTTCCAGAGATCATTATAAGTACTGTCCTGCCTGCATTTCCATTTTGGAGACCCCGTGAAATACTTGACACGGGTGTACTTCACACATTGTGAATTCACAGAAAATACCAGTTATTAGGGCTTCCCAGGGGGCACAGTAGGAAAAAAAACAAAAACAAAAACCCGCCTGCCAATGCAGGAGATGTGAGAGATGTAGATTCAGTCCCTGGGTTGGGAAGATCCCCTGGAGAAGGAAACGGCGACCCACTCCAGTACTCTTCTCTGTAAAATCCCATAGACAGAGGAGCCTGCTGGACTCCAGTCCATGGGATTGCAAAGAGTTGGACACAACTGAGCACAGCACAGCCACAGCAGCAGTTCAGCAAATTGTACTGGAGGTTAACTTGCTAACTGTAAAGTTAACCTAAGACTTCATACCCATCAAGAGGTGGGCATCACTTTTTTTCTAGGTTTCTCTCTGCTCTCAGCTGTTTCCTGTGGGTTTCAATAGGATTGTGTGTCATGTGAGAAGCATTGGTGTCTAGAATTATGTCTGGTGTCACAGCACCCCCTCCCCACCTTTCAGTATTTGTCAGTCTATATTATTAAAAAATTTTTTGAAATCATATTTTAACTGTATTCAAAGAGAATAACATTAAGAAAAAATAAGAGTCTTACAAGTAGAATATAATAGAAAAATATTTTTCTTAGCTTTCCTTAGCTTTCATTGGAGGTGTGTGTGTGTGTGTGTGTGTGTGTGTTTGTTTAAGGGCTTGCTTCCCTGGTGGCTCAAATGGTAAAGAATCCACCCAAGAGACCCAGGTTCCATCTCTGGATCGGGAAGATCCTCTGGAGAAGGAAATAGCAATCCACTACAGTATTCTTGCTTGGAGAATCCCAGGGACAGAGGAGCCTCAGCATGGAGTCAGGAAGAATCGGACATGACTGAGCAACTAACACTTTCGCTTTTTATGTATAGATTAAAAAGTTTTCAATTGTGATATAAAGTACACGTAATGTAAAGTATACCGTATTTCTGTTTCTGTGATTCAGAAGCATTAAGTGTATTCCCATTGTTTTGCAGCCTATCTCTAGAAGTTTCTCATCTTGCCATACTAAAACTCTATACCCATTTAAAATTCCCCATTCCCCTCCTCCCTCCCCAGGCCCCGTCCCTGGCAAACTTGGTTCTAATCGGAGATGGTACTGAACTACTATCAGTAGTTGCAAAACAAAAAAACAAAAAAAAAGTGATTTTTTTTTTTTTTGGTCTCCCATTGGGAGGAATAAGCAAAATCAAAGCAGAAGTCTGAAAATTATGAGACTTCACATATATCTTCTGAGGTCTTATCATTGCTACACTTATAAAGAAGTTTTTCTCTAGAAGGAAAGATATTTTGTGATGTGTTTATTTTCTGTGTAAAACAGTGTTGGAGCACCACCATTGGAGAAAGTGACAGCTAAGGCATTTTCAAATGTTTCATGGACTTGGAAATCACCTGGCTAGAATTACTAGGCTGGTAAAAATAACATAAAGGGAATGAGACTATGGCTGGTTTTTCAGCTTTGAGCCCCTCACAGGTGACTCTGAGGCTCGGCACACAGAGGGGATCTGAGTAGTCCGTATACGTACATGTTTTGTGTGTGACATCTTATATTTTCACCCCCAACAACAGCATGAATAGACTAAACACTCTGCCTCGAGGATTTGGATCGCTTCCGGCTCTGGAGGTCCTTGATTTGACTTATAACAACTTGAATGAAAATTCTCTTCCTGGAAACTTCTTCTACCTGAGTAAGAAACTTTTAATCCTATAAATCTCCTTAAAATGGTCCTCTGCATTCTAAAAGGGAAATTTATTTGCCAGGTCCCAAACTCCAGGAGAAATTATTGGACACACATATATTTTTTTTACTTCAGATTCCTTTGAATGTTCCCTATAGCTCAGCAGTATGTATATTTGATAAATTGTGATCTAACACCATTGCATTCAAGTGGACTTGGTAATGTCATATTAACTTTATGATAGAAATTTTTGCCTGAATGAGATCATCTCACATTTAGCTAGAGAGCTTGACTGTCTTTTTAAAGAACATGCAAAAAAAATTATGTGTATGTATCGGAGAAGGCAGTGGCACCCCACTCCAGTACTCTTGCCTGGAAAATCCCATGGACGAAGGAGCCTGGAAGGCTGCAGTCCATGGAGCTGCTGAGGGTCAGACACGACTGAGCGACTTCACTTTCACTTTCGCTTTCATGCATTGGAGAAGGAAATGGCAACCCACTCTAGTGTTCTTGCCTGGAGAATCCCAGGGGCGGGGGAGCCTGGTAGGAGGCTGTCTATGGGGTCACACAGAGTCGGACACAACTGAAGTGACTTAGCAGCAGCAGCAGGCTTTTTGCCCAAAGATATTCCAGTGAGTTACTTATGAAAAATACATTAATAAACCACTAACAGAATTTTAAACATTTCTAGCCAGGATTCTTGTTATAAGACTTTTGAAAAGTATTCTTATTGATATAATCTGTTTCATCTATAGCATGTCATCAGACACTAAGAAATCACCAGTCATAGATGAACACACTTTATCCTCTTATATGCAAACACATTTCTTGCTGCAGATGCTTGTGAAAAATAGGAAAAAAGTGATTTTCTGAGAACTCATAAAATATTTAGGAGAGAGTTGTTGTCTTTAGGTGAATGTTCTGTTTTTCCAAATAGTGACATAGCTGGCATCCAGAGATTGTGATTTTTCTGAGTTAGTCTCTATAAAGTTTAATTTTTTTTTTTAACCTTCCATATATACTTTATCAGGACTTCCCTGGTAGCTCAGCTGGTAAAGAATCTGCCTGCAATGCAGGAGACCCCAGTCTGATTCCTGGGTCTGGGAGATCCCCCAGAGAAGGGTTAGGCTACCCACTCCAGTATTCTTGGGCTTCCCTGGTGGCTCAGACGGTAAAAATCACTTGCAGTACAGGAGACCTGGGTTCGATCCCTGGATTGGGAAGATCCCCTGGAGGAGGACACCGCAACCCACTCCAGTTTTCTTGCCTGGAGAATCCGCATGGACAAAGAAGCCTGGTAGGCTACAGTTCGTGGGGTCACAAAGAGTCAAACACAACTGAGAGGCTAAGCACAGCGTGTATTCTTTATCCCAGACTTTGTCAGGCCCATGAAACCAACTTTAACATGTTTTCTTGGACCATGGGAGAAATTGCTTTTCTTAAGTCTATTAACATACAATTCTGTTGAATTTTAAGACATTAGAATGTAGTTGAATACATGTAAACAAATAAAACTACATCTAATTATACTTTCTCCTTTTGGTTAAGGATAAAATGATGCCTTAGGGTTTTATCCTTCAGTGGTTTAGGGACTGATGATATCCTTGTATAATATTGTGAACATATTTCTGCCTAAGTTAGGGTTTTCTCTGTTTTTAAATGCCACTGCACTATTTTACATCTTCATTTATTTTTGTGGTTCAGTTCAGTTGCTCAGTCATGTCCGACTCTTTGTGACCCCATGAATCACAGCACGCCAGGCCTCCCTGTCCATCACCAACTCCTGGAGTTCACTCAAAGTCATGTCCATTGAGTCCTTGATGCCATCCAGCCATCTCATCCTCGGTCGTCCCCTTTTCCTCCTGCCCCCAATCCCTCCCAGCTTCAGAGTCTTTTCCAATGAGTCAACTCTTCGCATGAGGTGGCCAAAGTACTGGAGTTTCAACTTTAGCATCATTCCTTCCAAAGAACACCCAGGGCTGATCTCCTTCAGAATGGACTGGTTGGATCTCCTTGCAGTCCAAGGGACTCTCAAGAGTCTTCTCCAACACCACAGTTCAAAAGCATCAATTCTTTGGCACTCAGCTTTCTTCACAGTCCAACTCTCACATCCATACATGACCACGGGAAAAACCATAGCCTTGACTAGATGGACCTTTGCTGGCACAGTAATGTCTCTGCTTTTGAATATGCTATCTGGTTGGTCATAACTTTTCTTCCAAGGAGTAAGCGTTTTTTAATTTCATGGCTGCAATCACCATCTGCAGTGATTTTGGAGCCCCCAAAAATAAAGTGTTAAGGCTGTAGAAACAAGTAATAATACTTGGTCTGATGATGGAAGCAATGAACTGTGATTCTGACTTCCATCACGAGAAAGCCTTTTGGTTCTTTATTTTTTGACCTAGGTCTCTTTACACACCGAGCCCTTTTGCCCTGAGTGTTGATATAAATGACACAGTGGTTTTCTTAGTTTCACTCTGGATGCAAATTGAGCCATACAGGTGAATCAGAAGTAATTGAAGAAAAATAGCTATCTTTTCTGAAAGTGAATTGAAACTCTGTGCCAGAAGCTGCCAGTGCCCACAAGTTGTTAATTATATCAGTCCTCTTGGATATAGATATTTTCCTGAACACACCAGCTACACAATAAGCCAGTAAATCTAAGTTTGACCTGCTGGTTATTATCGTGAGCCCTAGGTGTGTCACAGGCTTTTCACCACGCCAGGGTTATTAATCAAAGCTGACTCCCACGTATTGATCAGACCTCAAATGGTTGGGTTCCATGCCACCCTGTTTATATATTGCTGTTTAATTTGCAGCCACCCTGCGTGCACTCTATCTAAGTGACAACGATTTTGAAATCCTGCCGCCAGATATCGGGAAACTCACAAAGTTGCAGATAGTAAGTAATTTATCTAAATTCTTAGAAAATCAATTCACTCCTACAGCCCTTGTAGGAGTGGAATCAAGGCAATTTGAGCCAGAGTACGGTTTGTTTTGCAGGAATAAAAGCCACTGCTCCCCGAGACCATTCGTTGCTTGTCTGCAGACTCTTGTAAATAAATTGGAAGGATTGAGCCTTCGAAGAAGAGAGGGCAAAGGCGAGGACGAGGGCCTCTGCCGAGCGCCTCTTTGTGTGAAAATTGTTTTGACACCCCCTTGTTTCTCTTCTATTTAGCTCAGCCTTAGGGATAACGACCTGATCTCGCTGCCTAAGGAATCGGGGAGCTTACTCAGCTTAAGGAGCTCCACATTCAAGGGAACCGCCTGACTGTTCTGCCCCCAGAACTAGGTAAGGTGGCTGATGAGTGAGCTGAGTTCTGGCTTTAATTATTAATAGTGATCACAGTGCAGCAACTCTGAAAACCCTTCTCGCCTCTTCTCAGCGAGAACCCTCCACCCTGGCACCCAGTTTTCATCCTTTCTAGTAGCATTTGTCATCGACCAGGGTTGAGCTGCTCTGGGTTTGACCTGCCGTGAGGCTCTGTTGAGCACCTGCTATTCCGAGCATCTCGACACTGCTGATGGCAGATGACCAAGCCTGGCTGCCTGCCTGGAGCTGTAGGAAGAGCCTGGCATGAGGAGTAATGGTCTTACCCAGGGCTCCTGCTTTACCGTTGGTGATGATGGCTTTTTCGAAAGGAATCTATCACTCATTTTTTTGATCATTTAGTTTTCTATCTTAATCCCTTGAAAACTTTTTATCATCAAATTGTTACAGTATTTATGACAGTTGCTTAAAACTACTACATTTCCAAACGTGAATTTGGTTCTCTCCTGATGCCATCTTTAGTGGGAACGGTTACATGTGTTCTCATTGGGAATTCCTTGGTCCTCCTGCCGTGGCCCCTACATCTTAATAGGCTGTCTGGTCATTCAAATGGCCCTAGCTGACCTTACGACCTTCCTCGGAAATAACGTCTGCACAGGTTCCTCTGTTATTGAGGTTATGTTGCTCTTCTAGCAAAGTTTCATGAGTTCTCCTGTCTTGCGTGTGGAGACTCTGGATGTCCTCTCATTTCTTCAATACGTTGAACTGCATTGTTTCTCAAGCTATGACTGTTTCCTTTTTTGCTCCAAAATAGCACAATTTTA
Source organism: Aepyceros melampus (assembly GCA_006408695.1). Lineage (NCBI taxonomy): Eukaryota > Metazoa > Chordata > Mammalia > Artiodactyla > Bovidae > Aepyceros > Aepyceros melampus. Next base: position 404,068 of record SJXQ01007378.1, on the reverse strand, counting down.
TTTATTTGTTTGTTTATTGCATTTTATTGAAATGTAATTGATTCACAATGTTGTGTTAATTTCTCCTGTACAGAAAGTGATTCAGTTATGCATATACATATATATTCTTTTCCGTTATGGTTTATCACAGGCTATTGACTATAGTCCCTGTGCTATACAGTAGGACCTTGTTTATCCATCCTATATATAATAGTTTGCATCTGCTAACCCCAAACTCCCACTCCATGCCTCTCCCACCTGCCTCTCTTGGCAACCACAATTATGTTCTCTATGTCTGCAGAATAACACAACTTTAAAAAACACACTTGACCCAGCAGTTCTTTGAGGAAGTATCTCAAATGAGTGGTAGTTATGGAGCCAGTTGTTATTAATGAGAATGTGAGCGCCATGAGAAGTGGGGTATATATGTGTTCCCTGCTCTGTCCCCAGCGCCTGCCACATGCTGGGGACAAGGTAACTTCTCGAGAGATACGTGCTAAATGAGGTAATGATACGAAGACCTCAGATAGCAAGGCGTGCGAAGGCTACAAGCAGGCTGAGTCCGGCTTCTGTCCAGAGCTGTGCTGTCCAGGAGAAGCTGGGAGCCACACTTCAGATGGTCATTGACTCCCTTATGGGAAGATGCAGATAGAGAACGTTACTATGGGCAGAAAGCTCTGTCGGGCAGCATTAGTCTAAAGGAAAAGCATTCACTTGGTTCCACTGAACAAATACACAGTTTCACCCCAGCTTCCCCATTTTCTGCAGCTCCTTTGTTTCTGTACAAGGTCTTGAGGAATTTGAACTGATTGCATTTATTTTTGGCTGTGCTGGGTCTTCATGGCTGCATGCGTTGCTGCTGGCTCTAATTGTGGTGAGCAGGGGCTACTCTAGTGGCAGTACTTGGGCTTCTCACAGAGGTGGCTTGTCTTGTTGCGGAGCACGGGCTCTAGGGCTTGAGCTCAGTAGTTGTGGCACACAGGCTTAGTTGCTCCGCAGCACGTGCCATCTTCCCAGACCAGGGATTGGACCTGTGTCCCCTGCATGGCAGCTGGATTTTTAACTACTGGAGCACCAGGGAAGTCCAATTTGTACTGATTTTAAGGGCTGTGGAATAACTGGGCACTGCCTCTTTGCTGGATTTTGAGTTGCCAAGTCCTGCTTAAGGAGTAGGCTACAAGATCAAGAGAGTTAACAGGGTTTTTAAGGCAAAAAATCTTCTCGCCAAAAGGAAGATTCTGGACAGGTATTTTCCAACCATAGATATTGGCGTTAGGGATTCATGGGGATTTTTTGCAGACTACAAATACCTGCTCCCTCCCCAAAGTACTGATCCAAATCTCTACCTATGAGACTAACTCTTGTATAATTTGGTAAAATTCACTCAGTGCTTCTAAAGTCTGTCCTGGATTAGTGTGACAAGGAGAAATGAAAAAAAAAAGGTTTTATTTCATTTTTCAAGCACTGAGGCAGTATAGGGTATTGGATTAATCAGTGATTTCTGTCAGCTAAAAATTTGGTAGAAAAATACCTAGTTAAACTCACACATACCTGCCTACCTGTATATTTTAAAATGTCACAAGATCTTCCTATTTAAATACTGCACATAGTCACATTTGCCTAACATTTCTGTTATGCTCTCCAATACCAAATAATTTTTTTATTCAGGGATAGGGTTGAGGAGAAAGTCTTTAAATGAGTTTTTATTTGCTAGCCATACCTGGAAAACCCTGGTCTCAGCATCTGCCTAGTGGCAGTTTTCCCAAACAGCAGGCATACAATTAGCTGGAAATAAATGGTAACCCCCTGTCTAAACTCAAGAGGAAGACAGGTGATTAGTTTTGAACTGTGATTATTATTATTATTTTGGCTATGCCGTGCAGCCTGTGAAATCTTGGTTCTCTGACCAGGGATCAAACCTGTGCTCCCTGCATTGGGAGACCGGAGTCCTAACTGCTACACCACCTGAGAAATCCCAGTGATTTTTTTTAAGTCAAGAATACAATAATAGCTAGTATTGTAATAATAGTTACTATAATATGTATCAAGGTCTGTGTGCCAAGGCACTGCATTAGATGCTTTTCCTGCATTATCTGAGAATAGTAGGCAGACTGTTTAGAGATGAGGAAATGGAATCTTAGAAAGGGTTGGGCCATATCCGTAGGGACACAGAGAGTCACGGAGGCAAGGTTTAAACCGTGGCAGCTTGTTGGCAGGTCCACGTTCCTAAACGCTGGGGTGCACTCCTGCCCATCTATGTGCCACTGAGAGGATTCCTAGAAAGCTGATTCCAAGTGTGAACAAAACACAGCACCTGCTTACTTCCCCAAATGGCAGCAGAAGGAGGGGAGATTCGCTGCAGCCTGGCTGGCTGTGCGGGTGTGTGAGCAGGAGGACTGGAGTCACACTTGGCAAAATGAAAGAGTTGCAGTTCTGCTCTTCGTGCCAAGCTGTTTGCATAGTTGTTCTGGTTCTCCCCCAACCACTCCCTCCACCCCACATGGGGTAGCCACCCAGCCACAGTGGAGATGTCTTCAGTTTGTGTATCTGGTACCCAAGGCGGTTGTTTGCAGCTGCCCTGGCTGGTGGCTGAGCACCGCTGGGGACTGTGGACTCGAAGCTTCTCTCGGTCCATCCCTTAAGCATCCCCTAGCTGCAGGACTGCTTCAGCGTGTTTTTTAAAGGGCAGATAATGATCTCTCTTCCCCTGTGTATTTACTTTTCATACATCGGAATAAACAAGGTAAAGGCTTTCAAGACTTCTGTGGAATTTCTTTTAAAAATAAATTTGGAGTTTATTAACTTGAAGCCTCATTGGTAAGAGCCTTTGAAGGAAGCAAGGGAATGCAGATGAATTCTGACTTGTGGGGCCTAAGGACAAGCAGGGACACTGCCACATAAAGTCAAGGACTGGACTGAAGTTTTAATACGTAAATGTATTACTTTTGCTGTGCACACCTGAGTAAATTACTTTAACTGTTATGTCTGGTTCCCAAATAGTAAAGCACTTACTTTTATGTTAATCAGTTTATTTGTATAAAATTAGATGTATGGCAGGCCTGTCTTTTAAAATTTTTTTTTAATGGAGTATAATTGCTTTACAATGTTGTGTTAATTTCTACTATACAACAGAATCAGTCAGCTAGAGTCGGACATGACTGAGCGACTGAACTGAACTGATATTTATATATATATGTATATATATATCTCCCCTCTTTTGTATTTCCTTCCCATTAGGTAACCACAGAGCATTGAGTAGAGTTCCCTGTGCTGAACAGTAGGTTCTCATTATTTATCTGTCTCATATGTAGTATCAATAGTCTGGGCTTTCCTGATGCCTTGGTGGTAAAGAATCCACTTGCCAATGCAGGAGACATGGGTTTGATCCCTGGGTCAGGAAGATCCCCTGGAGAAGGAAATGGCAACCCACTACAGTATTTTTGCCTGGAGAATCCTCACGGACAGAGGAGTCTGTCGGGCTACAGTCCATGGGGTTGCAAAAGAGTTGGACACAACATAGTGAATAAAAAGCAACAGCAATCAATAGTGTAGATATAGTAATTCCAGTCTCCCAATTCACCTCTGCTCCTACTTTTCCATTTCCTCATTCGTTCAAACATCAAGTTCCTACTTTAGACCAGGTTTTGTTTTTAAGGAGCTGACTTTTCTAGTTATGTAGAATTCACATATTCAACAACTGTTTACTGAGTCTTGGCTTTATGTTTTATTTCTGGAAGATACAACAAAAAGAGACAAAAATATCCTTTATGACATTTTAGTTGGGGGGGGGGGAGGATGGATGGATGGATAGAAAACATAACATGATCATGCTAAATGCCCTGGGGAAAAAACAAAAATGGAAGAGTGTGTTTAAATGAAGGGGTGGTGTTTCTGTTCTATGGTGTTAACAAAGAAACTAAGATCATGGCATCCAGTCCCATCACTTCATGGCAATTAGATGGAGAAACAGTGGAAACAGTATCAGATTTTATTTTTGGGGGCTCCAAAATCACTGCAGATAGTGACTGCATCCATGAAATTAAAAGACGTTTGCTCCTTGGAAGAAAAGTTATGACCAACCTAGATAGCATATTAAAAAGCAGAGGCATTACTTTGCCAACAAAGGTCCGTCTAGTCAAGGCTATGGTTTTTCTAGTAGTCATGTATGGATGTGAGAGTTGGACTCTAAAGAAAGCTGAGCTCCGAAGAATTGATGCTTTTGAAGTGTGGTGTTGGAGAAGACTCTTGAGAGTCCCTGGACTGCAAGGAGATCAAACCAGTCCATCCTAAAGGAAATCAGTCCTGAATATTCATTGGAAAGATTGATGCTGAAGCTGAAACTCCAATACTTTGTCCACCTCATGCGAAGAGCTGACTCATTGGAAAAGACCCTGATGATGGGAAAGATTGAAGGCAGGAGGAGAAGGAGATGACAGCAGATGAGATGGCTGGATGGCATCACTGACTCAATGGACATGAGTTGGTGATGGACAGGGAAGCCTGGCGTGCCATAGTCCTTGGGGTTGCAAAGAGTCCGACATGACTGAGCGACTGAACTGAACAAAGAAAGCCTCATCAGAAGCTGGCATCATTTTGCCAGAGACCTAAGGGAGGGAGGGAACTTTCCTGGCAGAGGGAAAGGCAGGTTCAGAAAGCCTGAGATGGGCTTGTGTATGCTGGCACAGCTGGAAGACTAGTGTGGCTGGAGCCAAATGAGGGGAGGTGAGGGCTGGAAGAGATGGACTTAGGTAGGAAGTAGGGACTGGATCACCTGGGGATTTATGCCCTGAGGACATTGCAAGGACTCTGGCTTTTACTCTGAATGAGATGCTGAATAATGCCCTCTCCCCCCCGCAATGTTGCCCCCTCCTAATCACTGAAATCTAGGAATAGACTGCTTTGCGTTATGAAGGGACTTTGCTGATGCAGTGTCACAGCTTGAGATGGGAGATTGTCCTGGGTTAGCACCCTGAGCCAAGTGTAACTGTGAGGTTCCTACAAGGAGGGAGGCAGCGGAGACAGGGACAGCTGTAGAAGATGTGATGACGGAATCAAGAGGCTGGAGTCAGGCATGGAAGGGACCACAGGCCGAGGAATGTGGGCGCTTCCAGAGGATGCAAAAGCAAGGATGAGGATTTCCTCTGAAGCCTCCAGAAGGAATGCAGGCATTCTGTGCTTTTCCAGGTGGTCATAATGGTTAGAGTCTGGGTGTGTTTCAGAGGTAAAATTAACAGGAATTAGTGGTGATTAGATGAGGGGGAGAGAGCGAAGAGTGGCTAGGTGTTAGGGAATGAAAAAGATGGGGAAGATGGTGGGAAGGGCAGGTGAGGGAGGAGGAGAGGAGCTGGTTACAAGCTGACTTTGGAGTATTTTAAGTTTGAAATACTTTTTGGGTGTCAAGTCAAGAAGGCAGCTGATATTAGAATCTGGACTTTAGAAGGTAGGTCTGGGCTGCACATACAGTTGTGAGTATCATCAACATGAACGTAAGGCCACAGATTGGATGAGGTCTCTTGGATGTGATCAGAGAGGTAGAAGATAGAGCCATGAAGCGCCGTAGTTCCTGACCCCTGAAGCCAGAAGGATCAGGGACCTTTAAGGGTTGTGCTGGCTCTTGGGCAGCTTTCTGTGCCCAAGTCAGGGACTGTGGCCTCCTCTCTGTGGCCTCATGATCAGTCCTCACTGTTACTGCAGTGAGAATGCTTTGTCTTTGTAGAGAAACTATTTTTCCTGACATGTGAAGCTAACTCTGCCAGCGAAGGGATGAAAAAGACATGGTTGACATCTTCTCTTGAGCCTACTGGAATCCAAGAGTATCTTTTGAAACAGTGTATTGAGCTACCCAGCTGGAGAAGACTGTTGAGAGTCCCTTGGACCACAAAGAGATCAAACCAATCAGTCCTAAAGGAAATCAACCTTGAATATTCATTGGAAGGATGGATGCTGAAGCTCTAATACTTAGGCCACCTGTTGCAAAGAGCCGACTCATTGGAAAAGATCCTGATGCTAGGAGAAATTGAAAGCAAAAGAAGAAGGGGGCAGCAGAGGGTGAGATGGCTAGATAGCATCACTGATTCAATGGATATGAATTTGAGCAAACTCCAAGAGATGTGGAGGATAGAGGAGGCTGGTGTGCTGCAGTCCATGGGGTGGCAAAGAGTCAGACACAACTCAGCGACTGAACAACAATTCAGCTACCAGCCTATCTCTCCTTCAAAAAAGCAGCAACGTGACTAAGATTTCACCCCCTTTTAATTAACAGAAGAATTTAATGCAGTGGAGATAAGACCTATGTTAGTGGGATGAGGGGGAGACAGACATCCAGACCAATCCTCAGAACAGATGAAGCCCCTGAGTCAACAGCCTAACAGTGGTTTCAGAGCTGGTGGCCCTGTGAGCAGTAGCTTCTGTTCTGATTTTGCATTTTCTGCCTCACACATGAGATTTATGAGCCATAAGAGCTGAAGATATGACCTGTGTGGTTTCACATGGCCTCCTTTGTAAGTTTCCCAGGGTTCAGGTATTTGCACTTGGTGGAATTGTTTCTGTTATCTTGGCTTCTGGATGGTCACCCCTCTGCATTTGTCACCCCAATAATTGCTTCTGGAGAAGGAAGTTGCATTGGTCAGCCAGGCATGCAACAAAGCAGTGTTTTTAGATGTCAGAACGTTGTCTACACCCATTTACACAGCCCATGGGAAGGATGCTTGCATTGCTGCGTATAACTAGGCCTCGCTGGCTTCGTGTACTGCTCTACGCGCCACCAATCACAGTTTTTATTGCAGGAATATGAGATGCTTTTGTATTCTTTCTAGCATATTTGTGAAGAGTGGAAACAAATATTAACCCCCTTCAGAGAGTAAGCGGTGGCATGAATTGTGAGCTTTCCTCCAGTTGTATTCTCCAGGATGAACAGGATTAAGAAAAGGGTGGAAGACTTCCCTGGTCGTCCAGTGACTAAAACTGCGATTCCAGTGCAGGAGGCCTGGGTTCAATCCCTGGTCAGGGAACTAGATCTCACACTCTGCAACAAGGATTTCGCATGCTACAACTAAAGATGAAAGATCGTGTGTGTTGTAACCAAGATCCAGCACAGCCAATTTTTTTTTTTTTTTAATATAGTGGAGTATATACAGCTCAAATCCTTCTGGTTACACCTCTTAATCCTTTTCTTAATAGTGTTGAGATGCTAAAGAAAAAACTTTCCCTCCTAACACAGAAGAGAAGGAGATGTGGTATTCTCTTGCCGGTCAGTTAAGTCCCTGATTAAAAATGTCCTACCACTTCAAGTTCTTGTTGCCAGTTATCTTATCCTGAAGGGTAAATATGTTTTAATGTATGTAGTAGGTTATAGAGGCTTATCTCTTTGTCACTACACTTCTGTTCCTATCTTCGTCTCCCAGTTCCTTGTTCTGTGATTATAGCTTATTTTCTATGCCTCCTGCAGAATGAGGGTAGTAGTACTGTTGTGAAGATTAAAGTAGTAATATACACACAGTGGATTTTTATACTATTAAACATTCAATGTTTAGAGACTTGAGTGCCTAGTGAGCAGGAGTCTAACACATTGTGATTGGCTGGATGAAAGAAAGGCTGAGACTTAGCCCCGGGTGAGGAAATGCAAGGGGATGTCCAAAGGGACTTTCAGGGGAAGAGAAGTGGGGAGGGTAAGGTGAGGGCCCCATGTGGCAAACAGGCACAGTGGACAAAAGGTCTGGCAGGAAGGGTTTCATTGCCATCTCTTCAATCCCATCGTTGTTTTCCTGATACATGTTTGATTTCACAAGTGATTTTCAAGTTCAGCCCTTTTTGTGAGTTGTGTAATTGAGACTGGGAGCAAGTCACCTGGTACTTCTTTGCGGTTAGTTCATTGCTTGGTTGCTTCATTCACTCATTCATTCACTTCCTGACTTTGTGGCATCCTATATAAGACTATCAGAGAAGGCAATGGCACCCCACTCCAGCACTCTTGCCTAGAAAATGCCATGGATGGAGGAGCCTGGTAGGCTGCAGTCCATGGGGTCGCTAAGAGTTGGACACGACTGAGCAACTTCACTTTCACTTTTCACTTTCATGCATTGGAGAAGGAAATGGCAACCTACTCCAGTGTTCTTGCCTGGAGACTCCCAGGGACGGGGGAGCCTGGTGGGCTGCCGTCTGCCATCTGTGGGGTTACACGGAGTCGGACACGACTGAAGCAACGCAGCAGCATTTAAGACTATGAACTTGTCCAGAAGTATTGAATTCTTAATAGCACTTGATCTAACTCATTTCTTCATCCCATGGTAAGATCTTAAACTACCTCCCTGCAAGAGATACCTTGTTTTTTCACTTAATTTCTTACGTCTTGGGTTGCCTTTTGTGACACTCTACATTTCATTGACAGTTTTTTTCTTCTCCCATTTTTCCTTTTCTTGTCTTCACTTTTTAATATTACTGATGTGTGCATACACTGTATTCCTTTTGTCACTTGTGTACATGCTGCTAATTCATGTTTGAAGTACGCTTTCTAAGTCTTTATTATTTTGTTATAAATTAAAAGCATTAAAGATCCTAGAGCATAAAATTGGACTGTTTTCAAGCTAGGCAAGCTATTAATAGTTTAGCTATCATGTGAAATCTTTTAACTCTTTTCTTGAGAAAAGATGTAATGCCAGTTATTAGCCATCTCCAGAATAAGCAGATACCAAAGACATAATACATTAAACATTTTTTTTTTAGTCTAGATTCTCTGTTCTGGAGAATTATCTGCCCTGACCCAAAGCAACTTTATATTGTTATCAGAGCTACCCTTCTCTGCCTGCTGCTGCTGCTAAGTCGCTTCAGTCCTGTCCGACTCTGTGCGACGTGGGAATGGGTTATGGTCTGTTAGTCCTTTGAATTGACCCTCTTTTCTGCTTCTATTCTTGGTTTTGTTTGACGTTTCCATTTTAAGACCAATGAACAAAATCAAGACATGAGACAGCATAGTTGAGGGTATCCACTGGCCTGGATCACCTACCGTCCAGTCTGCCAAGACAGATGACCTTGAACAGATCACTTACCTGCATATTACTCAGTGGCCATAACTCATAGCACCTGGCTTTTTTCCAACTGGGATACACTTTCTAGTTCACCAGGACCCTCACCTGAGCCTCTGAAGATCCCTTACTAAACAGAAATGAGGAGATTACATAACAGGGTTATACAATGATTTGTATATTTTTGATTTCCTTTTCAAATTCACAAGTTACAAAAATATAACACAATATCACTTAGGATTTATAAGATTTAGTTCAGAATGCTGCAGGTGGTGTGGTCTGGAGAGTGTGCACAAGTTTTAAGTTACATGATAAACAGTCTCATTTCAAACTCAACTTCGTGGAAAATGTCCAAAATTTGAGACTGTTTTTGGAAACGCTAGTCCCCTCACTTGCGTTATTGTTTCTTCTGCTTTTCTTCGTTCATTGATTTCACTGGCCCCTGTAGATACTGGAGTATGCAAAGCCTGGATTTACTTCTGGACTCAGACTCTGTCTTTTTCTTTTTTTAATATTCCTATCTTTTATTGTGCTCCTTAACTTTTTTTTTTAAACAACAAAAAAAGTTGTTTTTATTTATTTGAGCGCACTGGGTCTTAGTTGTGGCACACAGGTCTGTGAGATTTAGATCCCTGACTAGGGATGGAACCAAGGTCCCCTGCATGAGAGTGTGAAGTCTTAGCCACTGGACCACCAGGGAAGTCCCTTGGACCCAGTCTTTTCGTGTGACAAATGCTGATCACACAGAGGAGTCAGTGAATGCATGCGGGGTGCATTTGCCTGGCTGGCTCCATAAGCATCTGCCTTTGGTGTAACTCACCTCATCATCCTGATCAGTAAAGCTCTAGACTCTTGTCTTTGTGTCCTTTAGAAGAGGTGACTGACTGTGGCTCTGAGACACGCCTTCAAGAACCTTCGGGGAAGTCACCCTAAAGCCCTGGGTGATATCAAGGAGCCTGGCGCAGGGCTTATGTTCAGCAGGGACCAAGGGGGTGCTGCAGGTCTGCCGAGAGGAGCCAGGGAGGGAGAGGAAGCTCAGAGGTGCAGAAGCATCTCTTTGTACCTTTAGCATCCCTAGGGTTACATAGTTAATTATTTTGTTTTTAATATTGTAGCATTTCTGTGTTGATCCACAGAAGCAGAAGAGGATGTAAAAAGAAGGCTAAAATTTACTGAGCATATAAACTTTTCCATGAGGTAAACTTTTCCATTAGGCATTTTGTATATAGTTTGTCACGTAAATCTTGCAAAAGCTGTGAGAGATTGAAGGCTTTCTTCCCCATTTTGCAGATGGAGACATGAAGCTGTAGTAACTTGCTGTGGGTCACATGGCCAGATAGACTAGGAGCCAGACATAGAACTGCCATGTCTGGAATAACTATTCCACGTCCACCAGGGGCAGGACCATTGGCTGCTTTTGTTTTGTGCCCATTCTAGGACAAAGAGAAATATAGCCTATATCAAGAAATAGCATTTTGGGACTTCCTGGCAGTTCAGTGATTAAGACTTCACCTTCCAATGCAGAGGGCAGAGATCCCTGGTCAGGTAACTAAGATCCCACTTGCCTTGTGGCCAAAAAACCAAAACATTAAACAGAAGCAATATTCTAAGAAATCCATTTAAAGACTTTAAAATTGTCCACATCAAAAAAATCTTAGGAAAAAGAAATAGCATTTTTATGGAAAAAAGTCACTATGGATTAGATAATAATAACAATATATACCTCAGAAGACAAGCTGTTAGCCTGTGAAGTGGTTGCCACAGGTCATGATCTGTTTGCTTAATAAAGCAGTGAGTGGCGAGTACTTTCCTATGGAACTAGTAACTGTCACTTGTACAAAATTGACCTTGTCAGTCGACCGTGAACATTTTTGAAGTTACTTTTATGCCAGATAGGTTTACAGAAATACTTTTTTTGTTTTTTTTTTTTTAAAAAGAATACCATATTTACAAAACGGTTTCATGGACTTTTATCTCACTTCTGTATTATAGACAAGAAGAGCTTTTCGGTCACTTTAAAGTTGGCGAAACTAAGATGTATAGGGAGGCTGTGACTTGCCCAAAGCTTGTATTGTGGACATAGCTTGTTATTGACAGCATCAGATTTTCAGTTCTGATCTCTTGACTTCAACAATAAATATTCTTCCCAATAGTGTATCCATAAATGTATCAGTACTGAGTCTGTAGAAAGGTATCATTTATCATTAGATGACAGCAGTGGTTCCAAACCTATGGTTCCAAATAAATGTCCAAGAACTTTATTCTTTGGAAAATAAAATGCGACTTTGAAGTTTTGCCTTGAATTATATTACATGTGCTTACATTTTATTTCTGTGTTAATATTCCTTTTGTCATACTTCACAAAAAGTAAGATAGCCTATTCTTTGATTCCATGGTCTTAGTTGATCATCAAAAATGACTCCCGCGAGGTCTTCCTACATGATATTTTTTAACAAGTTCTGTTTTATATGTTCTGTTCCAGTGCATCTTTAGCCCCGGAAAATGCTTTAAGTGTGGATTTTAAAAATGCTAAGTGAATTATATTTCTGCCTGGTGAGTTACTGCTTTAAAGGGGGTGGGAAGTTGCAACACATAAAACGTTTCCATTCCGTATTATAAATTTCAGGAAGCCCAGTGTCAGGTTGGGTATGATTGAGCATGGGCGTCAATCTGTATTAACACCAGCTGGTGAAGCAAGCCCGTGTTTCCAGTGGACCAGCCTTTGATTTAATAGGATACTAAATGTATTCCTGCCCTGGGAGAAATGCTGGCAGTGCTGAGCTTCCAGGTTTAATTTTTTTTTTTTTTTTAATTCCAGAAGCTTATCTGTAAATACAGGTCCTATCACCTGAATACATATATAATATCTCACGTTTATGTAGCATCTCCCTAAAAGCATCTCCTATATATTAGCCTACATTAAAAAAAAAATAAGTCATGTTCTGCTGAACTAGACCTGAGTGGTATTGTGTGTGGGAATGTGAGTTTCTCAGCGTAGCGGTGGGGGAGTTAGGGATGAGAGTGGAGGATGGTGTCTTGCGTGTTATCATGCACCATGACGGTGCAGTGATAAGCCTAGCAGTGTAGTGATAAACCTAAAACTGTACCTTATCACGAGTTCGCCTTTCTCTTCTTTAAAAATTTTTATTGGAGTATGAATGATCTACAATGTTGTGTTGGTTTCTGCTGTACAACAAAGTGAATCAGCTATACCTGTACATCCATCCGTTTTTTAAAGAGTCTCTTCCCATATAAGTCATTACTGAGTATTGAGTAGAGTTCCCTGTGCTATACAGTAGGTCCTTATTAATTTTATGCATAGTAATGTGTATAAATTAATCCCAATCTACCCCGCATCCCGCTTCCTTCACCCCTGTAACCATAAGTTTGTTTTCTGCATCTGTTGCTCTGTTCTGCTTTGTAATTAAGTTCATTTTTACGATTTTTTTAGGTTCCACATATAGGTGATACCATATGATACTTGTCTTTGTCTGACTTTACTTCACATAGTATGACAATTTCTAGGTCCATCGAGTTTGCTGCAAATGGCATTATATATATATATTTTTTTATGGCTAATGGTCCAATGTATTTATGTCCCACATCTTCTTTATTCATTCCTCTGTCAATGGATATTACATTGCTTCCATGTCCCGGCTATTGTAAATAGTGCTGCAATGAATATGGGGTGCATGTATTATTTCAAACTATGGCTTTCTCCAGATATATGCCCAGGAATGGGATTGCAGGATCATATGGTAATTCTCTTTTTAGTTTTTTAGGAACTTCCATTGTCCAGAGAACTTCTGTTCTCCGTGGTGGCTGCACCAATTTACATTCCCACCAACAGTGTAAAGTTCCCCTTTGCTCCACACCTTCTCTAGCAGGTACTGTTTGTAGATTTTTTGATGATGGCCACTCTGACCAGTGTGAGGTTAACCTTTCTTATCTGCATTTATTTAGACCTCTTTAGAATTGTTCATGTTTTCAACTCATACTTTCATAAGTGGACGACCTGCCAAGGAAAGCATCTGACAGTGCTGTTGATGCTTCTGTAAAGTTTTGGGCAATAGCCTGCATGTTCATATTGGTTAACAAGCCCATGCTCATTCTTAGTGTATTTACAGACCACAGTACTCTCCCTGTTGTCCTTCATGTTTGCTGTTTTAAGAATGGCTCTTCTACCTAGACAGCCTCTACCTACCTTCTGTTATCAGATTCTGATCTCTGGTCCCATAGGCAGTAATCTGTTGGGTTTGGAGAACAACAGTAAATGAAATAGGCATAATCCTTGCCCTCTTCAAGGGAATCTTTGGAAAAACAAGTACATAAAGACTTGAAAGTGATAAAATGGAAATTACAGCTAATACCCACACTTCCTTTATTATATTTATTCCTAAGCATTTTATCCTTTTTGATACTGTTATAAATGAATTGTTTAGTGAGCTTATTTTTGATTTGTTTATTGCTAGTGTATAAAAATACAGTAGTTTTTGTTTTGATCTTGTATCCTGTAGTGTTGCTGAACTCATTTATTCTCATTGTTCTTTTTAGGCAATTCCTTAGAATTTTTTCCATACCTGATCATGTCATTTGCAACTTGAAACAGTTTTACTTCCTGCTTTCCAATTTGAATGCATTTAATTTTCTTGTGTAATTACTTTGGCTACAGTCTCTGGTACAAAAGTGGGAAGAGCAAACATCCTGGTCTTATTCCTGATTCTAGAGAGAAAGTATTCAGTCTTTCCCTAATAAATATTAGGTTTTCTGAGTTTTTTGTGTATGACCTTTGCCAGATTTTTTTTTTAACACTTATTTTAATTGGGAAAGACTGTGTACCCTGCATTTTCTCTAAATGTGTCAGAGAATACCATGTATATAATCTTCCACATTACTACAGGTATTCATTTAGCTCATTTTCTCCTTTGTTTCTGGTATTTACCAAGTTTTTAACCCCTTGTGGCTCAGTTGGTAAAGAATCCATCTGCAGTGTGGGAGAACTGGGTTTGATACCTGGGTTGGGGAGATCCCTTGGAGAAGGAAAAGGCTAGCCACTCCAGTATTCTGGCCTGGAGAATTCCATGAACTATATGGAAGTCCATGGGGTCACAAAGAGTCATACACAACTGAGTGACTTTCACTTCACTAACCCCTAGAATAATCTCTTGGTCTTCATTGCCTTTTGGGTTATCTTCTTAATCCACTGTTGTAGCTGAGACCAACTATATAAGTTTGCTTTGCCTGCCATAGCAAAGTGGATGGCTTAAACAACAGAACTTTATTTTCTCATAGTTGTGAAGACAAGAAGTCCCAGATCCTCATATCAGTAGAAATGATTTCTTCTGAGGACCATAGGGAAAGGTCTATTCCTGATCTTTCTCCTTGGATTGTTGATTGCTGCCTTCTTCTCATATCTTTTTTTTTTTTTAATGTATTTATTTGGCTACGCTGAATCTAGTTGCAGCATGTGAGCTCTTAGTTGTGGCACGTGGGACCTAGTTCCCTGACTCGGGATTTAATCTGGGCCCCCTGCACTGGGAGCGTGAAGACTCAGCCACTGGACCACCAGGGAGGTCCCTCTCCCCTTGTCTTTACGGCTGTCCCTTTGTGTATGCATACACATTGGGTATCTCTCTGTGTGTCCAAAATTTCCGTTCCTACTGCAGAAGTACACAGGTCATATTGGATTAGAGCCCATGTGTGCTTAATCGCCCAGCTGTGTCCAATACTTTGTGACCCCACGGGCTCCTCTATCCATGGGCTCCTCTATCAGTGGGATTCTCCAGGCAAGAATACTGGAGTGCGTTATCATTTCCTTCTCCAGGAGATCTTCCTGACCTAGGGATCGAACACCAGTCTCTTGTGTGTCTCCTCCATTGCAGGCAGATTCTTTTCCTCTGAGTCACTGGGGAAACCCATTAGAGCCTATTCCTTATTTTAATTAAATAGCCTCTATAAAGACCCAGTCTCCTAATAGTCACATTCTGAGGTATTGGGAGTTAGGACTGCAACTTGAAGTCGGGGGATTGGACACAATTCAGCCCTTTCACCACCAGTTTCTCTCATCTCTTTATAAGCCTTGGTGTAAAACATGGTGTCTCTTGATATTGTCTCATTGTTTACATGCTTATTTCTGCCTTCACTTATTTTACCTTGTGACACAAAATCCCGTTCCCATAAGCCTTTGTATTTAATCTTTGCAAGAATCCCTGACTCCTTTATGAGTGAAACCTGTACAATTACTCTATCCAAAATGTATTTTTTCACATATGAACTTTTACCTGTAATTCAGAGAATTTTAAGATGCTCCCAGACACGTCCATGGACCCTTCAGTGTTGGATTCTCACCCAAATACTCCTTCTAACCCTGTAATCTAGGTTCTGTTAGCTGACGGGTACAGATGTCATTTATGTATATCTCCCAGATTTCCTTCTGAATCACATGCAAGTAAAGAACAATGACTGAACCCAAGATGCAGAGTGGCTTGTGCGTGAAGTGACAACTACAGACAGAAAAGAAATCCATCACTCATTTGATTGGTTCTCCTTCAAATCTACTTCATAGGATATAGTGGGAGATGGTTCTACATAAACTTTAAAGAGGTCTTGCCTTTTTACCCCTTGCATTTAAAGGGTTATATGCTGCAGTGTGAGACAAATCATGATTCACTACAACAGCAGCATTGCAGTCAGTCACATAAATTACTGGTGAGACACTAAATCTGTCACTTTGTGTGTCTGACCATTTAACAATTGGAATAGTGTTGGAGGAGAGGGCTGCCTGAAACGAAAGAAGCAAATATAGTGGCAGATGCAATTAGCAAGATCAATGGTTGGTGTTCAGGGTTCATTGTTTGGTCATTTCAGTTGACCCAAGTGAAAGCAATTGCTATCCGAAAGACTTTACTAGCTGTAATTTGCTGTACAAGAATGCAGAAAAGTTAGTCCAACTTTTTACCGTGTCTTTGGAGCGTGTTATTTCTTAGCTTACCATGTTCCTAGGGCTGTGACCAAAAGATGAAGCCTGTTCTTTTTTTTTTATTGGGATGTAATTGCTTTCAGTGTTAGTGTTAGTTCCTGCTGTACAGCAAAGTGGACCAGCCGTATGTATACATATACACAAGCTTGTTCTTTTCATTCATTCTTTTAATTGATCTTCCAGAACTTTTGCTCACTTAGTATAATTTTTAAGTTTTAGCTCTTCACTGACTTTTGTAATAAAAATCTGTGTTTGAGCCTCAGTTTATCACACCTTTCTTTTTCTGTGAACTACCATATTTTGCACAAATGGTAACTCCAGGATGACTACTTGAACTTTGAATAATGTTGAATTTTCTGTGTTAATTGGATTTTTGTAACTTTTTCTTTTATCATCTTAAATTGATGAGTTTTTATAAAAGAGTAAGGTTGAAAATGTATCAGTGAGATAATGATATGAATAGCTACCTTTTATGAGTGCTTATCTTTCCTAAATAAGATATTTAATCCTAAATAAGGTATTAAAGCCACTTTAAAATCCATTGAGTAAGAACCCATAAATAAACTGTGGTAGATTATGAGAAATGCTTACAGCACAGTAGGCAGTTGAATTTACAGTGAAAGTCTAATTACAGAGGATTTTTACATAGCTACACAGAAATGAGTTAATCAAAAGTTATTGATGAATGCCTTTGGAATTCTAGATAATTTTTATTTTTCTGTCTTTATTTTGTCTTTAATTTTTCAAAATTTCTACAGTGCATTTGTGTCAGCTTTATAAATTGTAACATGTTAGTTTTTACTGAATAGCATAATGATAAACTACCCTAAAACCTGGTGGAGTAAAACAGAGCCATTTTATTTGCTCAAAAAAAGTCTTTCTGGGCCATGCCCTGAGGCATGCAGGATCTAGTTCCCCAACCAGGAGTAGAACTTGCGCCTCTGCAGTGGAAGTATGGAGCCTTAGCCACTGGACCTCCAGGGAAGTCCTGATTTGTTCACTTTTCTGTTGGTCGGAACTGTGTTAACTGACACTTTTAGCTCCGCTCTCTTAGGTCTCTGGGATCACTTGGGGCTTGGTTGATGGCTGGTGATCTGGGCTGGTCTCTCTCACCTGCCTGGGGCTGGCAGGCTGGCCGTCAAAGCTCTGCGGTGCCTGGATGCACAAGCACTTTGCAAGTTTCTTCTTGGTTCACACTTGCTAATGTCCCATTGGCCAAAGCAAGCCCATGACTAAGCCCAGAGACACTCTGCAAAGGATCAAAGGGCATGGTTACAGGGAGGGGAATTATTAGAGCCATTTTTGTAGACAGTCTTAGACATGAACAGTGAAATAAATGCCATTTAAAAAGTTAGAAGAAACTCCATGCCTAACTTCTGACTTTATAGCCTGGGAGAAGTCATAGTCTGTTTGTTTTAATCACTTTAATGGTCTCCTTATCTTTTCATTCTTTTGTGACAGTGATGTCCAGAGCAGATAACGGAACTATTTTCCTCTGGTTTTCTGGCTTTCATCACCCCACCGCATCCCACCCCCACCCCCATCCCC
>SJXQ01007378.1:200425-376180 GCA_006408695.1 Aepyceros melampus | reverse complement strand
TGTCTGTGGTTTGGGCTGGGTGAGATCTAGATCAATAAGTGTGCAGTTGTTTTTAAAGCCCTTTCCCTTTTGGTCATATGATAGACACCCTTAAAGGGATATGGAGCCTCATCCTGTTTGAGAAGGACACCCCTATCCTGAATAAGACATGCGAGAAAGCAAAATGAGTAAGACAAAATTCCCATCCTGTTTAATGGGGGATACTGAAATGGAAACAGTTTGGCCAAAGAGTTAATTATAAACTGTAATAAGAACTGCAGAACAAGCAAACAGGTGCTGTGACAGTGAAAAATCATAGGGATCAACTTTGCAGTGGAGAAATCCAGGCAGGCTTCTCTGAAGAGGTGATATTGAACACATTGCATTTTACCAGGAAGCACGGGGTGGAGGCGTTTACGTAGGTGCAGAAGCAAGAACATAGTATGTTTGGATCGTTGCAAGTAAGTCACACATTGTTTGATGGAAATACCTCTAAATGTCCTGTAAGTGATTTTGTGTGATACTGTTTTCAAAGTTCAGTTGTTTGTAAGTGATTTTGTGTGATACTGTTTTCAAAGTTCAGTTGTTTAAAAATTTAAGGCCATAGCTCTGAGCACTGGCAAGCCTAGTGTATTTATGCTGCTGCTGCTGCTAAGTCGCTTGAGTCGTGTCCGACTCTGTGCGACCCTATAGATGGCAGCCCACCAAGCTCCCCGCCCCTGGGATTCTCCAGGCAAGAACACTAGAGTGGGTTGCCATTTCCTCCTCCAGTGCATGAAAGTGAAAAGTGAAAGTGAAGTCGCTCAGTTGTCTACCTCTTAGCAACCCCATGGACTGCAGCCTACCAGGTTCCTCCATCCATGGGATTTTCCAGGCAGGAGTACTGGAGTGGGCTGCCATCATCGCCTTCTCCAGTATTTATGCTAGACATCACCATTTACTGTTTAACGTTTACATCAGCAGCTAGGGGGACCTGGCTGTTGATTAAGCAGTAAGTCACCATTTGTTCTTATATGCTGATGTCAAGTTATGGCCAAATAAAACCTTTTTCCTTTTTGAACAACTCTTTAAGTCTCCAGATCATGAAGATTAAGTGAAATGATAAGTGTGGGGACTTCCCTGGTTGTCCAGTGGTTAAGGCTTTGCCTCCAGTCCAGGAGGTGTGGGTTCAAACCCTAGTTGGGAAGCTGAGATTCCCACATGCCTCATGGTCAAGAAGCCAAAACATAAAACAGAGGCAATAATGTAACAAATTCAATAAAGTCTCTAAAAATGGTCCACATCAATAACAACAAAAAAATCTTTAAAAAAAATTAGTAATGTATAAAAAGGCACATATAAATTTGTTTACTCCATAAGGATGTCATTAATCTTTAAAACAACTTTTGCATTTGAAAATATATTAATTCTGTTTCTCCTTTTTCTCACAATTTTTTATGATGATAATGATGAGGAATATCAGGATACTCTGTAATTTGACAGCAAGTTGAGATCTTGGGTTTAACAACACTGTGTAAACCAGTAGCAATGAGAGAAGTTGTTTAGAAGTGCCAGTGCCTGGATTGGCTCATTTGAGCTCTTATTTTCTTGTAAACAAGTTGAGTCACTGTAACAGCTTCACATGTTAAAAAACGATTTTGTTTTGTGGATTGTTTTTTCCCTTGAGTTAGAGTATTATAGTACGTTTGTTCCTTTTTTATTGTTTAACTGTGACAGTATTTCATATTTTTAACCCAAGACAGTTGGCTTTCCAAAAATACTGGAAACCAATTCATGATGTCATCATGCTCACCCAAATCCCAAATTGTGGCAAAACTCCGTTTTTTCTCTGTTATTTATAGCTAATGCTTTTTCACACGTGAAATGTACCAAGTCTGGTAAATTGTCTAAGATCCTTAGGAGGCTGGTACTTTTATCTCTTGAGTTATACAGTTATTTTCTTTGATTTTTCTTAAACTTTAAAGTTAAAGTTTTTAATTGTATTAGTTTATGTCTGTGGCCTGGGCTTGACTCTGGATTAGCACTAGACTAGAAAGTACTCTTGTTTATAGTAGTTTGGGATACTTGCCTTTTATCATTTATACTGAAAGAAAGTAAATTGCGGGGATCCAGCCCTGGTGGATCCAGGGAAATTCGAAGCGGGGACGGCGTGGCGTCTTAGAATTATTTATTTAGATATATAAGATTAGGAAATAATAGTATAGTGGGAAAATTAAGTGGAGAAAAGAGGCTGAATAACTTGGTTTACGTGGAGAACTAATAAAAGTTCGAGACAAGAAGTTTGCACCATCTACATTAGGCCACAGGCGTCCTCTTGAATATCGGGGTGTGCCCCGCCTTGGGCTCCCCCTCGCGTGTATCTTAGAAGCCGGAACAAGTAAGTATACATGGCGAGCCTCCACGCCCCAGATGGGAATTCAGCCAGAAATTAGAGAGGAGACACGAGGAAACCAGTCCAGCGACTGGCCCAACCCCTATTGTCCTTCAAGGCCTTTTATACTTTTGATTATACATAGAGATCAATGGGTAACATAAAGTTATGCAGCGTTAGCAGCCCAGACTCTTATCAAAACCAGGCTTTTCTCTCTGCATACCTAGTTGTATACACAAGTCTTAGGTGATTTACATCATCTTCCGGCCAAAAGGCCAATTAACATTTTACACTCTTTTCTGATAAGGGTTTGTTAACCAGAAGACTTATATGTGTTGTTCTTCCCAAAGTCTGGTGCCATTCTCAGAAAACACTAAATAAAGTTACATTCTCACATAGCAAGGACACAAGAGGAGTGCAGTGATATATAACAAAGAGAAAAGTAATTAACTCAAAAGTCTAGTGTTGCTAACATCAAAACCACTATATATCTTTTTCCATATCCCATATACATTGATTAACATCCTCCCAGGTGCCTAAAAGATAAAAAATATGAAGGTCTGGCAGCAGTCATTGAGTCAACAGTGAAATCCTGTCACCAATATGTTCTTTAGCTCTTTAGAAAAGGTTCCGTAACTTTAAGATACTTTAAGCACATTTGTGCCCCTCGCAGTTGGGGGCAGTAAGCAATTCACAAGCTGTTAAAGGTCCAGGGAACCTGTTAGGCAAGTTAGAGTGTTATCAGAGGGGTTTGAGCTGAAACACTCCTTTCAAATGCAGAAGACTAAAGCCCTGAATTAACTTTTTCCAGAGAGTGTCAGGAGAATGGAAAAGCAGGCAGATTCTTATTTTTTGGGGGGTACATGCTCAGGAAATGCCAGGGGGAAAACCTGAGATCTGACTCGACCTTGCCCATCAAATCTCTGCCACATGACCTTGTCACGGGTGGGATTCCTCATGCTGGCTTACGGCAGTAAATAGTTATAAAAGTTAGAAACAGCAAAACTAATATAACATTATAAAGCAACTATACCCCAATTAAAAGAAAAAAAAGAATAACACTAAAAACAAGTAGAATCATCAGGTTTTTTCTACTTTATGTTCTACTGTGTCTTTTCTGCTGTAATATGTAGTTTTTGCTTTTATCGTATTTCTGAAATCCTCGAGTAGATGAATGTGTGTATATATGCATGCCTGTGTATGTATGTATTTGCACACATGGAAATATTGCTTTTGCATAGTTGTGGGTTGTTCCCTCCCCCCCAGTGCATCTTTCTTCTGAGTTACAGTTGCTAAACTTATGGGAAAATAAGTTCATCAAAACAGATTAAAATGGATTTTTAATGTATAACCTGAAACACATTTGCCTCTTCTTTAACATGAATAATTTTGAATTCACTGGAAATTGAGTTACAGTTGTTGTAGTTTTGTTCATGTAGATTTAGCATTTGTGTCACTCACAGTTCTTAATTATCTTAGTACATATTTTATGTAGCATAATATCTGCACTCTTACCATCTACAGCCTCTGCAGAGAGTGTAACACATGGCACCAAAGTAATAAAAATATAAGCTCCGGAGTGAGAAGCAAAGCTGAAACAAGCCATTTTTACATATAACTTAAGTTTAGGTTCTGTGTAGAGGCTGATCCCTTACTTAACCTTTAATAAAATTGGATTCAAGGGTATTTATATATAAATAAAAAATAAAGTTAATTTCATTTCATACTTTCATAGGAGCAAATGCCTAGGCATGTATTTCAGTGACATTTAAACTTCAGCATCAGTCCTGTTGGCTGAAAAATCGCTCTGCTTTTTAAACAACTGTTTTTAAGTTTAAATATTAAAACACTAAGTTGTTGCCATTTGGGAAGGTGATTAAGATGATAATTATTAAGATTAGGTGATCATATTTGTACTGATTAAATCAGCCTGTATTTGACCTTTTATCTCCTGTGAACTAAAGTCATTTCCACTTCTTACATAATTTGGAAATGAAAATTTGATACACATCTGGATGTGTGTAAGACTCCATCTCCATCAGCCCGGCATACCCTGCAAACTTCCATTAATGTGTTCTCCGGTTGTATGTGCATCTCGATTGTGGTCGGATTCTTTTTTAATATTTGTTACTTAATTATTTAATATTTATTACTGTGCAGCACGTGGGATCTAGTTCCCTGACTAGGGATCAAACCGGGTCCCCTGCGTTGGGAGCACAGTCTTAGCCACTGGATCACCAGAGTGTGGTCAGATTCTGTGTCAGTTAGTGAGCATATCTATACACGTGGAGTCTCCCAAGTGCAGTTACAGATGTTGGGTGAAAAGGGAGGAGCCTAGATCTGGGGGCCACCTGGATCCAGTGTTGTCGTTTGGTGCAGATATCATGGTGTTCAGGAAGTGGTGAGAGATGGAAGAGACGGGTATAATCTCCTTGCCTCCCACCCCCTTCCTTCCCCAGAGGGCAGCCTTTTGAAACGTTGGAGACACGTGAGACCCTCATAAGTGCTTTGACTCAGCCCTGATGATTATAAAATATGAGTCATGGCTATTTCTTTGTAGTAGTATAGATATTTCTTTTTAAATGATAAAGATCCAGAGACCAAAAATCCAACTCCCACTTTTGAGGAGCCTGGAGCAAAAGTAGGGTACTACGCATGCCCCCTGCACTCAAAACCACCTAAGAGGTGGGCAGAACTCCTAAGCCTCTAGCCCTGGACACACCCTTACCCTCAGCTCATGTAAGGAACAAGCTTGTCCCACCCCTTGGGGAGCCAACAAGCAAGGAATCTGTTGATTGTTCTCACTGTCCCCAGTTGTAGCAGGGGCCCCAAGAAAGCCTTGCCAGAAAAAAAAAAAAGCGATTGAAATATACCAATGTCCACCCCCTGGCCCTGGTACACACCACCTGTGATCTGCCCCAGTCGCCTTGTCTGGGATTCCTCACCCAGATTCAAACCTGTTCATCCTTTTTCTCTGATAAGAATTTCCCAGGATAATTTCAGTTCTCTGAAGCAGGTAGTGATTTTCCTCAACAATTCTGACTTGATAAAATGTTGTTATTTTTAAAATAGTGATTTGTTCAGTGTGTAATTACACAAGATTTTATTCTTTTTAAAAAAGACAAATACCATATGATATTACTTACATGTAGAATCTTAAAAAGAAATGGTACAGATGAACCTATTTTCAAAATAGAGTCACTGATGTAGAAAACAAACTTATGGTTACCAAGGGAGAAGAAGGGAGGAATAAACTGGGAGAGTGGGGTTGACATATACACAGTACTAAATACAAAATAGATAGCTAATAAGGACCTACTTTATAGCACAGAGAATTCTACTCGATACTCTGTAATGACTGTACAGGAGAAGAATCTAAAACAGAGTAGGTACACGTATATGTATAACTCGTTCGCTTTGCTCTACACCTGAAACTAACACAACAGTGTAAAGCAATTATACTCCATCAAAAATTAATTTTAAAAAATACATGATCACTTTAAGCAAAAAACAACAACAAAAACCCAAAACCCTTGGCCTTGTTTTCTGGCTCTTGTATAGGGAAGTGCATGCTCTATATTAACAGGGTCTGTTGAAAATATTCACTTTCATATTAATGAAAGCGTATCAGCCAAACACATTCCTCTGCCTGAGTATCTTAATTTAGACACAGAATTCCTAGAGGTAACAGGGATGACTCTAGATTGTGGTTCTGATGATAGGATTCTGGGCCCTGTGAGAGAGGTAAAGGGTGTTTTTCTGTTTCTGTCTCTCAGTGTTCTTTAAACCATGTCATAATGTTGACTTTTCCAGCAACACCTCAGTACCTTTTTGCAGGAAGAGGAAAATCTTTTTAAGTGTCCTGTACTGGGAACACCAGTGCCTTTTAAAGAGTCAGATAACCTGGCCTTTGAATCCCACCTTGAATATGGGGCTCAGCCTCCCTGAATGTTAGTTGTCTCTTCTTTAAATGAGATAATAGTGATACTTTTCCCTGCACAGTTGTTATTACTCCTTGAAATAATGTGGAGCTCCTGAAGCAGCACCTGGTGCATAATATATGCTCCACAGTTAATAGCTATTATAATTTTGATACAGATGATACTACTGTTAGCATTCACTACTTTATGGAAACTTTCGTATTTTTTTTTAACGTCTTAATAGAACTGGTAGTAGTATCTGAAATTTCAGATTTTTTCTTTTTTGTACTCTAAATAGATTTAATATTTGGGGGCTGCTTTATTTAAGCTTTTAAAAACATTTGATTGCTTAATTTTTTTTATTATTATAAGTAAACAGAAACTTTTTCTAAGTATGGTCCCTAAAGCAGACATCATCATCCCCTAAAGTGAAAGTGTTAGTCGCTCATTCTTGTCCAATCTTTGGGACCCTGTGGACTGTAGCCCGCCAGGCTCCTCTGTCCATCCCATTCTCCAGGCAAGAATACTGAAGTTGGGCTGCCATTCCCTTCTCCAGGAGATCTTCCTGATCCAGGGATTGAACCTGAGTCCTCTGCATTGCAGGCATATTCTTTACAGTTTGAGCTCAGGGAAGCCTAAGGACTTGTTAGAAATGTAAACTCTGGGTTTTATCCAGGTGCTCCTAAGTCAGAAACCCTGGAGGTTTTCCAAAGGCCTCCAGGAAATTTTGATGCCCATTCAAGTCTGAGAATCACTGCTTTGGAATAACTGGGAAGCACAGTAAAGGGTGATTCTCCTCTTCAGAAATAACCACTATTAAGAAGAAAGAAGTCTTTTCTCTTGTTGTGTATGCACATGTGTGTATGTTCTTCCAGTCTTTTTCCTACACATATGTATATCAACTTTTTTTATTATAGGATCATCTGATGTGGGTTTATAGCCTACATTTCAACCTTCAATGTTGTGTCATGACCATTACCCCATGTGATTAAATTTTATTTGAAATCGTTTTTAACCATATGACAACATACTCTGCCATCCTAAGTGTCTCGTAGTATATTAACCAACCCTTCAGTTATTTGAGTTGTTTGCAGATGTTCTGGGGGAGCACAAGCAGCATAAATGAAACTTTGTATTCATAAATCACTGTGAATGTCTGTGTACCTTAGCATAATTTTTTCTTTTTTTATAACTGAGATATACATACAGCACTGTGTAAAGTATACAGCATACTGATTTGACTTACATATATTATAAATGATTACCACGATATGTTTAGTTAACAGCCGTCCTTTGATATAAATACAAATGCTTTTTTGAATGAGAATTCCTTTTAAAAAATTTAGTTGAGTTTTACACTGGGAAGGAATCTTAGAACTTATCAGTCCTGATATCATTCTTTCACAGATGAGGAAACCAAAGTTGAGTGCTTAAATGACGTTCAAGGATATATGAGTAGTTAATGAGAGACATAAGAGTTGACCCAAATGTGCTGACTTCTTTTAATATTTTTTATTAAGTTTGATTGGAATACAGTTGCTTTACAACATTGTGTTGGTTTCTGCTGTACAGCAAAGTGAATGAGCTGTATGATACATACATTACCTCTTTTTTGGATTTCTTTCCCATTTGTCACCACATTACTGAGTTCCCTGTGCTATATAGGAGGTTGTCATTAGTTTTATCTGTTTCATACATAGAAATGTATATGTGTCAATCCCAATCTCCCAGTTTATCCCACTTTCCCTTCCATCCTTGGTGTCCATAAATTTGTTCTCCACACCTCTGTGTCTGTTTCTGTTTGGCAGATAAGTTCATCTGTACCCTTTTTTAGATTCCACATATGTGCTGACTTTTTTTGCAATCAGTTCTTTCCTCCACTCACATCATGTTGCTCTTCATCAAATAAGATAGTTGGTCTCAGTTTCAGAATTCTTACACATCTGTACTCGGAATAAAATGGATTACTTGGAATAAAATAGGTTACTGAAGGGTGTGATGCCTTTATTGATCTTATAAGAAGTTGTGATTGCTGGAACTTATTCCTTGAACATCCATTTATTTAGTTTATGTTGTTGATATTCAGCGATGTCTCCTTGAGATCTCTGGGGTAACTGGGGCTTTCTCATTGGTGCTTACATTTCCAACTTCCCAAGCAGTCAGAACATTGTCCTTGTACTGGGGGATTTCCGTGGAAGGACAGTGAGGGCTGGGAGGATGCTCTGGGACCTGGCCCTCATCGGGTGCTGCAGGCTGTCACCCTTCAGTCTTCTAGGGAATGAAATCAGCATTCCTAAGTTTTTTCTTGGCCCTGCTTTTTGTGTTTAATTTCACCTATTTTAATTTTATTTTTAGCTGTGCTGGGTCGCCTTTGCTGCGTGGGCTTTTCTCTAGTTGCAGCAAGCAAGGGCTGTTCTCTAGTTCTGGTGCACGGGCTTCTCATTGTGATGGCTTCTCTTGTTGCAGAGCCCAGGCTCTAGGGTACAGACACTTCAGTAGTTGCACTCACAGGCTCAGTATTTGTGACGCGCGGGGTTAGTTGCTTCATGGCATGTGGGGTCTTCCTGAATCAGGGATTGAACCCATGTCTCCGGCATTGGCAGGCAATTCTTTAGCACTGGGCCACCAGGGAAGCCCCACGGCCCTACTATTGATTACAGACCTTTGAGAAGTTTATGAACTTGGGGGCCCTTTCCTTGAAAGAGTACTACCAGGCAAATGTATGTTTATTTTACATTCTATTTCAGCAGGTACAATGCAGGAGACCCCAGTTCGATTCCTGGGTCGGGAAGATCTGCTGGAGAAGGGATAGGCTACCCACTCCAGTATTCTTGGGCTTCCCTTGTGGCTCAGCTGGTGAAGAATCTGCCTGCAATGTGGGAGGCCTGGGTTCAGTCCCTGAGTTGGAAAGATCCCCTGGAGATGGGAAAGATTACCCACTCCAGTATTCTGGCCTAGAGAATTCCATGGACTGTATAGTCCATGGGGTTGCAAAGAGTCAGACACGACTGAGCAACTTTAACTTTCAGGAGATGAATTCCCTGAGTGAATCTCTGTTTTAGGCACATTGTTTTCCAATATACATCTTTCTCTCCTTTGCAGATTTCGCTTAACAGAATAATGAAGGGTATTTTATATTGATGTAGTACTTTACAGGGTAGAGAATGACTTTGTACACCTTTGGGCTCCTGTCCACAATCCTGTCAGTTGGTGCCATTATCCCCGCTTGGCAGATGAGGAAACTGAAGCTCAGAAAACACAGGGATTTACCCAAGGTCATTTGGTCAGAAAGCCAGTGAATGGTATGTGGCATCCAGAGCCAGACCCACTGGGCTTTAGAATATACTTCCTGGGGACTTCCCTGGTGGTCCAGTGGCTAAGATCCAGTGCTCCCAATGCCGGGGCCCAAGTTCAATCCCTGGTCAGGGAACTCTAGATCCCACATGATACAACTTAAGACCTAATACAGCTAAATAGATAAATAAAAAAATTTTTTTTAAAAGAATATGCTTCCTCATGTTACATAACAATAAAAGGGAAATCTGTTAAGCAAAAGTAAGGTTTTTTTCTCCTGCCTTTAGAAGAATAATGGGGAAATCCTACACAAAGGCCAGGTTTACAACATGAGTTATTCATTGGACCTCCATGGACAGGGACTTGCTGAATAAAGCAGCGATGGTGGTGAGCCCTGGAACACAGATGTCACATGGCCAAGAAGGGCACTGGGGAAAACTGTAAAGTGATATTTTTCTTCATTCTTTAAAAGGGCTTCTGGACTCCTCCACACAAGACGCACATAAATCAGAGGCTGTTGCTGTTGAAGCCATTTGGCAGGGTGTTGAGCTTTTTAAAGAGTCTTTTTCATTTAAATTGTATGCTCCCCTTGACTAGATCGGAAGAGTCACAGTTTTAGTATGTTTCACAAAGCAGCAGTGTATCGTATGTATTAAGAGAGCTAAGTGCCTGTTTTAAAAATGTGTTCCCAGAAGGCTACGCAGACAATTGCCAGAATGACAGTGTGGCCTCGAATTCCCCACAGAATAAATTTGAGAGCTGTCATGAGACATTCCAGCCTACTTGGACTGCATCGATGATACCCAGAAAAAGCAGCAGCCTCAGACCCTGTTTCTCAATCCAGTTAAGGCTTAGCAGACCATCAGGCTGTTCCTGCAGTGGGATGGTGCCATTTTAAATAAAAGGCGCTGCCTTTGTACTAATTAGCATCTGTCTTGTATTTTGAATTATTTTTGATGATATCCTTTTCATTCACCTTATTCTTACTTAATTGTAAAAATAATTCATACTTGTAATCACATGGAGTTCTTGAGAAATAAAATAAATAATTTACCCTTTATTCTGTGAGTTCAAATCCCTTTCCCACCTTCATTTCCCCTCTTTGAGAAAACCCATATTAACAATTTGATATGTGTCCTTCTCTTTCTCACTTAAAACATTTCCTCGTATACCTAATATGAGATTTCTTTCTTCTATACTTTTTTTTCAACAATGAAATCATAACAAACTTAGTATACTCTGAATTTGTTAAAATAGGGTGTAGATCTCTTCCTAAGTCAAAACATACAAGTCTTTGTCATTTGTTTTCATAACCAGATAACACTTCATTGAGTAGCCATGTTATTCTGCTTCTCACCTATTGAACATTCTGGTTGTTTCCAGTGTTCTATTATAGCCAACATTTGTTATTCCAATGTGAGCATGATTTTATAAGCCTCATGCTCGTTTTCCATTCAGTAAAGTTTGTTGCTGAAGAAGTGAAAAAGATAGAAGCTGTCTATCTCCAGCTGTCATCATGCACTTCGGTAATTAGAAGCCTCTTACATAGTAATAAGCGTAGGGATTTACATGTAGAATATCTGTTTATATTTGAAGCAGCCCTGAGTGTCGCTTTTATTTTGTGCCGGAGTTGTTTGTGGTTAGCTCCTGTGTCTGGATTCACTGCAGAGCAGAGGTGATCTCTCAGCTGTCATAATGTCCCATCTAGACCCCTTCAGCAGCGAATCAGTTTCCTGAGTTTCAGCAAATCCAGTATACTGATGATAGAGTACTCCATCAGCCACGGTTTGCTAGTTTTACCTTGTTAGACGATGGCCTTAGAGTTTCGTGAGCAAGGGAGCCTGGCTGTTAATATGCATTCATTTAAAAAGTGTTCCACGGATTTTGGAATTAGAGAGGGAGGGAATGATGCTTCAATGACATGAAAAATTTGCCCGGGCTGCCTTGATTGCTTAATATGCAATAAATGATGTTCCTGGCCATGTGTTTCAGGATTTGGAGTACTCAGGAAGAATTCTTATCAGTAGGATTATGAAAACAACCCATTTCTATACATGCAAACAAGTCTGCTTATCAATGGGGCCACAAGGCCTGTTCCATCCGATCACATGTATCACTAGCGAGGGGAATGCTTGTGTTCCATGCTTTAGCCTTTACAAAATACAGTCGGATGGCAGAGCTGCTGTACTCGAGGCTCTGGAATGAAGAATATGTGGTGCCTTTGCAGGTAATAAAATGGAAAATCCAATTTGCAATTTCAGAAGCAGCCTGTGAGTACAGATGATCTTAAGGGCAGTGCCGGTCAGAGGGTCACCACTCATCACGGTGCGGGCTGGCTCGCCACGTGGCCCAGGCCTCCCCACCGAAGAGCGAGCAGAGGGAATGTGTGTCTGGGAGGCAGCCAGCGTGTCCGCGGGTGCACCGCTTTCTAGCTTATTAGATCCTCTTTGTCACAGTGCTTAATCCTGCCGCCTGATCCTTGTTAGAACAGCACCCGAGCGCTACTCAGGCTTCTAATAAAGGAGATGGGCGAGGACTCCTAACTGGAGCCAGCCAAGCGTGCGGCAAGTTAGGGCTCCCGCAGCCTGACTGACGGGACGCTGAGATGCTCCCTGCATGTTATTACTGCAGAGGGAACCCGCCTCAGACAGCTGATGGATGAGCTCGGCTGAGGTCGGAGGAACTTGTTGCCGGGC
Organism: Aepyceros melampus; assembly: GCA_006408695.1. NCBI lineage: Eukaryota > Metazoa > Chordata > Mammalia > Artiodactyla > Bovidae > Aepyceros > Aepyceros melampus. The sequence goes on along the minus strand of SJXQ01007378.1, from coordinate 363,920 downwards.
CCCCAGGAGCCAGGTGTCAGCTTTTCACATGGGATGATGGCCGAGCTTTCTTCTAATTATCTTAACCCTCTTCTGAAATTGCTGCGTTCGTTCAGAGGGAGGTGAGAAAGCGAGAGACACCAAGCCAGCTGGGAGGATCGCAGCTGCACCGAAGCAGGTACTGCGTCCTTCACCAGTGACATTAACTCAGAAAATAAACAGGCATGTCCCCTTCCACCGAGCCGGCTTACAGCTCGTAGAGTCAGTGCTGGCGCAGGCTCTGGCTCGTGCGGTTTCCATCTCTGTCATCTGTAATAGTTGCCTGCTTTAAGGTGCGCCGTGGACCTGAAGCATGGCTCTCGTGGTTCTTTGTTAAGAAAAGAGCATAGCATCCACCACAAAGCTACTGTATGGTCTTACTGCCCGCCCCTCCCGCACACACCCCATGTCAGTGAACATGAATCATGCTTTCCTGCTGGGCTTCCTAGTTCCAGGATTCCACGAAGCACCTGTGAATCTGAAGTTTGCTATTAAATCTGACTGAGGATTGTTTGACACTAAGGTAAATAAATGGGGGTGGGGGAGGGTAACTCCATCCCTCTAGCCTCCCCCTCCCCAGCTAGGTGCGCAGATGAGTTTGAAGTGATAGAAATGAAAATGCTCACAAGCAGCCTCTGGTCCGTTCTGTGTACTCCAACTTTCATCAGTATAAGATTCCTCTTCCCCGAATCAACCATGTCCAGCTTGCATCCCGCGGTTCTTGCGTGCTCCAGTTAGCAGGCGTCATCAGCGTCATCCTCTGCCTCTTGTGTCTCCATTGATAGTGCTTAAATAGAGACATAGCTGGGGACTGACAGCTCTCTGGAGGGTTCGAGGTCTCAAACAAGAGGGCCCAGCGTACAGAGCTGACCTCCTTTCTTGACGTTATTCCCCCAGGCCTGTTTTCCATATATGACAACCAGGGAGCATCGAACTTAAGTACATTATTTTTAGAGGATTACCATTAAAAAGACTACAGGCTTAGTCAGAGGCTGTTACTAAGTGAACATGAGACGAAGTACATTGGAAAGGAGGTTTGTAGGTTGCTGGTAGGAGAGTACAGACTGTTCTTCCCTGTACCTGTATGTTGATTTCAAGGATGATCCATTAAAACCGGTTCATAACATACCTGTACTTTTGGATTAGTGGGCATGATGCCAATCAGGGTTCGTGTCCTTCCCCAATCAATAGAAACTGACTAGAGGCCAGACAAATTCAGGTAAGGCTTTATCGGGGCTCCTGTTGCAGCAGGGAGGAGTGAGAACAGGTGATAGGTTCCCTTGCTCACTCCCCAGGGGTGAGGGAGCTGGTTCCTTATATGGGGTGAAGACAGGAGTGTGTCCAAGGATCGGGCTGGAGAGGTGGCTTAGGGGGTTTGCCCACCTCTTAGGAGGTATTGAGTGCAGGGTAAGGGTGCACAGCACCCTGCTTTTGCAGTTGCCAACACCCTGTTTTTGCTCCAGGCTCTTTAGAAGTGGCAGTAAGGTTTTTTGGTCTTTTTGTATCTTCTCTCCATGTTTGCCCCAGCTGTGCTTGCACACACTTGCTTTTAGTCCCATATAGTTTCTTTGTCTTGCATTCCTCCAGGAGAGGTATGTCTAGGTGGAGCCTTGCAGCAAATGGCCCCAGAAGCCAGTCTGTCTCAGGCAAACTCTGCACCTGGGTGGGAGGGAGCTGGTGATGCAGTCTGGGAAAGAAGAGAGTCGTCTTCCTCTCCTGCTCTCCTGGGCAAATTTGGAAAAACTGAGGCTTGTCTGTGGGGTCCTTCTGAAACTCTTTCCCTGGTCCACATTGCTCTCACACTGACTCAGAGCCTTGAAAATACAGCCAAGAAATCCTCTGTGCTCCAGATACAGCTACTTCTCCTCTTTTGACTCTCCTTCCCCAGAGTTGTTTCTTTTCTTTTTTTTTTTTTTTTTTAAGTCATTTTCTGTGATACCCATCTGAACCAGAGGTTAAATAGGAAAGCAGTCCAGTTAAGTTAGTTCATGGTAATGTGTGTGAATGACAGAGTCCAGGAAGCTTGTTCATCAAATACACTCTACCCTTGGGAAAGTTGGACTGGATTTTTCGTTAGACTAACCAGTTTGGGGGGATGAGGAAGAAAGATATTTAGAGCAGAGACACCTCTATCAGGGAAATCTCCTTTGCTTAGGAATTAGTTCACATCTTTATGTAATTTATGCTTTTCGTGGCTTTTTTTTTTTTTTTGGTTACCCATTTTAGAAGACATATTTTTTCCAAAGGTCTCATTGATTATTTCTTTTCACAGTTGATTCCATGATAATGTAAGTGGGCAGGGCTCAGAGGCAGGAAGAGGATACTGGGTAAGTGTAGGCTGTCAATTAGGTGAATGTTTTAAGAAAGAGGCTTTTACCTCTAGTAACCCCCCAACTTTTTAGAGAATTTCTGCCCTGTGGTTACTATCACCTGGTCACTTGGCCCTTCCCTCAGTGACCGTGCTGCCTAAGGACACTGCACAACATAATATACTGTGCATTTAAAACACGACATGTCAGGAACTTCCCTGGTGGTCCAGTGCTTAGGACTCTGAGCTTCCAGTGCAGGGGGGCACGTGTTCAGTCCCTGGTCAGGGAACTAAGATCCCACATGCCGAGTGGCACAGCCAAAAATATTTTAAAAACTTAAACATGACACTTCAGAAATACAGACTTGTTTGTAAATTTAAGACTTTCCCCAGAAACTTCTATTCATCTTTAGGAAATGTGGAAATTGGAGAAAAAGAAGTAATGAGACAATGATATGGACAGGAGGACATCGGGTATAGCAAATGAGGAAATGAGAATTACAGCAAAATTTAAACAAGCAATCAATTTGATTCTTGGGAAGCTGAAAAACTTGTCTCTTGTCCAAGTAAAGATAAAAGCAAAATATATGAACAGCAGTCCACTGCCAGCTGTGTTACACCTTCGTAGGATACTTGGCTAAACCCAGTATGTGTAACATTTGCATTTCCACTTATCCCAAGCAGTTTTCTGACTCATGGTGTAGAGAATAAAGCCTGTTAATTTCTCAAGTGATTTAATATCTGACTAATGATGTTTAACCATTAAGATGAGGAAATTGACAATATTGATAATCTTGGAGAGAAATGTATCTGCTTATTTTTGTACTTAACCAGCAGATTTTAAATAGCTTTGGAAATATCATGATGGATTACTCTCTTACTATTTCATAATATCAGTTTTCTTTAAAAGCATTTTATAAAATAGGGATCACTTTTCCATTGGTCTGTTTTTCCTCTTTTATTCTGAATAGCTTCATGTTCATTAGGGCACCCTTCTGAGATAACTGTAGTTTGCATTTCAGACCATCATAATAAAGCAGAGTACTCAAGTTTGTTGGTTTCCCACTACATATAGAAATTTTATTTATACTATACTGTAGTCTGTTAATTGTGCAATAGTGCCACATCTAAAAATGTACATGTGCTGTGTACTGTGCTTAGTTGCTCAGTTGTGTCTGACTCTTTGTGACTCCATGGGCTGTAGCTTACCAGACTCCTCTGTCCATGGGATTCTCCAGGCAAGAATACTGGAGTGGGTTGACATGCCTTCCTCAGGGACTCTTCCCAACCCAGGGATCAAACCCAGGTCTCCCACGTTGTAGGCGGATTCTTTACTGTGTGACCACGAGGGAAGGCCAAGAATACTGAAATGGGTAGCCTATCTCTTCTCCAGGGGATCTGCCTGATCCAGGAATCAAACTGAGGTCTGTCTGTATTGCAGGTGGATCCTTTACCAGCTGCCTCTACCTAGGAAGCCCCAAAATGTATATAGCTGGTTAAAAATTTCTTACAGACGGACTTCCCTGGTGGTTCATTGGTCAAGAATCCACCTGCCATTGCTGGGTCCATCCCTGATCTGGGAAGATTCCACATACCACAGCTCAACCCGTTCGCCACAACTGCTGAGCCCAAGCCACAGGTACTGAAACCCATGAGCTCTGGAGCCTGTGCCCGGGAACGAGAGAAGCCACTGCAATCAGAAGCCTGCACACACATCTAGAGAGCAGACCCCACCCACCGCTGCTAGAGAAAGCCCATGCACAGCAACCAAGACCCAGTGCAGCCAAAAATAAACAAGTATTAAAACTTTTCTTACTGCTAAAAACTGCTGACCATCATCTGAGCCTTCAGTGATGCGTAGTAGTAACATAAAAATATCACAGATCACCATAACATAAATAATAACAATAAAAAGGTTTAATATATGGGGAGAATTACGGAAATGTGACCCAGAGACACAAAGTAAGCAAGTGATGTTGGAAGAACGGCACCGACAGACTTGCTGGATGTGAGGTGGCCGCAACCTTCACTTTATAAAAAATGTAATTAGTATGTGCAGAGCACAATAAAGTGAAGCATTGATACAACAAGGTCTGTCAATATAACAAATAGAAGGCAGATTCAAAGTATCATGATTTCTTTTGTTTTAAGAAGAAGTAGTGCATTACTGTCCTAGTAAACATGTTCTGCTCATTTCTGAAGTTCAGATTAGCTGGGAAATGATGTGCTTTGTGCAGTGCTTGCATCCTTAGAATATGTTTTCCATATCCTGAAGTAACTTGTTTTGACAAAATTGGCAGTTGGAGCCTCAGAACAGGACAGAAATGGTACTAGGGTTGCATCCTGTAATGAATAATTGCTAGGGTCTGTGTTCAAAAACCTTAGACTGTAGACCAGGGGTCTGAAAATGGACTTCTTCAGTAGGACTCTGAGGGCAAGGATGTCGGTGGGCCAGCTGACTGCCATTTAAACCACATGCAGCTCTACTGTGTAACATCTCTGTCTGTCTCTCTCGTAGACAAGCATGTTCTTTGAAGCTCTTTCTCACACTTCCCTTTTCCGTTTTCAAATATACCAAACAGAAAAACGTACATAATCAACTGACCCAGCAACACGTGGTACCCGATGCTGGCTACCTTCATTAACTCATGCTTGGTTGATCTAGACTGACACATAACTTGTTAGTGTCACCAAACACTGTAGAAATATATGAGAGATTTGGAGTCGGAAGGCTTAGATTCAAATCCCTACTCTGACATTTTCTGTTCTTAGAGATATTACTTAATTTGCCCAAGTTTCTGTGTTTTTTCTTACCTGTAAAGTGATGTCAATTACTGACTTTAGGGATTGCTGGAGAATCAAAGGAGGAAATGCTTTTTACAGGTAATTTGTGAATAGGTAGGATATATATGTGTGTGTTTCTACCCTTAACCATGATTGAGATGCGCTTAGTGCTGATTCTGAGATATGCTATGCCACCCGAGTGAGGCAGTATTCTCATCTTTCTTCACTTGTGTCCTGCTTTGATGAAAAGTGGTGTTGATTGGATCAGGTTTCAGTCTTCCTGGACAGATGGTGCTGCACGCTGTCAAGGTGAAATTGGGGGATGTCCTGATATTAGGGGTTCTCTCAATCCTGGAAGGCCGTTTTTGTTCCTTTAGCAAATACTGGAAAAAATGAAGCAAATGCTACATTTGTGTGAATTCCTTCCAAGTTTACTTCCTTCTTACCTCTTTCTTCTACTCCCTCTTTCCTCTCTCCTTATCGCCTTGCCTTCCTTCCTAGTTTCTTGCATCAGTATGCAATCACTGACATGGCTTGTAGACCAGCAATCACTTGGGCGAAATATTTTTAAAACAAAAGACTCAGAAGATGCTTAAGGTTGTCTGTGGTTACTGGGCATGAATTACTTCTTGAATTTGATTTCTGTTGGTTAGATGACCTTCATTTTTTTTCTCTCCATCTTTTTAGGAAACTTGGATTTAACTGGTCAGAAGCAGATATTCAAAGCAGAGAACAATCCCTGGGTTACCCCTATTGCTGACCAGTTCCAGCTTGGCGTGTCCCATGTTTTTGAATACATCCGCTCTGAGACGTACAAATAGTAAGTAGACTATGATTTTCTGAAATAGACTGGTTTTATGGTATTTATAATTATGCCAGCTTAACAACCACACATAGTAATTGTCTTTATTTATAGATTATTTTTCATTCACATTGTCAAGGGAAACTTATACTAGTTTTGTTTAGAAATCTTTTAAGGTATTAAACTGGCTGAATATTCATGGCACTAAGGAAATTCACCAGACACATTAAGATCAGAACATATTCTTTTCGCCTTTGAATGCAGAGAATAACAAATGTTGTGAACAAAATTGTTAAGTGGTTTATTTATAAAATCAGTAGAGCATACTAAGAAAGCATCATTCTGTTCTTTAAGAGAAAAGATAAGACAGAAAACGAGGAGGGATCGGCTGGCTTAAGTCACAGCATCAAAATCTTTCAGGTCCTTCCCTCCAGTCCAGGGCACCCCTGGGGGGTCCAGCATTAAAACTAAGTATTCCCACCTCTCTCTTTCTCAGTGTGTTCAAATGAGGAGGAATTCTGCCGCCTCCACCTGCTCTGTTGTTACTGTGTCTTCTGTTACTGTTTTCTGCTCCTCCCACTCGCCACCCCCAAATTGAAGTGGTTATTTCTCTCAGTGCTTCAGTGACCCTCTAATGCTGAAATCTAGCCACCTCTAGTTTTAAGCAATTGCAAAAGACTTGAAACAATTCATAGTCAAGTTTAATCTGTTTTTGTGTCCAGTACCAACTTGTGAGAATTTAACATCCCAACTCTTAGAGAAGACCTCGGGGATCATTAAAGGCTGCAGTCAGTTTAGAATCTCCCTTTTTTTCTCTTGGGTTCAGAGCTATCCCCTGCCCCTCAGCTCAACACGGCTTTCTCTGAATCTGTGTTGGAACAGTGGGTCAGGTTTAACTGGCAGGGCAGAGTCCTGGCCCATGAATGGCCAGTGGTGGTTCTGGTAGTACGAGTCCTCCTGCTGCCATATTCCTGGTTACACATCTGGGACTCCTTTTGGTATATTTCCAGCAGACAGAATCACAGAGAAGGTAAACTATGAAAGAACAATGATATTCAAGCAGAATAAACTGAAATTGCCAAAATGACGCATATCCTCGTATATGAATGCAACTTGAAGCCTGGTTTAGGTTTCCTTTAAGACGATACCTTAACATTTTTTTTTGACATCTAGTATTTATCTTATGTCGTAAGACTTACTAAAGAGTAAAGTGAGAGATGTGTAGAGTGTGTGTTATTGTTTCATCAACCTCATAGATATAAGCAATTATACATACATAGTTGTTTTTTTTTTAATGAACATAGCTCAGGGTTGGAAATTTGTCTAGTTCATCATGAAAATGTGTGAAGGTATAATTGCAAATTAGCTGTTTATTCGTTTGGTTTCTCTTAAAATCTTAATTGTTGCTAACATCAGTTTTAGATTAACCTCTAAAGTCTCACTAGTGAATGGAAGGTTATGCAGTGCTTTGGTTTATAGGGTGGTGTACTGTTAGAAAAACGTTGTACATAATAACTACAGAAAAATAAATAAGCTACTGTATTAATCCAGAATTGGGGGAAATACTCTGTAGTTTATTCTGGTTAATGATTTTTTAAATCTACTCTAATTTAGAATTGATACTAACACACTAATTTAGAATTTTCAGAGAATTGGAATACAGTGCATAAGAAAGTGCTTCTAATTTTCATTTCATTTTTGAGAGATTACCTTGTGAACGTATGGCTTTTGAGTACATTAGAGTCATTAGGCAATTAATCACCATTATGTGCTATTACAGGCAGTTTCTGTTTATTTGAACATCGTTAGGATTCTGGATAAAGGAGAGATGTTGACTGAGTCTATGATACTTTATTTGAAAGGAAATCTGTGATCCACTTAGTCCATGACATGTTTGGTGTATATATTCTTGTCTGTTTCAATAGCATTTGATATTAGAGGATCAGAGTCATCTAAGCAGTTTGCCCACTGGCTTATATTTTACATGATTTCCTCTTGGAGAATTTTGTTATCTTTTGTCCAGTTAAATCACCATGAAACAACTCAGAGAGGCGTGGGAGAGCCATTGTTCCCTTTGTAGGGGTGCCACTCTGTTCACTGATTTGAGAGGAGTATGTGCGCCTCTGCTGGGAGAATGCCCTTGACATTAAACTCCTGGGAGCAGGGACCTCCCTAAAGTGAATTCTCTTAGAGTTCTCCCCCTCTCTCCTCCTTGGGAAAGAGAAGAATGTTAACCACTTTCTGTATCCCAGCTTTCTGCCCTCCTGTTCTCCCCGTGGAGCAGTGACCTTCATTCCTTGATCAACATACCAGCCAGAAACAGGGACTGGGAACCAAGTAAGACACTGCCTCAAGCGCTCAGTCTGTTTTTTAAAAAAATATACTCATGCAAAAATGCCATTGCTATGTTTTACTGATTTTTATAATTTAAGGTCCTCTTTTAGAAGAAGTAAGTATATGTTTGTATATCCTCATGTAACTAGAAATCAAACTTAATTCTTTTTTTTTAAGCAGTCACATCATAATTAGAGGACTTATAGGATTTCTTAACTCTCTGAAAAATTAAATCTAATTAGCAGATATTTGGCTACTTTTGTAAAGCTGTACATGTGATGACTTGCACAGAGGCAGCTTATATGTTACACCAATATTTTTTTAAACAAGGCAAATGTCTCATTTGGTACCTTAGTCTTAGATCCTTTATTCTAAAACCTGTAGTTTCTAATCTTCACTTTCTCATCTCTTTTTATATAAGTCACGTACACCCCTTCCAATTAAAAAATCCTTTTTTTAATATATTGATCTTTAGCTTGTCGTAAAAGCGTATTTTAATTTTTTATTCTGGCACTTGAAATACCAATGAATCCTTTTTTTTTTTCTCCCCTTTCTAACCAATCGACCCATTACCTAAATGAGAGCATTAAGAACTCACCAGCTCATTTCATTTCCCTTCGTGTCCCTGGTTGAGGTTCAAGGTGACCTTCCTGTTCCCAGCGCATCCTAAGAAGCCTTCCGAGTCTTGAGCAGCGACAGTCCAGGGAAGATGAATTATCTCATTTCCAGACTCTAACAGACTCCAAGAGGTGACATGGATGTTTGAAACAAAACAGGGAAGTCAGTGTTTAGGAGGAATTAAAATACTTGGCAGGGATTTAAGTGGATGAGGATGGAACAGGAGGGGATGTGGGCAGGTGTGGGCTGGGAGAGTGCTAAGAGGCAATTCTTCAGGAGGTTGTTTTGGGGGTACATTTGGGGCATTCATCGCATCCTGATGATTCCTCAGACGGAGCTCCCTCTTTGTTCATTTATCGTACTTTCAGCAAAGGGAACATATTGGCTGGTGTCATTGCGTTGCCCGCTTGTTGTCACTTATTCCCTCTGTCAAAGGAATTGGCTCCTTCTGGATGTCGACACTCAAACCCTACAAGTGTGTTAGCATTTTCAGGCTATTGTCAAGTAACTTCTGTTTCTATGAGAGTTATGATCAGATCGTCACTGCTTGTGAAGCTTCCAGGAGGCCGATTTTTTTTTTTTTTTGGTCACCGAGAGGAGAAGTCAGATTGGAGTCAGGATCCTTGACAAGATTCTTTGTGAAAGGGAGTAACTCACACTTTTCACATTTCCATCACGGAAGGTGAATGGAAACTGCAAGCCATTTTAAAAGCTGACACGTTAACTCTTAACAAAAGAAGAGGTTTGACAAATGTTAAGCGGAAACGGTGTCGGTTGAAAGCGACATTTGGAAAACAGGCATTCTCATGAAGCCTGCAATTTGTAATGCCTGGCAGTCCTAAAGCCTCATTTCCAGACTGGCATAACTCAAAAGCTCCTTCCCCATCATTATTCCCATCTTGTGACTCTCTTTGCTGTCCCATCGAAAGGTGCCACCTCAGTTGCTTTTCTGTTTTGTTTTTCAGTCCCATACAAAGACATTCATACTATTACTCAGGTTACTTAACGGAAACATTTTAACCAAGCAGTGCTTGGGGGAGTGGTGGGTATTGATGGGAAAATGCAGGCAAATTTCTCTTCCCTTGGAAATCTGGCAAAATAAATCATCCTGTTTAGTTCGTAAGGAGCGATAAGGACTTTGATTCTGCTTCATATTGTTTCTCAAGCTGTTTTACTTGCACAATTAAAACAAAGGAATGTCTTTTGCTCTGCACCTTGGGCAAACCTGTTAGAGGCTATGTTGTTATTGTTCAGTCGCTAAGTCGTGTCTGACGCTTTGCAACCCCATGGACTGTAGCCCACCAGGCTCCTCTGTCAATTGGACTTCCCAGGCAAGAATACTGGAGTGTGTTGCCATTTCCTTCTCCAGGGAATCTTCCTGACCCAGGGATCAAACCCACAAACTGGTGTGTCGTGCACTGGCAGGCAGATTCTTTACTGTCTGAGAATAGCCATACCTGGGCTTTCTTAACTACTATATCCTGTAATGGCTGCTGACTTGGAAGGTCCTTATATAATAGATACAGCTGGTCTACCAAAAGGCTAAAAAATTTTGAACTTAAGAGGGGCTCCCATTTATTTAAGACAGCCCTTTGCAGAAGGAAATCCTGTCTGATAAAACTCTCCAAACATTATTTTTCGGGTGAAGTGTAAAAATGGATGCACTGAACAAGCAGATGGTTTTAGAAATATCACAGAAGGCTGCAGGAGAGGGTTAATCTGCCAGGACCTTGCTAGCAGTTAGTGGGCTGCTTTTATGTAATGACAATAGATATGCAAGAAGACAAAGACTTTTCCCTTTTCTTACTGTATCTGAAAATAGCTCTACCTAAGCCAGAGAAGCACAGTATTTCTTTACATTAGACATGAAAAAGAAGAACCAATTTTTCCTAACTAAATTCTTCAGACATAAAGATTGTTTTTAAAAGCTGACTGTGTACCATGCTCCTGGTAATTTAATTTCCTTTATAGATGCTGCATGTATGATTGTGATTCTTTCTTTAAGTTAATAAATGGATTCTCACATTTCCTCCATAATACAAAAAATGATTCAAACTTTTGACATTTCTGGACCTACTTGCATGCAAATGTGTTCATTTAACAAACCTTGCTAAGAAATACCAAAGAGAAAAAGGAAATCCATAAAATATGTTGAGTTTTGGATGGTACCATGTCACGTTCCTTATTTCATGTTAACTTTCAATGATGAGAATTACATATCATTCCTTTTTCTCCGGCTAGTATGTTACCAGTATAAGGAGTTGACAAATGTTAATTCCACTGAGTTAGGTCAGGACAGGACATAACATCAGCCTTGGTCTTTGACTTGGTCCATCATCTCCTTTCTTTGTGTAGCCATGAGCTATTAATTGCCCTGGTAAATTTATCTCTCCCCTCTTAAGGAAGAAAATAGATTATGTGAGGTAGAGTGCAGGACAGTTCTTTTTCTCTTCCATTTTTGATAGATTGCTTACTGTTATTTGCATTTAAAAGGAGTTTAACTTTTCTGGTTTTTAAGTTGTTTAGCACTGTTATTCAGATGTACTTCAGGAATCATTAGTATTTTTCCTTTTCTACATGCATGTCCATTTCTTCAGTGTATAAAGTATGCATATGCCTTTTGAAGCTTTCCTATAATTTTCTAACTCATGCAAAACAGTTCAGTTTTTTAAGTGGACAGTGCTGCCCATTTGACATGTCCAGTGGACATGGAGCCTGGGAAGGAACCTCCATCCCCTGAAGCTGTAAAGGTCAAAGGTGCACTCTGCCAGGGTTTGGAAACGAGCTTCAGGAGGCTAAGTGGGAATTTCTGAAAGTGTCCAGGAAACCCCATTTTGTAGGTGTGCTGAAATGTCTTTCACTCTGACGTGCCTTAGGTGCAGATACAAACTTCGGGAAAGACTCTCTCAAGTTTGCATGTTCATTCTCTGGTCCTGTGAGGCAGTCACTCCACAGCCACTTTGTGCTGGGTGAGCACTGTGGATCACGTTTGACCAATGAGCTGAGGTCTGTCAGCCTTTTTGCACTTTATTTCACGACTAGGGCAGTTATCATGAAAAGAGTCGCGAATAAACTTAGAGGGGCAAATGAGAAAAAACATAACTGCTCCATCAAGGCAAGGAGAGTGATGTTTACCCTGATCCTTATGCCACAAGAGACTTTCATGAGTGATTTTAAAGAGCAAAACAGTCACATCTGTCTCTTCCCCTCACTGTGCATCTCCCCCTTCCTGTACACTGACTCTCAAGCCTGCCTTCAGCCTGTCTTGTGCAGCTGTAATGTACAATATGATGTATTACAGTATCAATTTAAGGTAAATAGAATCCAGATAATTTGCCCCTCTTGACAGAAGGAAAATAAACATAGTCTAGGCTCCATCTACACTCAAAAAGGAAATCTGTCAGGTTACTTCCTCTTCCAAAAGAACTATTTTGAGTTCCATTTTTAGATAATACTCACTTGAAATGATCATATCGAACTATGAAATATTGACCTACTCAAAGACGTGGTCCACCCTACATATTGATAACCTTTATTAACTCCCAGCAGTCTTCAAGTTCAATGCTGGATGCTTTCTGTCCAGCTAAGATGAGTTATTGCCTGCCTTTGCTATTTTTATTGGAGAGATAAATTAATAAGTGGCACTTTATAATCAAACAAAACTGTCTAATTTCTATTCTCTACATGGTAATATTTTATTACATGCTGACTTTTTATTGAGCTCTGGTCTCTTATTCTGTTCAGGCATTGTTGAGGTTTTGTTTTTTTGTAATTTTTGACAATTAAGTGTTCTATAATGTTAGCTACTGTGATTTAGAGTGAGTAATCTTATAAAAGGCATTTTTGTCAACTTAATCAGATAGAAAGTATAAATATGAGTTTTATGTCCACTGACGTTTACTGATATTGAATTTATTCATCAACTATTAAGGAAAGAACCCTCTAGATTTTGTTCTCTTGTGTTTGACTATATCATTTGATATGTATTTTTTAAGACTCATGTGTAAAAAGTTTGTGGTCAAGACTTTTAGTTTTCAAACAGTCTCATTTGGAACCCATACAGTTTTATCACCTTCAAAATGTGTTTACTTTTTTTTTCTCCATCCAGTGACATAGTGTGTGTTCAGAAAAATATGTAAATTGTTATTGAGGTTTTGGTGATTTTACTTAGCAAGGTTACTGAGTAAGCACCTTGCCTTCCTCTTTTTTTTTTTTCCCTGCTGCTACTGAATTTTGTCTAATTTTGGCTGGTGTAGCCACTGAGCAGAAATTTATTAACAGCTCGAGAAGTCCCAAGATCAAGGTGTGAAGAAGGTTGGTTTTTCTAAGGTTTAATCTGATTACCCCACAAAGTCCCTGCAGTCTTCAAATATGGTCACTGTCAGAGTGACAGCACAGCCCAGCCCCTAACACTGTTGTGACTCCACTATATCCAGTTCTCTGTAGTTTGTTCCACCACCCCCTCTGTCTTCTCTTGCAGCCCCCACAGCCTCGCTGTAGGCACATTCTCTTTATCAGTAAATGTGTTTAAATGCCTCTGGGAGGTCTAATCCATCCCTCCCCACAATGCCTTTCTTAGGCATGTGACTTTCAGACTTAAAACTTCTTTCAAAACTCCTGGATTCACCATTGTTTCATTTTAGGGACACCAAGGTTAGGTTCTGTTTTGGCAGAGGGGTCAGTGTTTTTATTTGTAATCATTCTTTAAGAACAGACTGTGTTGAAGCAGAAGCTGGTTAGAATCTGAAGATCCCTGGGGAGTGAGGGGCACCTTACAGAATGTCCTGCTTTGTTGAGTTCAGCTAGACAGTTGAAGAAGGGAGGGTTCCACTGGGCAACCACCATTGGACCTTGCCTTGTTGTCTTCGCAGGAGTCTGTGCCTGGAAGATACAGCTCGGGAGTGGGGGTGCCTCTGTGCTCCCGGTGGCTTCTTGCTCTGGGGCCCCGACTGGTAGATGTGGAGTCTTCTCTCTCTCTGCTTTGTGCTCCTGCCTGGTGGCTGCTGGTGTTTTGCCCTGTACGAGTGAAGAAATCAGGATTTCTTCTTCCGTCTTGGGGTTTCAGTAACCACATTTGGAGCCCTTTTATCCCATCTTGCAACCTTGTCTCAGATTTCTGGGGTCTTAACTGGGCATGGTCGAGACTACTAAGGCCAGGGCACTGAATTCCCTTCTCATGTAACTAAAGCTGGTTAGCTTCTGCAGTGCAGGGCAGATATCAGACATGGAGAGCATGTTTTCAGATAATGCTCCCTGATGTAAAGAGCCAGTGATGGAGTTGGTGAGACCTGCGAGGAGACAGAGGGAAAAAAAAAGGCTGTTCTTAGAACATTGGTCTTAAAGGTGGCTCCCAGTCCCACTTTGGTCAGGGGCAGATAACTTCATCACACCCATTTTCAGCTTTGCCATTTTAAAGGAAAGAGGTTCAAGTTGGGTCATCTCCTAGAGTCACCTCAGCATTGAGTTCTAATTCGCAATTCTCTGTTTTTTTGGGAAACACGTTTGATTGTAACAATTCATTATTTTTTTATTTTAGTTTTATTCTTGATTTTGCCCCCTATGTGGATTTTACTTTATTTATCTATTTAGTTTTAAGGCCATGGAAGATGATGATGACCCTGAATGTAAATTGTTACAGGAAAACAGACTCAAGCTAAAATGACCAGATCAACCTTTTTTATTCTATATTTTATGGAATCCCTAATATATGTTTGGCAGTAACTTATTCATACACATGAATTCCTGACACTTTCGATTCTTCAGACTTATTAATCAGTGTAGTCAGCACCAGAGCAATTTTATGAGACTTACCAGTCATCAAAAATTTATTATCAGATAAATCAAAGAAACAACGAGCATCTTAATAGGGTAGAAAAAGTGGCATGTAAAGGATCGTTTAAAACTGTGCTTTTTTGTCGGTTATGTGTTATATTTACAGCCAGTATCAGCGAACTTACTCATAATTTCATGCACCAACCCAGCAGGGTGGAAGTCATCTTCTTAGGTAAAACCTTTTCTCTTTATTTTTCTCCAGTAGAATATTGTGGTGGTCTGACTATAAGAGTGAGAAGCACAATATATACAGAAGGTAGGAAACATCAGGTTTCAGGGTTAAGCTTATAGCTTTTCTTTGAAAACAGTATCTACATTTTCTTTGGAATTTCATTACAGTTGTCATCCAGCCTTAAGACATCAAGTCTCAGTCCTTTCCTTTGGGACAAAATGGCTAAACTTGAGCTCTGTGAAATGGCGTGTGGAAATAGCAGTCGACAGATTGCCTTTGCTATGGATGGGGCTCCGTGTGCACCTCCTGGCAAATGTGAGATGCAAGCTCTGTCTCCCATGTTCCTGGCACTGTCTTTGAAGATAGAATGATTCTGATGATGTAATCAGACTTGGGTCTTTGTTCTGTGAGATGAGCTGCTTGGAGGGGAGTTTTTCTGTCACTAGCCCTGTCAAGAGTGTCCCAGAATCTCACTATCCTGTGGGACAGAGGGACCTTGGTAGTGACCCAAATAGGAGCGGGGCTGGCACAGATGAACCCTGATGGAGATCCACTGGGGATGAACCCAGAACCACAAGGCTGGGTTACTCTCCATTAAAAATACAATCTACCTTTCTGCCTCAGTTCGCCCTCAGTGCTGCTTTCTTTGCCTGGAATGTTCCTTCCTCATATTTACCTGCTGAATGTCCAGTTATTCTTCAAGAATCATGTTAACTATTGCTTCTTCAGAAACCTTTCTTTCCAAGGGTTTCCCTACTGCCCATTTAATCTAGGTTCCTTTTATCATCTTTCTTCTGAATCTTTTTGCTTAATAGAAATTTTAATATTTAATTGCTATAATAATAGTAGTAATAATTGTGAACAGTGACTGTTGACTGTGTGACAGACATTGTGCTAAGCTCATTATCCCAGGCGGCACCAGTGGTAAAGAACCCGCCTGCCAGTGCAGGTGACAGAAGAGATGTGGGCTTGATCCCTGGGTTGGGAAGACCCCCTGGAGAAAGGAATGGCACCCCACTCCAGTTTTATTGCCTGGAGAATCTCATGGACAGAGGAGTCTGGTAGCTATAGTTCACAGGATCGCAAAGATTGGATATGACTGAGGTGAGTTAGGGAGAAGGCAATGGCACCCCACTCCAGTGCTCTGGCCTGGAAAATCCCATGGACGGAGGAGCCTGGTGGGCTGCAGTCCATGGGGTCGCGAAGAGTTGGACATGACTGAGATGCTTTCAGCAGTTTATAATTCAGTATTTATTTCTGTAAATACTACCAATATTTCAGAAGAGGATGTAAAAGTGCATGTTTTCTCTCCTTTAAGAAACTAATTTTGAGGAATTCCCTGATGGTCCAGTGGTTAAGACTTCGCCTTTCAACGAAGGAGATGCAGGTTTGATCCCTGGTCAGGGGAGCTAAGATCTCAGATGCCTCGTGGCCAAACACCAAAACATAAATCAGAAACAATATGGTAACAAATTCAGTAAAGACTTAAAAAAAAAAAAAGTCTTCATCAGATAAAAACAAAATCTTAAAAAAAAAAAAAGCAAATAATGGTTTTGGAAGCAGTATTGCAGATTCCCTCATGTCTGAGGTACGCACATGGCACCCTCGTGTCTTACATGAATGACCAACGTCTCATGCAGAAGAGCCCCTGACAGGTCACCCCAGTGTCTGAAAGGAAAAAGCCAATCTGACATTGAGAAGAAACCAAGTTGTCGTTCTCGGGTTTTGCCAGCACGGAATAAACAAGCCTCCAGACATTAAAATGCACCCCCAACATGTTAAGTGGAGATGCTGGCTTCACAGTGGTTTTGCATTGTTTGTGTCGATCCTGTTTGCCCACGCTTCTCTCCTTCTGGAAATGAAACAGTTCCTTAACTTCAGAAATGAAGGAGTTATGTCTGAAAGGGGGACCTTCCTGTCTGTGGGTCTGTGTCTTTGCTTTGTCCATCACGGGAGTGTTTTACCGGGCCTGTGGAGAGTGTGGTTGTGATTGTGAATGTTGCTGAGGAAGCCACAGTAAACCAGGACAGGCAGTTATCCCAAGTGGGGGAAGCTTGATGCCTGAGACAGGGAGGGAGGCTACATTTTTTCATACTTCACCCTTTGGTACCTATTGAATGTTCCATTTTCTACATGTATTCATTGTTGAAAAGGTTAGTTAAAAAAAAAAGTAACTTGCAGGAGAAAAATAGCACGGGGTCCTTCCCTGGGGTTCAGTGATTAAGACTGTGCTTCCAATGCAGGGACCTCGAGTTTGATCCCTGGTTGGGGAACTAAGATCCTGCATGCTGCTCGGGCAAAAAAAGAAAAAAAAAATTAACCCAAACAGCCCATGAAGTTAAGAAGGAAGAAACCACAAAGAATGTAGCTGTGTAATTGGTTGTGTTTATTGTATGTCCCCTTTCCATTTATCTGTCTAGATTGAGTGGAATCACCCATTCTGATTGGTCTTTCTAAATCGAAGTACAGTTGAAACCTTCAAGGTCACATCCTCTTGCAAATATGTATCCTGAGTCTTGGAAAAAGACTCTTTTAAGTGAGAGCTCGAAATAAGGTCTCTCACTCCACACATCCACCCTCCCCGTTCTTGGCTTAAGCATTGTGAAATCTTGCTTTGTCTATAGCACCTCTCAGATTGCATCAGGTTTTCCTGTGTCCTTGAAGGAATCTGTAACAATCCAGTTTTCCTGCCGGTCCCAGTGTGACATGGGGAAAGGGGATCATCCACAAAGACATAGCAAAAGAGACAAAGGAAAATGAAAAAAGCAAGACTTGCTTCTTCATTGAGTTTCTTCATGTAGGGATATTTTCCCGCCTTAGATTTTAAGGGATTGAAAGGTATGCTTTTAGAAAAGATATTTTTAAGGTCACAAGAGGATTTGAAATATGGAAGAATGGATCTTGTAAAAACTGATTATATTAGAGGAAGAAACTGAGCCTCAGATTCCCATATATGAGGCATGGATATTTTTTTGTTTTAATTTTTCTCTCATGTTTAGTTTTTTTGGCCGTAAGCAAAGATGACGTGTATGTTTCAGACTGTTTATGTGAGATTAGGAGCATCTTTAATCTGTTCTTGTGCATTCTCAATAGAAACTGCGTGAGTGGGATCTTTTAATAGAATGTGTCTTGCAACTAGGAAATTTCTTTTGATGCTAAATTCTAGATAATTCCTAAGGGGTGTAAATTTTGTCAATAAAAGTTTTTATTTTGAAGTACTTAAAATCTTGAAACTGTAATATTGTAAGTTTTCTGAGACCAGCTTCTGCTTCAGTTTTGCAAGTGTATGTAATAAGACAGGGTGACAAGAAAGATATTGGTCATCAAGCTGATTGAATAATAATATCCTTCATTAATTTTGTACTGAAGCATGGTTAGAAAAAGAAATAATGGTGCATGGGGAAAATGTTCCTTCAAGACCACCATGTGACGGTCTTCCCTGGTGGTCCAGTGGTTAAGAATCCACCTTCGACTGCAGGGGACGTGAGTTTGACCCTGGTCGGAGAATTAAGGCTGCGAGACCACTATATGAGGGCCTCCCTGGTGGCTCAGATGGTAAAGAACCTGCCTGCAATGCATGAAACCAGGGTTCAAACCCTGGGTCATGAAGATCCCCTGGAAAAAGGAATGGCAACCTACTCTAATATTCTTGCCTGGCAAATCTCATGGACAGAGGAGCTTGGCAGCCTACAGTCCATGGGGTCACAAAGAGTCAGACATGTTGAGTGACTAACACATGTACATGAGTGCATTCTGCAACACAAGATGAGTTTTGGTTTTACTGTGGCTGAAATACTAATAATCTTAAGCAACTTTTACTAAGAAAAATTCAGATGCATGATAGAGTCAGATACTTTCAGTATCCCCCCCCCCCTTTTTTTTTTTTTTTGGTATTCGCATGCTAACATCCAGATGGATCAGTGAGTAGTGACAGAAGTTGCCTCAGTTACACTGAGAGAATTGACTTCCACTGACTTCCTGCAGTGTTCCAGGCCCTGGTAGGTTCGTTGCAGGCTTCATCTGCGAGGATCTCTTGATTGCATGAGATAGATGTGGGTGTTTGCCTGGCTTTCAGATGAGTGAAGGCCTCAGGTTAGGTAAAAGGGCCAATAGTTCACCCAAGTCATAGAACAGAAATCAGAATCCATTGACATGTACACACTGCTTTATTGAGAGTAGAAAGCCAACAAGGACCAGCCTTATGGCGTAGAGAACTCTGTTCAGTATTCTTCAGTGGCATACGGAAGAAGCATTTGAAAACGAATAGGTGCGTGCACCACTTTGCTGTGCATCTGAAACAAGCTTAACATTGTTAAACAGCAACACTGCAACATAAAATAAAAATTTAAAAAAAAATTGTGTCTCATACTCACCTTGCTGCTTTTTGGGTAACATCAAGGAAGAAAGGGAGGAAATGCTCAGTTTATGTTGAACTTCTCAAAGAGAAGTCAGTATATGAGGCTTAATGATTCATTCATGATCATTCAACTTTTCTGGTTCTTGAATCAAATCCTGGTAGGTTCCTCGCAGGCAAAGTGAGTCAGACAAGAAGATGAAGACCCGCCAATGGGAGATCACGAGCCACGTAATAAACCTGTGGATGATTCTGTATGTTCAGTTCAGTTCAGTCCACTCAGTTGTGTCTGACTCTTTGTGACCCCTTGGACAGCAGGACACCAGGCTTCCCTGTCCATCACCAACTCTTGGAGCTTACTCAAACTCCTGTCCATTGAGATGGTGATGCCATCCAACCATCTATCCTCTGTTGTCCCCTTCTCCTCCTGCCTTCAATCTTTCCTGGCATCAAGGTCTTCTCCAGTGAGTCAGGTCTTCACATCAGATGGCCAATGTATTGGCATTTTAGCTTCAGCATCAGTCCTTCCAAAGAATATTCAGGACTGATTTCATTAAGATTGACTGGTTTGATCTCCTTGCAGACCAAGGGACTCTCAAGAATCTTCTCCAACCCCACAGTTCAAAAACATCAATTCTTTGGTGCTCAGCTTTCTTTATGGTCCAACTCTTATATCCATACATGACCACTGGAAAAACCATAGCTTTGACTAGACGGACCTTTGTTGGCAAAGTAATGTCTCTGCTTTTTAATATGCTGTCTAGGTTGGTCATAACTTTTCTTCCAAGGAGCAAGTGTTTTTAACTTCAGCTGCAGTTACCATCTGCAGTGATTTGGGAGCCCAAGAAAATAAAATCTATCACTGTTTCCGTTGTTTCCCCATCTATTTGCCATCAAGTGATGGAACCAGATGCCATATACTTAGTTTTCTGAATGTTCAGTTTTAAGCCAGCTTTTTCACACTCCTCTTTCACTTTCATTAAGAGGCTCTTTAGTTCTTCTTTGCTTTCTGCCATAAGGATGGTATCATCTGCATATCTGAGGTTATTGATATTTCTCCCAGCTATCTTGATTCCAGCTTGTACTTTATCCAGCTCAGCATTTCTCATGATGTACTCTGCATATAAGTTAAATAAGCAGGGTGACAATATACAGCCTTGACATACTCCTTTCCCAATTTAGATTCTGTATGTACAGCTATGGGAGAGAAAGGTCACAGCCTCCAAAGGAAACTGAAGTGTTACTGTAAAACAGCATAAATGTGCAGCCTCCAGTGGATGAATACACACTGACCAGACTATCTAGGTAGCTGGCAGGAACGTAGGTTTGTATTTGTCATTCTGGAACCATCCACATAAGAGGAATCAGAGGTGATACAGAGAACAGTCTTTCAGGAACTGAATAGCTGGGGGAAAGAGACAATGCTTGAGGACCCCTGAAGGGAATACAGGATGGGGACATGGTTTTACAGGTGACTGATTTGATTCAGTTCAGTTGCTCAGTTGTGTCCGACTCTTTGCGACCCCATGGACTGCAGCATACCAGGCTTCTCTGTCCATCACCAACACTCAGAGCTTGCTCAAACTCACGTCTATTGAGTCAGTGATGCCATCCAACCGTCTCATCCTCTGTCGTCCCTTTCTCCTCCCACCTTCAGTCTTTCCCAGCATCAGGGTCTTTTCCAGTAAGTCATTTCTTCGCATCAGGTGGCCAAAGTATTGGAGCTTCAGCATCAGTCCTTCCATTGAATATTGAGAACTGATTGCCTTTAGGATTACCGATCAACCCCTAATCTGAGTCTGCTGCTTGGCAGCTGTATTTTTACCACTGAGGCACCTGGGAAGCCCCAAAAGAAATGATGCAAACAAACTTATTTACAAAACAGACACAAACTCTCAGACTTAAAGAATGAACCTACGTTTGCCCGGGTGGAAGAATGAAGGAAGGAGCAGTTAGGAACTATAGAATCGGCATATACACACTGCTGTATTTAACATGTGTAACCAACAGGCTCCATCCTACTGTATAGTACAGGAAACTCTGCTCAATGTTATGTGGCAGCCTGGGTGGGAGAAGAGTTCGGGGGAGAATGGGTACATGCATGTGTATGACTGAGTCCCTTTGCCGTGCTCCTGAAACTGTTACAGCATGTTCATCATCTTATACTCCAAGATAAAATAAAAAGTTAAAAAAGTACTTCATTGCTAAAAAATGCTAACCATCCTCTGAGCCTTCAGCAGGTTTTAATAGAAACACCAAAGAGTGCTGATTACAGATCACCATAACAAATATAATAATAATGAAAAAGCTTGAAATACTGTAAGAATTAGCAAAATGTGACCCAGAGACAGGAAGTGAGCAAATGCTGTTGGGAAGATGGTGCCCATAGACTTGCTGCACGTGGGGCTGCCACAGGCCTTCAGTTTGTAACAAATGTCATTTGAGAAGTGCAGGAAAGCAAAGCGAGATAAAACAAGGTCTGCCTCTGCAGCCTTTTGAGATTTCGTCTGTTCCCTGTTTGTTTTCTTAGACACTAATATTTATCTTTTAACACAAACAGCTTTACCCTTGTATTCAGTTTCTCAGTGGCCTTCGGCTACTCCTGCATTTCATTCAAAATCAGCACCTTGTCACGAAAGCACTTAACGTGTCCTTCTGCCTAAAACAGACCTCATTACGCACCCTACCCCTAACTTATTTTTTCTGCCTCCTCCTGGACTGGAGGTTCCTGTAAGAGCAGGGCCTTAGTTGAGAGCACTGCTGTGTCCCCAGGAGCCTCTGATGGTGCCTGGCACCTGGTCGGCCCTCAGAATACTTGATGAATGGGAGTTGTTCTTTCAGCGTACACTGTAGCCTCCCGTGTAGACATTTCTGCTGGAGGAAATTGTCTTTAAACTGCGCGTTGTGCAGCCGTTACACGTTTTTCACATTTCCCTTTTCCTCTTACATCTGAATTGCTTCGACTTCATGATATTATTAGAGCCGCTTCCATCACCCAAGAGTTTCTGTGATGTTGCCAAGGCTGCAGCCTTCCCCAGCCAGCTACTTCTCACTCCATCTAGCAGATCTTTGCAGCTGGGCTTTGGTTTTGTTTTTTAATATAATATATAATTATTTATTTTGGCCTTGCTGAGTCTTCATTGCTGCAGACTTTTTTCTAGTTGCAGCGAGCGGGCCCTGCTCTGTAGTCATGGTGCATGAGCTTCTCATTGCAGTGGCTTCTCTTGTTGTGGAGCACAGGCTCTAGGGCACGCGGGCTTCAGTAGTTGTGGCACGTAGGCTCAGTAGCCATGGTCCACGGGCATAGTTACTCCTTGGCATGTGGAATCTTACCAGACCAGAGATCAAACCAATGTCTCTTGCATTGGCAGGCAGATTCTTTACCATTGAATCACCAGGGAAGCCCTTAGCTGGACTTTGAAAGAAACTCCACACATGGAAGTTTAGGAGGTCATAGTGGGGAAAAATACCAGAGCTGCAAGTGGGTAGTTGCCCTGGACTCTGCCCCTGAGCTTGGTTTTGTTTTTGCATCAGCCACCCCGCCATCGTTTACCATACACCTGTGCGTGGAGGACTTAGCTTTTGGCTGCTTTACCTTAGAACACAGGTGTTGCTTTATCCTCCATCAGGATACTGTGAAAGAGTCTATTGAAGGTGACTTGGCAGGCTTTGGACCATAGTCATTACTAAGGAATAAACATCAAAGAAAAGAGGATGAGAGAAGGGGACAGCCTCTCCTCCCAGCCTTCAAAATATGTTTTGTTGACAAGTCTGAAAAACAATTCTGAACCTAAAAACCTAGATGTGAAAGGCCAGAAGGAATCCCTCTGACATCACTCAAGGAACCAGAGGATTCCATTCAGCGCATTGAGAAGGAGCCCTCACCTGCAGCAGCTGGTGTGTCATTACTTATCCCCCTGCCTGTGGCATTTGAGGTGCAGTCAGACTTAGAAGATGCCCCACAGAGGGAGGAGGAGTGATGTGGAGATGTGGGTGTGCTTGGGGAAATACTGGGCTCCTCTCATGCCGGTGGCTCGGGGGTAAAGAATCCACCTACCAATGCAGGAGATGCAGATTTGATTCCTGGGTCAGAAGGATCCTTGGAGAAAGAAATGGCAACCCACTCCAGTATTCTTGCCTGGAGAATCCCGTGGACAGAGGAGCCTGGTGGGCTACAGTCCATGCAGCCACAAGTATCAGACACGACTGAACAACTAAACAACTGCACATGAAAGGATCGTGTCAGGACACCAATTCCAAATTCAAAATTAAATTTTCTCACAGGTTGTGTTAATGTTCTCTGTTTCTAACAAAATCCTAGTGACATGTTCGTTGTTAATTAAGTGTTAATGACAAAAGATGACATTTAAGGTATTTTTCCTAAGATGCGGAAGTCCTGTGAATTAGTTTTGATTATGTGCACTGAGAGAGGGGGTTTCTCCTGTGGCTCAGTGGTAAAGAATCCACGTACAGTCAGTGCAGGAGGAAAGGGCAACCCACTCCAGTGTTCTTGCCTGGAGAATCCTATGGACAGAGGAGCCTGGTGGGCTGTATAGTCCATGGGATCTCAAAAGAATCAGACACGACTGAGCGACTGAACACACGTACACTCGCAGAGAGAGAGAGAGAGCATTGCTGCTCTGTTTACATTATGCCAAAATCTCTGCTTTTGAAAATAAACCTAGCTGCCTCCTTTACAAAAGAGAACCACAGGTTGCACAGGTACTGTCACCATAATCAAGATAGTGAAGCCCAAGTTTTCTTGTGTTCCAGATCCCTCCGTTCTACCCTTCCTCATCTTTCCCCCAATCCTTAGGCAACCACTGACCTACTTTCTAACTATACCTTGGTTTGCATTTTGTAGAGGGTTTTTTATTTATTGGGTTGCCAAAAAGTTCATTCAGGCTTTTCTGTAAGATGGTGTGGAAAAACTAGGCCAACTCAGTATATATGTATGTAACATACATACACAAGGGCTTTCCTTGTGACTCAGCTGGTTAAGAATCTGCCTGCAATGCAGGAGACCTGGGTTCAGTCCCTGGGTTGGGAAGATCCCCTGGAGAAGGGAAAGGCTACCCACTCCAATGTTCTGGCCTAGGGAATCCTATGGACTGTATAGTCCCTGGGGTCACGAAGAGTTGGACACTACTGAGCAACTTTCCCATGTGTACTCTTTTTTTTTTTTTTAAGTTCCTTACATTCAACATAATTAATCTTGAGAATTGTTGTATGTTTCAGTCATTTGTTTCTTTTATTTTTGAATAGTATTGAGTAGATATGACCTAACAAGTTGACTGTTGATGGATATTTGGGTTGTTTCCAGTTTGGGGCTATTAAAAATACAGCTTCCATCAGCTTTTGTGTACAAGTTTTTGACGGAACAAGTTCTGTCCCTGTAATCCCTCAGAGTAGAATGGGTCATCCTTATGGCAGGTATCAGTTCAGTTCAGTTGCTCAGTCATGTCCGACTCTTTGCAACCCCATGGACTGCAGAACGCCAGGCTTTGCTGTCCATCACCAACTCCCAGAGCCTGCTCAAATCATGTCCATCGAGTCAGTGATGCCATCCAACCATCTCATCTTCTGTTGTCCCCTTCTCCTCCTGCCTTCAATCGTCCCCGGCATCAGGGTCTTTTCCAGTGAGTCAGTTCTTCACATCAGGTAACCAAAGTATTGGAGCTTCAGCATCTGTTCTTCCAGTGAATATTCAGGACTGACTTCCTTAGGATTGACTGGTTTGATCTCCTTGAAGTTCAAGAAACTCTCAAGAGTCTTCTCCAACACCACATTTCAAAAGCATCGATTCTTCGGCACTCAGCTTTCTTGATGGTACAGCTCTCATATCCATGCATGACAAGTGGAAGAACCATAGCTTTGACTATGGACCTTAGTCGGCAAAGTAACGCCTTGTGTTTTAATATGCTGTAGGTCTTTCCTTGTGGCTCAGCTGGTAAAGAATCCACCTGCAATGTGGGAGACCTGGGTTTGATCCCTGGGTTGGGCAGATCCCTTGGAGAAGGGGAAGTGTGCCCACTCCAGTGTTCTGGCCTGGAGAATGCTGTGGACTGTATAGTCTATGGAGTCAGAAAGAGTTGGACACGACTAAGTGACTTTCACTTTTTGCTAGGTTTAATATAGCAGGTACAGATTCAGTTTTTTCAGTACCTGCCAAACCATTTTCAAAGTGATGGTGTCTTAGTGTTCCAGCTTTTCCACATCCTTCTCCACACTTGATATGATCTTTTTTTTTTCAATTTTATTTTTTCTAGTGGGTTCTCATTGTGTTTTTGAATTGCATTTATATGATGAATAATGGTGTTGAGCTTTTGTGATTTATTTACTACATGAAATTTTTATTCCAGTCTATTTTTTGAAATGGAATAGTTTTTCTTACGGAGAAAGCAATGGCACCCCACTCCAGTACTCTTGCCTGGAAAATCCCATGGATGGAGGAGTCTGGTGGGCTGCAGTCCATGGGGTCGCTAAGAGTCAGACACGACTGAGCGACTTCACTTTCACCTCTCACTTTCATGCATTGGAGAAGGAAATGGCAACCCACTCCAGTGTTCTTGCCTGGAGAATCCCAGGGACGGGGGAGCCTGGTGGGCTGCCGTCTATGGAGTCACACAGAGTCGGACACGACTGAAATGACTTAGCAGCAGCAGCAGCAGTTTTTCTTACTGTTTTGAGATTCTTTGTTCTAGATATAAATCCTCTATCAGGTATATGCTTAGCAAAGCTTTTTTCCATTTCTGTGTTTGCCTTTTCATTCTGCTAGCAGTGTCTTTTGAAAAATAAAACTTTTACGTTTTGTTGATTTCAGTTTATTCGCTTGTTCTTCTCTGGATTGTACTTTTGGTGTCATGTCTAAGTGTTCTTTGCCTAATGCAAGTTAGCATAATTTTCTGCTCTGTTTTAGTTTACAGGCTTATAATTTTAGGTTTTGCATTTAGATCTACAAGGCATTTTGAGTTAATCTTTGTATATGGTGTGAGGTATGGATCAAAGTTCATATATTTGCATGTGGATATCAATTGTTTTCAGTGTTGATTGTGTTAACTCTTTTATATCTCCACTGATTTTTCTAATTGTTTTAGCAGTTATTGAGACAGGAGTATTGAAATCTTAGACTGTAATTACAGATTTATTTCTTTTCAGTTCTGTCAGTTTTCACTTTATATATTTGGAAGCTCTGTAATT
Organism: Aepyceros melampus; assembly: GCA_006408695.1. Classification (NCBI taxonomy): domain Eukaryota; kingdom Metazoa; phylum Chordata; class Mammalia; order Artiodactyla; family Bovidae; genus Aepyceros; species Aepyceros melampus. The sequence continues at coordinate 337,498 of SJXQ01007378.1, read as the reverse complement.
AGATTTATAAATGTTTTGAATTATGTCCTCTTAATGAATTGATTGTTGTTTCATTATTCAGTGAACTTCTCTAATCTTAGTTATATTCTTTGACCAGAAATCAGTGAAGCCACCTTATCTTTATTTTGATTCATGTTGAATGGTAAATAATTCTCCATTCTTTTCCTTTTAATCCATTTATTGCCATATTTGAAGTGAATTTTTTACAGACAGCATATAGTTCTTTTTCATCTCATCTGACAGTCTTTGTCTTTTAATTCAGATAATTTGATCAGTTGGACCTGTATGATTTGTTCCACAGGTGAGTTTGAATCTGTCCCCTTTTCTCCTCTTTGTTTCATCTTCCTCTCACCCTTCTTTTGTGTCTTTTGAACTGTTGGATTTTTTAAGACACTGTTTTATCTCCTTTGCTGGCTTTTTAACTATAATCTTTCATTCTTTAATCTTAGTATATGCTTTAGGGCTTACGGTTTACTTCTGTGATATTGCACAATGACATTACACCACGTCACATACATTGTAGGAACCTTAAAATAGGGAGCTTTCATTTCTCATCCCCCAGGCTTTATGCTTTTGTTGTCATATGTTTTACTTCTACTAAAGTTATAAACTCCACATTTTCATTATCTTGAACAGTAAACTTTTATAGAGATATGAATAAAAATAAAGCATTTTCTATGGTTAGCTGAATATTTTGTATTTTTAATGCTTTTCATTCCTTTGTGTAAATCCAAATTTCTGTTTAGTATAATTTTTTTCTACCTTAAAGACTTCCTTTAGCTTTTCTTATCTCTTAGGTCTGCCATGTATAAATTCTTTCAGATTTTATATATCTGCTATACTCTTTAATTCACCATCATTTTTGAAAGATACTTTCACTGGGTATAGAATCTTAGTTATGTCTTTCAGTACATTAAAAGTTTTTTCCTATTATCTTCTCCCTTCCATTGTTTCTGACAAGAAATCTGCTGTATCTTTACCTTTGTTCCTTTGTTTGTAACCTTTTCCCTAGCTTGGCTGTTTTTAAGATTTTCTCTTTATCACTGATTTTGAGCAGTTTGATTTTAATGCATCTTTTAGCTCCATTCCCTTGTGTTTTTTATAATTATATAAATTATATTAATTATGTTGATATTTGGGAACTAGGATTTTTACCCAAAGAGAAAGGAGATACAAAATTAAAGAAGTTAATTAAATCTTCAAGTCCTAAATTTGATTTAGAAATATAGTTAGATCCCATGATTAGTTTCTTTTTTTACTTTAAAAAGAGGTTTTTTTTTTGTTTGTTTGTTTGTTTTTTCTTTTTCTGTCCATGGAATAAGCCTAGAAAAAAATGACCAACATAGTAGCAAAGAACACCCTCAAGTTCCTGGATCTTTTTCTTAAATACCATTTGTCACTAAAAGAATTCTGGGAGGCTTAGAACAATGGCTAATTCCAGGCCTCTCTTAACAGCCTGAAATATCTTTTCTATTCAGAAAGCAAGGAAGCCATCAAAGACTGTGTCAGAAGAACCCAGGATGCAACATAGGGACTCCCATTGGCCAAAAATAGGATGGTTTGAATATCAACAAGAATAATAACTACAGCGTCCCCAACATGCTTTTTAAAAATCTCATTCAAACAAGCCAGGTATTAAAGATTTTTTGAGCTTATCAGGAAATTTATATACTGGATATTTGATTATATTAAAGATTAATTAATTTTTATGTGATAATAGTTTGTGGCTATATATTTTAATGTTTATAAATGAACCAATGTAACTTCTGGGATTTGCTTCAAAAGAATCTAAATATTGGACCTGGGGAAGAGAGACAGAAGTGAAAATGAATGAAACAAGACATGCTTCTAGCAGATTATTTTTGAAGTTGATGGTGGGTCCCTAATGACTTTGATTATTCTCTTGACTTTGGTGTATGGGTAGTATTTTCTCAAAGTTAAAGCAATTTTAAATATGATAGAAGAATTATTAATGCCAGTATCATAGAATTGTGAGGATGGTATGGTTTTTATCACACTACTTGACCTTACAAAAGAAAGAAAAATGGTTCAGATTCCATTCATTTCCACCTCAGCTTTTCCCCCTACTACAGTTTCTTTCTATAGTGAAAGAAACTATAAAAAGATTCTTTCACTTTAGTCTTAACTAGAGCGAGTGGTTCCTGTAGAGCTATCCATGGTGCTGACCATTGGAATGCTGAACGAAAGGGAGGACACAAGGCAAGAGGGCATGAAAGATGAATTTGGTCTTACAAAACTACTGAATTTGAGACTTCTAGACACCTCTGTGTGGAGAGATACATAACAGGGAAGAGGTTTTATGGGCTAGCATTCAGAAGTCCAATTTAGAGGGAAGAGTTCTTTTTGAGTGAGTCTTCTCTGGGCCTCTGCCCTGCCCAGTCACCAACCTGTCAACTCCTCTTTGGAGCATAGTCTAAGACTTGGTAGCAACAGATTATTCTAATTGGTGAACTTTTTGCTTTGAAGAGGTAGGATCAGTTTATGTCCATATGTGGCCATTGCTGACTGATTTAAGGAATTCGTCAGAGGTGGACTATATTCTGTATCTTGTTGTGAAATAAAGAGGAGTCCTTGGCATGTACAGTTGTGTAGCACACATGGGGATCATTGAAAGAACTCTGTTTTCCCTGCTTTTAGGTACCAGGCCAAATCTACTAGTCCCTATACTCTCCTCTGTAATTTAAAATACGTCAAAATTTTCATCCATACTTAAGCAATGAGAAACAAACGTTCACTTGGTCAGCTTTAGAAAACAGTTTATTGACTTGACTCATATACATAAGCCTGAATAGGAACTTCTTTATCTGGGCCCTAGTTTTATAACTTAGTATTTTGACTTAGAAGCCATTTGTGATGAAGCTCTACTTTCTAAGGACCTCTCTCAATCAGTCCGTGTGCTAAAACAGACAGTACTATTAAATACCAGCACTTTTGCCTTGTTCAGACTCCTGATGGACAAGCAAGAATGAGGAGGAGGAGATGAGGTGATGGCTGCTTTTATGAATACAATGTCACCATTAGAGGGAGACTTGTTTCTGACCTGAGAAATAGACATCAGCTTTCCATAGGATGAGTAAAACAGTGCCAACCACTGAAAGATTCAGCACCTTTTGGAAATTCCAAAATGTAAGATGATAAAAAACAGATAAAAAGCAATGTAGTAATTTGAAAAGGAAGGAAGAGAGGAAGGAAGGTAAATTTCAACAAGACACTACAAGAGAACTTACATGGTCTTTGTAGGGTGAGGTGAAGCTGGGTTTGAATCACAGCTCTGACATCTGGGTAACTGTATTATCCTGAGTACATTATTTAAATGTTCTGAACTTGTTTGACTTGGGTAATGAATTAAGGGCTACAGGGTTATGGGTTTGACTCTTGAGTCACCTGGTCTAATATTTAGTTATTGAAAATAACCTCTGATTGCACTGACATTGCATATTCTGAAGTTTGTACTAATGTTCAGCTTAAGCAGCTGAAATTTGCAAATACTTCTAACAGACTAGATTGACATAATGACACTTGAACTCCTGTAGAAAGCAGTACAAACCAGTGTGGATGGAAGAGTCCACTACCACACATTGAATTAACAGCTCTTATGGACGTAAATACGTCTGATGTTATATGAGTCATTTGGTAAATTTCAACACATTTCCCACCATATTTGTACCTGGCATACCCTTCGATAGGACATAGCTACCTGGAATCATGTCCACGGATGATGTTCCTGAAGCAGAAAATTGATGTGACAGTTGGAAAAATGGGAACCACCTTCAAAGAAAGAAAAAATGAGGTCACTGAAGTGTAATTCCTTTTATTTAGAAGTATAGGAAAGTTAATAATAAGAGATCAGAGCAAGGGGATCAGAAAGGAGATAAAATGGAGATGTTCTTAAAATTTACATTTGAGGACCAGTTGGCATTTAGAACCAAGGAAAGGAGTCAGATGGGTTCAATTAAAGGGTCTTTCCTGGTGGTCCAGTGGCTGAGACTCTGAGCTCCCAATGCAGGGTGCATGGGTTCTATCTCTGGTCAGGGAGCTAGATGCCGCAAGCTGCAACTAAGGTTTTGCATGCCACAAAAAAAAAAGAAAAAAGTGTTCAATAAAAGTCTGTTTCAGAGGATTTATTGTGAAACCAGTGGGATAATCTAATGCCCCGCCTTATTTTTCAGATGGAGAAATGGAATCCGAGTGATTAAAAGATCTAAGATAACCTAACTAGCTAATATGGTCTGTTGCTCATCCAGTCTTTTCATGTATTTTTGCCTCTGTCTAAATATTGCTCCTACCACACACCTGTCCTCATCTATTGCCTGATTAATCCCTGCTGTTCTGATTTGACCATCAAGGTCAAATCATTATAATAGCAGAAAACAACCACAACTGTTTGTTGAACGCTTCACTATTGTAACAACTATATGATACAGGTGCTGTTCATCTAGATTTTTGTGGAAGAAGAAACTGCTTCAAAGAGAATTACTTTTTTTATATTTATTTGTTTATTTGACTGTGCTTTGTCTTAGTTATGGCACACGGGATCTTCTATCTTCATTGCAGCATATGGGATCTAGTTTTCTAACCAGGGATCGAACCTAGGTCCCCTGCATTGGCAGCACCAAGTCCTAGCCATTAGACCACCAGGGAAGTCTCTCCAAGGGGAGTTAAATAACTTGCCCAGGGTTATGATTGATAATGGGGTATAACCAGAATTCAGACTTAGGCAGTCTCACTGCAAAGTTTGAGCTCCATCCAGTTCACCACATTATTCTACCAGCTACTTGCTTATCAGGATACCTCATACCTCTCTCAGCACTTACTGCTCTGTAAGGTTATATTTATTTGTGTGATGATGTAATGTACTTTTCCTATGAGATTGTAACCTATAGCAAGGCTCAGATCAGCACCTTTTGATTTACCCATTTGCTTAGATCCTAAGCACCTCACAACTAGCTGGCCTTACATATATTTTTTAGTATGTGAGATGGAGTTAATAATAATTCATTTTATAGTATTAGTCGAATTGTACCATGCTGTAGGACAGTTGGGTTTGGTGCTGTATTATAACTGCATTGTTAAGAGAACTAAATGAGAAAATACACATTAAGTGCTGACTAGTTCACATCACTTGGTAAGTACTGTGTAACTGTTGGGTTGTAATTTAAAACAGGCTTAGAGCTACCTTAACACCACCAGACAGGATCTGAAATTGAGTGTTAAGTACTCTTCTCTTCACTTTTATTCTTCTTTTTGTATTTATAATGAATATAATTAGAAAATTCAGTCTTGGAAAATGTATTGCATTCCAGACCTGATTTCTTACCTAGCTAGGTGTTTCATTCTTGATAAGTGTTGGTTTCATCCTGGAGACCGAGACGGATCTGGAGACTTTAGAATCCAGTCCTAGTTAACATGTAACTTCTGAACCAGCCTCTTGAGCAAGGACCACTAGTTAAGGCTGCAGCAGGTAGTTGTCATGTCCCTGTTCTGTTCCACGTCTTCCTGTCTGTATTTGCCAAGCTGCAAATAGGATTTATTGGGCTTCCCTGGTGACTCAGAGGTAAGGAATCTGCCTGCTAATGCAGGAGACACAGGTTTGATCCCTGCATCAGGAAAATCTGAAGAAGGAAATTGCAGACCACTCCAGTATTCTTGCCTAGGGAATCCTAAGAATAGAGGAGCCTGGTGGGCTATAGTCCATAGGGTCATAAAGAGTCAGACATGACTGAACAACCAAGCACATACTCACCGATGGAATTTGTTATTTCCAATCATGTCCTTGAAGTCAGTTCAGCAGTGTTATCTCTGGAGTGTAGAGATGCATGTGACAAGTGATCGGCAGTGTATCTATTAATACTATGCAGAACCTAGCTGTAGAATAAAAATTGAGCTATAAAATTAATTTATTAAAAAAAGTCACAGATAAAACAGTGAAGAGATCAAAATTAATCCTAAAAAAGCACAAAATGAAAGGCAGGTACCATAGAATCAAAAATCGTAGTATTCATGAAAGTGAACATTAATTATTTAATTCCAAGGACAGACACATTATATTCCAAAAATATATTTCAGGTTCACAATTGACTAGCTTTTTTATGTGGCCGAATACCAGCTTTGCATATTTATTAAAATTATTCATAACTGCGGAGCTGCCTAGATGAACTGTTGAGTTCTTGTTTCTTGATCCAATATATTATCTTGTCCATTTTATCATGATATGGTAATAAGAATTTGTCTAAATTTTAGGGTGATCCATGGAATATTTTCAGTATCAGCATCTCCTAAATACATATTTCATCATTTCCATTTTGCTTGATGTAATCTTTCAGATAGGTTAGAAGAAATCATCTATCTCTATAGAAAATTTGCAGGATTTTTTTTTCCCCCTTTGGGGAATAAATTTTAGACAAAAATCTTTATTCAGTAGGAAAAGTTACTATAATATCATTAATATTTAGGTATCAAAATATTCCAGCTACCTAAAAATTTAGACACTGAATTCTTTGGAATAATAGTCCAAATTCACTGTTGTCATTTGGAGTTTATGGAGAACTGTATTGTTTAGGTGTTGCTGGGTTTGTTTAGGTATGTAGCATCTTGCTGTGGCCATGATAACAGTGTAGTCAGTATGCTGAGTTCTAGAGTTCAGTTCATACCCTCAGTTTACTACTTATTATCGTGCTTAAGTTTTTGAGCATCGGTGATCTCGTGTAAAATTGAACAATGATGATGTCTATAGGGTTGTTAGAGAACAATCTATGAAATAATGCACCTTGGGTGCTTAGAACTAGATCAGGCACATAATAAGCACTTAATAAATATCAGGTAAGTCTTAACAGTACATCGTAGAATGCCACAGAAAGTGTGGGTAGAGTTTTAATGAGAATGTATGACAAAGAGATTTTAATCTCCAGTAGTATGTCTCTGGGCTCCCCTTGTGGCTTAGCTGGTAAAGAATCCATCTGCAATGCTGGAGACCTGGGTTCGATACCTGGGTTTGGAAGATCCCCCGAAGAAGGGAAAGGCTGCCCACTCCAGTATTCTGACCTAAAAAATTCCATAGACTGTATAGTCCATGGAGTCGCAAAGAGTCGGACATGACTGAGCGACTTTTACAACATGTGTCTAAACTGATAAAAACTTAGATAATAAGAAAGAAGCATAGATGCAACTCTCTTTTTTTAGGTTTCTTGATGTGGACCATTTGTAAAGTCTTTATTGAATTTGCTACTGTATTGCTTTAGTTTTATGTTTTGGATTTTTGGCCATGAGGCATGTGGGATCTTAACTCCCCAGCTGGGGTCAAACACACACCCGGTGCCCTGGAAGGCCAAATCTCAACCACTGGACTGCCAGGGAAGTCCCTAGATGTTACTTTTTAAACTTGGCTGTTACTGGTCATATCAGGGGATCTTTCCGACCTAGGAATCAAACCCAGGTCTCCTGCATTGCAGGCAGATTCTTTACCGTCTAAGCCATCAGGAAGCCCTAATGATCATATACTATAGTTCGGAGAAACTGCAGATAATCTAGTTTCATGTGCTCTCTTTAAGGGTGGGTGGGAAATGCCCCCCGAAAGGCGAAGGATGCCCCAGAGAGGCATCTGGTTTAATCAAAAGGAAATAGTCACTGAGTCTCTCCTAGATGTGGTCATTTATAGGACCTAAGAAGTGTGTGATACCTAGTATATAACACTTCCTGCCCCTCTTGGTTTGGTATCCTCCTGATTATTAATCCTCTGAAGTGAAGTCGCTCAGTCGTGTCCGACTCTTTGTGACCCCATGGACTATAGCCCACCAGGCTCCATTCATGGGATTTTCCAGGCAAGAGTACTGGAGTGGGTTGCCATTTCCTTCTCCAGGGGATCTTCCCAACCCAGGGATCGAATCCGGTATTAATCCTCTAAGAGTATCTTTTCTCTTTTAAAAAATGAATTATTTATTTATTTTTTGCCTGTGCTGGCTCTTTGTTGCTGCTCGGGCTTTTCTCTAGTGGCAGTGAGGGGAAGCTACCCTATAGTTGCCGAGCACAGACCTTTCATCGCAGTGGCGTCTTTTATCGCGGAGCATGGGCTGGTGGGCGTGCAGGTTTCAGTAGCTGTGGCTCGTGGGCCTAGAGCACAGGCTCAGTAGTTGTGGTGCGTGGGCTGAGTTGTTCCGCAGCATGTGGGACCTTCCTGGATCAGGGATCGAACCTGTTTCTCCTGCATTGGCAGGTGGATTCTTCACCACAGAGCCACCAGGGTAGCGCCTGCAAGTATCCTTTCATTATCCCCAAGAGTCATGCAGAAAATGGCCGACTGTCCCAGAGCAGCTGCAGTCTCAGTGAATGTGAGCAGCTGTCTGTGCCAGCCTCCATGGGGTGGTTACTGTGACCATGCCTGGGATACGGAAAAGAGATTGCCCACGGAGTTGTCTAGAATTGCCCCTGAGACCTCATAAGCTTCTAATATTAAAAGAAGCCTTTCTTTCTTACAAAAGAGAGTCATGATTGAAAGGGGATGCATTAGATGCTTCTGTGCCATAGATTTTAGTGAGTTCCATAAAATTCTCAATAAAGGAAAGGTCAGTGTTTGCACCATAAACAGTGTTCTCCTAGGCGTATTTAAACCCAGACCCTCTTGTGATTCCCAGAGTATCTTGTAATTGGGCTGCTCTCCTCGGATAGTGCCCCGTTACCCATCACCTCCCCAAAAAGAACACCCCACCACCACCACCTGAACATTCTGTTCTATAGAGGTACCAACTACCTGAGTTCTGGGGCCAGCCTTTCACCAAAGAAGAGAATGGAAAGAAGTGATTTCACACCCTCTCCAGCGTTTATCATTTGTAGATTTCTTGATAAGGGCCATTCTGACTGTTGTGAGGTGATATCTCAGTATAGTTTTGATTTGCATTTCTCTAACAATTAGTGTGTTGAGCATCCTTTGCCACTTGGGCCTCTGTCTTCTTTGGAGAAATGTCTATTTATGTTTTCCGCCTGTTTTTTTAATTGGATTGTTTGGTTTTTATATTGAGAAGCATGAGCTGTTTAAAAACGAGGGAAAAAAGGAAGTGATTTCACCTCTGTCACATAGCGTAGGCTTAGGAGTTTTCCCTTCGGGTTTGGCTGCAGTTTTGTATTTGAGGTTAAAGTGAAGAGATTGTCATAACACTAGTCCAGGGCATGTGCCAAGGGGAGTCCTTTGTTTCTGTGGAGACCACGTGTGAGACTAAGAAAGACCAGTGGGTGACCTTGACCCACTCATGATGCAGGGACTCGTCCTGCTTTGTGAGTGGCAATTTTGGGGACCTTTCTGGTTGTCACCCCCCACCCAGCTAGCCTCCTGCACCTGGGGAAGCCAGTGGTCCTGGCCTTGTTCCGCAGAACAGCACTGAGGCTTGATTGAAGAGTATTTTTATCCCATTATCAAAAGAATCCAGAGGAAATGTTCAAAGAGTATGGGTGCAGCTCTTGCCTTTAAAGAAGCAAGATACCCATATAAGCCAATCACAGCCCAATAGTAATCCGTCTTTATTTTCCATCCCTTTAATTTCCAGGATAAGGACTCCTCTGTCTCAGAGTATGAAAAAGGGCAGAACCAGCTAGCGAGTCTTACAGAAATGATTCTTCTTCTGGTGTCCATGAACATGGAGCATGCCTTACATAGAACAGGATGACTTGGTTGAAGCGTGTTGATTTTTGTTTGTTTGTTTTTATAGTTGAAGTATAGTTGATTTATAATGTTGTGCCAGTCTCTCTGTTGTATAGTGAAGTGACTCAGTTTTATATGTATACACATTCTTTTTTTAACGTTCTTTTCCACTGTGATTTTATCCCAGGAGATTGGATATGGTTCCCTGTGCTATACAGTAGGACCTTGTTATTTTTCCATTCTATATGTACTAGTTGGCTTCTACCAACCCCAAGCTCCCAGTCCATCCCTCTCCTTTCCCTACCCCCCTGGCAACTACAAAGTCTGATCTCTGTGTCCGTGAGTCTTAGAACAAGATGGCTTTGAGTGGACCATCCTGAATAAGCTTTTCAGCCTTAGATTGAATGTGTCTGCCAGACTGGCCAGGCACATACAAAATCTGCCTGAAGATTTAAAGCTATGTAGGCCATGTGGCCGCACTCCAGTGCTCTTGCCTGGAGAACCCCAGGGACGGGGAGCCTGGTGGGCTGCCGTCTATGGGTCGCACAGAGTCGGACACGACTGAAGCGACTTAGCAGCAGCAGCAGGCCATGTGACTTGAGAGCAACAAACTGAGGAGCATGAATGGACTTTTCTCCATCATGACTTTTGGCTCCTTCATACTCAGTTTTTATACTGAACAAGTACACTTTCATTCTTTGAAACTTAGAGGTTTTTGTTAAGGGATTGCTAAGGGACGACCCCAAAATTATTATCACCACAGCTGAAGTCATAGTCATGGATTATAGTCAAATTTAATCTTTAACTTCACAGAATAGTCATCTTTTGCCTGATTTCTTTGATAATTTTGTCTTTTATTTTTCAATGACAGGAAAAAATTGTTTTTTTTTTTTTTAATTAAAATAAATCTGTTTTAGTGTATGGACTATAAGAGAATGTGTAACTGATTGAAGTCTGGGAGCTTCCCTGGTTTAAAGACAGAATTTCAACGGTGTTTTCATTTCTGAATTTGTCTTTCCCGTGTTCTGAGATTATTTTTGAGATGTGTTTCAAGTCATCAAAAATATACTTCTAAAGCTTTGATCAAAATTTTCCAAAACTAGGGCACATAAGAATCTATTAAGAGTTAATACAGGCTAGAATGAATACACAAAGGATGGAGTGATTTTCTTAGGACAGTGAGCAGAGAGAAATCTTCTTGGGATCAGTAAGAAGCTACATTATATATTTAACAAAAATAAAAGGAGAAAGACTTCCCTGGCGGCCCAGTGGTTAAGATTCCACACCTCCACTGTAGGAAGTGTGGGTTTGATCCTTAGTCAGGAGCTTGGGTCCCACATGCTACGTGGCATGCCCAAGAAAATAAAACTTTTAAAAAGAGATACAAATGTCCTCATATTGAAAATAAAAGGAAACTTCTATTAGAAGTATGTAGAAGTAGTTTTGAAAAGCATTTGTTTATCTATGCTGGGTCTTAGTTGCAGCGTGTGGGGTCTTTAGTTGTATCATGGAAACTCTTAGTTGCCTCCTGTGGGATCTAGTTCCCTGACCAGGGATTGAAACTGGACCCCCCTGCATTGGGAGCACTGAGTCTTAGCCACTGGACCACCAAGGAAGTACCTGTAGTAGTAATTGTGTGATGCCTCGTAAATAAATATTGGCTCACAAGGATTTCTAGTCTTTTCTTTTATCAGATATGCATTCAAAGAACTCTCCCATGTTTCACAAAGAGAAATGCTACCTGTAGCCCCCGTGGGAACGTGACATGCAGTGGCCAGCGAAATGCTTTTTTCTTACACTTGTGAAAATGAGAATGTCAATCTGAGAAATATGTTGAATGATACCAGCTGTATCGGTATTGCAGACTGCTTTTGGTCTAAATTTTATAATATATGGCAAAGCTGTTATTTCAGAAATCTCTCCTGCTTACTTGTAGGGTCAACTAATTTTAACCATCTCTAAAAGACATTTACAAAAAAGGAAAAGATACCCATTTGGCAGGGGGTGTAATATGGGGAGAAAAAATGTAGAAATGGTAATTTATTGGAGGAACCAGGTTTCTTGAAAGCCTTCTCACCAGGAAAGACTAGATGCAACATAAATCAGAGAAATGTATTTCTTAGATGTACTATTGAGCTTGTAAGAGAATCAGGGGGATTCTCCAAGGGACAAAAAGTCTGGATTTTCCAATTACAAAAAGTAATTTGAAACCAGAGGGGTGTGGAAAGGAGACCAGGATTGCCCCCTTGGCAGTGCCTGGGTAAGGAATTCAACAGCTTAGGGACCATGGAGGGAAAAGAAGTGATTGGACCTGGGGTCTGAGTAAAGCTCATGGGGTTGCAAAGGTCGGACACAACTAGCGACTGAACTGAACTGAGTAAAGCTGGAGGGCCAAGTGTGAAACACTCTCTCAAAGCTAGGCTACGCCGTTACTGAAAGTCAGAGCCGAAAAACAAATTAGCTCACCAGGAAAGGGAACAGGTAAGGAAATCTCTCCATTTCTACTGTTACTCCAAGTGGAGGAAAACCAGTGATCATTGAAATCATCATCTCCCCTAAGAATTTGCTACTATAAGCTTGTTTGGGGGGAGTTTCTAGTTTTAGTTTTTTAAGCTTATTTTTGGATGAATCTAAGGTACAGATTGATCATTTTTACAGGGTAATGGAAACCTTAACCTAGAAAAGCAGTGTATTTCCAAATTGGAGGATCCCTACAGCCCTTGGTAGAAATAAGCACGAAGTGTCTCTAGCGGAAAGAGCTAGCAATCCATCGCCCTCAGAATTTCTACAGATGCAGTTTGTATGAAGATACCATAAAACATATCCAACACCCAACAAAGCAATCCAAACATTACCCAACAGGAAATAACAGAACACCAGAGTCATCTGAGATAGTAAACAAACAGGTTTAGATTTCCCTGTGTCTCATGACACCAGGGAGCTCAAAACTGCATCTAAAACAAATGCGTGTGAAGTATATACAGAAAAACACATTGAGCAAGAAATAAGATACCATCAGAAATGAACAGCAAGACTTGGAAAGGAACCAAGTAGAATTACAGGAAGGAAAAATATGTAATCATTGCAGTTAAAAACTCAGTAGATAGGTGAAAGGAGGATTATACACACATCTGATGAGATAGTTAACGGACAGGAAGATCATGAAGAAATTACCTAACGTGAAACATAGAGGAAGTGAAAAAATAGTGATGAGAGTCAAGAAGTAGGAGTGATTCCGAGAATGTAAAGCTGTCATATATATCAGTCTGGATCCAGAATATTAAAATAGTAAAACTGGGGGATGTCAAGAATCTGCTCCCCAAGTTCCATGGGGGTGATGCCTCACTGGATTCTGGGTGTATCACATTAAGGGCACTTGAGCTTAGGCACTTTTTTAAAATGGGCTAGAAGTACACCAGCAGTTTGCCCAGGAGAGAGAACATCTATAGTCTCCCAGGCCAATAAACAAATCTACCTTCTGCTCTAGGGGACAACTTTATGTTCTAAGTTCACTATGCTGGTACCTGGAAAAGTTATCGCAGAACCAAAGCTGCCAGTGCCTCTGCTCGCAAAACATGTGAAAGCAGTCACATCCTATGGGGAGTTCTTTCCCAACTACTGTTGGGAAAGAGGGCACTTTGTTTAAGGTATAAAGACAGAATTTTCCCAGAATGTTGCAAAATTGGAATCATCTACTAGAGAGAAAGCACTGATTTCCAAGCAACATAAATAAATACATATTTAGATACCTTGGGGGATCTATAGGATCTCATTTCATTCAAAGACCCAAGCAGACTAGTTGGGTTTAACTTTTCTTCCATTGTATCAAACACAAGGGGGAAAAAAATTAACACAAACGTTACTGTGTGTTTTTCTTCAGTCAGTTCAGTCCAGTGGCTCAGTTGTGTCCAGCTCTTTGCGACCTGCAATCTATGGATTGCAGCATGCCAGGCTTCCCTCTTCTTATTAAGCACCAAATTATCTTAGATGATCAGGTCACACCTTGTCATAGAGCAGTGCATGAGGAAGAAATGCAGAACCTGATGTCCGTGATACAAGAGCTGTCTATAGGGGTAACTTCAGGAGCAGTTGAAGAAAATTGTGGGAATGGGAAAATACAGAGAATTTTCTGAACTCTACTTTGATGCAAGCAAACAGACATCTAAGAAGAATAAAATTCTAACCTAGGATTGTTCTTTCTGTTGCGTATGATGAAGATTTATGGTGATATTTTAAGATGGCGCGCAAACCCCACAAAGCTAAAAATCTAACCTACAATAATTATGTGGATGATTTGGACTAGTTTTTTCAGTATCTGTTGAGGTGTACATCCATACTGTTATTCTTCAGCAGCCTGGTTTATTACAAATTTTTAATGTTTGAATTAAACAGTGAAGTCCGTTCCTTGATTTGCAAGATAAGCTGAAGGACGTGTTCAGAGTTAACATTTGCCGGAGAAGTTTCCCAGCTCAGATTTGAATCTGTGTCCAGCTTTGTGGCAGGTCTGAATCAATATTTCTGCCTGGAAGTCACATAACCTCGACGAGAGATTAATGTGGTTACTGCTGGGTTCCGTGTTCCTCGTCAGCTAAGTATGTGCACTTGTCACTCATATTTTGTTTTCAGCTTGTTACACTGACAGAAAAATCTCTGCAGAATAAAGAACCAGTTTTCCGAGCCTACGAAGCTCTCCTGTATTTGCATATTTTCAGGATTTAAAGCAAAAGGTGTTTTTCCTTGAAATGTTGTTTGTTTTTTTTTTTTTCTGATTCTATGATATGGGGAAACATTATTGACAGCTCCTAAGATGTCTGTCTCTCATTATGTTTCTGCTGATTGCTCATTTTGTTGATTCAGTAGCACAAGAAATAAGGAAAATTTTCCTTATTTCACCAACGTATTTGCAAACATTTTTATTTAAAACCCAGAGTGAAATTTCTGCCTTTGGTTAAAGCTACTTTTCTTTTTTTTTTGTATTTTACATAAACTATTGATGAAGTCCATAGTAAGGCAGTTTTGTAGGTGAAATAAGTCATTCCAGTTTTAAACTCTGTTAATTAAAGTATGGTTGAGGATATCTTTTGTATACTTGGTTGCTCATGGATTCGTGATGGAAAGGAATTCTAAAGTTACCATGAAATCACTTGTTTAAAACCATTGATTTCATAAAGACCCCACCTTACAACCCTCTGATTAAAACCTTAAAGAAAATGACATTCCTGAGCTAGTGTTCATTTTATGTTGTACATGAACTAATAATCCTCTTAAATAAACAAGGAAACAAAAACTTAACTTCATTTATAATAGTAATGATTAGAAATAGGAGGTATATGATCGGATCAGATCAGTCGCTCAGTCGTGTCCGACTCTGCGACCCCATGAATCGCAGTATGCTAGGCTTCCCTGTCCATACCAACTCCCAGAGTTCACTCAGACTCATGTCCATTGAGTCCGTGATGCCATCCAGCCATCTCATCCTCGGTCGTCCCCTTCTCCTCCTGCCCCCAATCCCTCCCAGCATCAGAGTCTTTTCCAATGAGTCAACTCTTCACATGAGGTGGCCAAAGTACTGGAGTTTCAGCTTTAGCATCATTCCTTCCAAAGAACACCCAGGGCTGATCTCCTTTAGAATGGACTGGTTGGATCTCCTTGCAGTCCAAGGGACTCTCAAGAGTCTTCTCCAACACCACAGTTCAAAAGCATCAATTCTTTGGCACTCAGCTTTCTTCACAGTCCAACTCTCGCATCCATACATGACTACTGGAAAAACCATAGCCTTGACTAGATGGACCTCTGTTGGCACAGTAATGTCTCTGTTTTTGAATATGCTCTCTAGGTTGGTCATAACTTTTCTTCCAAGGAGTAAGCGTCTTTTAATTTCATGGCTGCAGTCACCATCTGCAGTGATTTTGGAGCCCCCAAAAATAAAGTCTGACACTGTTTCCACTGTTTCCCCATCTATTTCCCATGAAGTGATGGGACCGGATGCCATGATCTTCGTTTTCTGAATGTTGAGCTTTCAGCCAACTTTTTCACTCCCCTCAAGAGGCTTTTTAGTTCCTCTTCACTTTCTGCCACAAGGGTGGTGTCATCTGCATATCTGAGGTTATTGATATTTCTCCCAGCAATCTTGATTCCACCTTGTGTTTCTTCCAGTCCAGTGTTTCTCATGATGTACTCTTCATAGAAGTTAAATAAGCAGGGTGACAATATGCAGCCTTGACGTACTCCTTTTCCTATTTGGAACCAGTCTGTTGTTCCATGTCCAGTTCTAACTGTTGCTTCCTGACCTGCATATAGGTTTCTCAAAAGGCAGGTCAGGTGGTCTGGTATTCCCATCTCTTTCAGAATTTTCCACAGTTTATTGTGATCCAGACAATCATGGAGCCATACAGTCGAATGCTAGGCAACCATTGAAAGTTGTGTTGTAGAAATTAATGACTTTGGAGAATGTTTGTAATATGTTACACATTAAAAAAGCAAACTATATACCTGTGGTCCACAAAGTCATACACCTCAAGTATGAATATAATTTTCTCACATGGTTGGATTGTCTGTGGTTTTTGAGCCCACACCCTACACTTTGCTGTACTTTTTTGGTGGTTGTATATTCTCTCTGGTTTTGCATTTATTGCACTTTATCTGCTCTTCTATTTCTCATTGTGGAAGAAGATAAAAATTTTGAGAGAAAATTTGAAGGATTGTCACAGTTGAATTGAAACAGGTGGTTCACAGCTGTATTATATCCCTACATGTCCACTGACTTAGCATTTAATTGCATTTTGCATATCTTATTAAATAAAACAAAATACATTTTTCTGTTTAGGAAGGGAGAAGATATATTTGGGTTGTTGCAGTGATTTGTGATTTTTGACATACACACTAGCTCGTTTCCTTGATTTGTGCGTGGAGGAGGGTGTGTGTTTTAACTTGGGAGTAAATCCAGTGAGCCCAAGATGGTGAACCATTTGTGCTTCGAGGTCATGCTGACCCTCTTAGGCTAGACAACTGGAGTTACTGGAATGCTTCTGGGGAAGAAAAAGCACTTTTGATGTAGAATCTTATTAACATGTTTAGGAATCCAGGGCTGTAAGTGAGAATAGAGAATATAGCTTCCAGAGCTAGCCACAGCTTCCATTAACTCTGGAGTCACATTTGGGCCTCTGTGAACTTCTTTGAAACCCCTTTGAGGCTACCATTCTCCCTCACTTTTTATAAGATTTTTGAAAAGCACATTGCAGTAATTAATGCACAGATAATTCAACCTCGTGGCGTTATCTTTCAAGTGAGAAGATCTCCTGGGGTAGGCAGTGGCAACCCACTCCAGTACTCTTGCCTGGAGAATCCCATGGAGGGAGGATCCTGGTAGGCTACAGTCCATGGGGTCACAAAGAATCAGACACACTGAGCGACTTCACTTCACTTATGATATCAAGTACAACTAACTTCAACAAATCATAATGAAAATTGTACTAAAATATTAAAATTATACTTAATGTTTCTTTCTAGTCAGAGAGCCCTGTCGGTTGTAAAAATGTAGCCTACCCAAGAATACCTTGTTGCAGATTTTTAAACCTATGAATGGGTGAATAAGAAAGAAAAATTCTTGGTTGTTTCAGTTCATGAGTTTAGTTAGTTTCCAGCACATTTATACTCATCCATGCTGTGTGGAGGCGATGCGGGCAGCCTCATCACTAACTAACTATATGAAGCTAACAGTGGCTTTTCTTTTTATGTTTTATACACCACACACACAATATGCACACAGAGTATTGTTTTGTGAGATGAACTGTGTGTAGGAGTCTGAGAGATCTATTTGTATCCTGGCTCTTTTCTAATTGTGTATCCTTGGGCACATCACTGAACTAATTTGTATATTTTATCAACTTGAAAATGAGGGTATTGCACTACCCTGTGTAAAACAGAGAGCTAGTGGGCAGCTGCTGTATAGCACAGGGAGCTCAGCTTGGTGTCTGTGATGACCTAGAGGAGTGGCATCAGGGGAGGAGGCTCCAGAGGGAGGGGATGTATGTATATGTATAGCTGATTCACTTTGCTGTACAGCAGAAACTAACACAACATTGTAAAGCAGTTATCCTCCAATAAAAATAAGTAAATTTTAACATGTGTTAAAAAATGTTTTAAATAAATAAAATAAATAATAATGTTTAATGTTTAATAATAATGTATTTAATGTTTTAAATTTAATGTTTATTTAAGTCATTTAATGTTTTAAATGACTTCCCTGGTGGCTCAGAGGTTAAAGCGTCTGCCTCCAATGCGGGAGACCCAGGTTCGATCCCTGGGTCGGGAAGATCCTCTGGAGAAGGAAATGGCAATCCACTCCAGTATTCTTGCCTGGAGAATCCCATGGACAGAGAAGCCTAGTAGGTTACAGTCCATGGGGTCGCAAAGAGTCGGACACGACTGAGCGACTTCACCTCACCTCACCTAATGTTTTAAATAAATAAAATGGGTATTGTTATAAGCCTACTATAACATAACTTGTTTCTTAAATGTACATAATATATTGTTATGCAAATATAAGGCTTTATTCCTTCCTTTTTCCACTTCTTCCAGGAACACTACCTGAGACTTTGAAAAGATTTTTTTTTTCTGTTGGTGACTAAGTTCAGTGTTTTGTTTCTCTGCTCCACTCTTATTTTTTCCCTTGATTTCCTTAGCTCTCCCTCTTATTTTTTTCTATTAAGAAAATTTTCTAAAAGATTATTAACCAAAGACTTAATTTTTTATCTAATGCATTAAAGTAAGCATTATGCTTAGCACACATTTGTGGCTTTTTTTAAGTTGTGGTGTAATTTACGTACATACACTGCACAGACCCTGAGTGTGTGTTCATAGTTCCCTGAGTTGTTTTTGTTTAATTAGGAAATGTGTATTCTCTAGTTGCTTTGTGTTTGGGTATTCTGTGTTTTCTTTCACTTACTTGGCTGCAGTGGGTCTTACTTGCGGCATGTGGGATCTTTGTTAGGCCTCTCAGGTCTCTTGTTTTGGCACGTGGACTCTCTAGCTGTAGCACATGGATTCAGTGGTGTGATGTGTGGGCTCTCTAGTTGTGGCATGTGGCCTTAGTTGCTCCGTGGCATGTGGGATCTTAGTTCCCCAGTCAGGCATTGAACCCACATCTTCTGCATTGCAAAGCAAATTCTTAACCACTGGACCACCAGGGAAGTCCCTGTGGTTCTTGACTTTTTGACAAATGAATCTATCCCTGTAATCAGCTCCCCAGTCAAGATATAGCACATTCCCATCCCCCTGAAAAGTTTGGCAAAAACTCATCTACTTTTGGATGTGGTGCACTTCTCCAGATTTCTTACTAGGTTTTCTTGCCTGAAAGTGTGTGAATCACCTCTTCATGTTGTCAGGGATCCTTCCATGGCTTCAGAGCAGAATTTCTGAATTAGCCCTTTTTGCTGATGACATGCTTTTTGAGCAGGAGAAAGTTCGCTTGCTTTTTTTGTATGAATTTCCTTTGTTTTTGTTGTTGTTTTTTTTTTTTTTTGTATGTCTCTCTTCCCATTTCTAATGGATCCTGGCAATATATTTTATGGTTTAGCACCACTGTGAGTCAGCCTCACAAAAAAGGTCATTTAAAGGTTATGAAGGGTTCGACATTAGAAGCGTTTTAGTGTTGCCTCTGAAATTTATCTTACTGTTATCTGACCCCAGACATCACTCAGAATTTATGTAGTGTTTGTGTACAGAAATGCTTTCTCCTCCTCAAAAAATTGAGTCAGATGTAGTCTGGGTTATTGTCAGTGGGAGGAAATCCATCTCATTGCCATGCCAACCATTCTTGTTCAGTGGACATATCTTGTTTTCTTCTTTTTCCTTTTTTCTTGCTAATAAGTGGTTCTTGGTTAGTTTGAAACTCTCCATCTTCTATTTTAAGTCAACTCTTTGTCATTTTTTTTAAAAGCCTTCCTTAGATATAAGAAATACTCATAAGTGAAGTTTTTAAAGTACTGAAAGTTGCCAGCCATCATTCTGTTTTTACTCTGTGAGTTGATACCTGAACTAATATCTTTTGAATAGTATTTTAAATGAGCATTGCTTATCGGAACTGTTTTAAAAAAAAAAAGTATCTGAAGTATGTTTGTTCCACCTTCCTTGTGTATTTACACCTCTTTGATTTTACTTTATGAGCAGCAAAAGCAAACTGTCACTATTTGCTGTAAATTGAAGCTTTTAATAACTATGTCTGTTCTCCAACATTTGTCAGCTTTGAATATTCTGTCAGTAGAAAATAAAAATAGCAGGGAAACTCAGCAGCAGTGACACTGAGAATTTATGTGCTTATGCTAAAGGAAGGTAAAGAAAAAAATAATAATAATATTGAAGGGTGAGCATTTGGCATTTTCCCTTCAAATAATGTAAATTTGAGCTGGCTTTTCCTCGAATAAATTTTGGATGAAAAGTTGGCCAAATAAATGAACATTTCATCATTAAACACAGAGCATCTTTTAATCTAGAAAGAAAAAAAGAGATTATTTCAGATCTGGATTCAATCATATAGGCCTTGTTTGGCATAAACTTGAAAAATAAGTTTTATAAATACATAAAAAGAAACATGATAGCTCAGTAGTAAAAACTTTGATGCATATAACATTTAAATATTTAAAACTATTTTGTAGTAAAAATTCATGTGGAGAAGATCATCTTGGATATGTGAAAATAAAAAATTAATTTATCTAATAAAGATGGTTAGAGTAAATCAAACTAAATAAATTCGAGAGTCCACATTTTTGTTAGTAAATTGTATGTGTCAGTTGTAAATATTAAACACGAATGAAATATATGTTATGAAAAATTGACTGTGTTCTCTTTTCAGATAAAACCATAAAAAGTTTTTCAGGACTCCTTATTGATAATTTAAACTCAGTTCTTAACCATTGTGCCTCTTTTATGTATCTTTCTACGTATAAGTCTCTTCTCAAAAGATACTTTTATCATTGTCTTTATCAATACTAGCAATAAATACTTCAGAAGCACCAGCTGTGTGCCATGTTTGGTAAACACTGACAATAGGTCAGTAGTATTTTGTGTAGGAAGAAAAGTGTTAAAAGCCTGCTTAGTGGTGCTACTGTGTCATCTTCATTTAAACCTCTGCTGTAACAGAAAGACGATTAATGAAACTATGAGCTTATTTATTTCCCTGTCAGTCTTGTGATGTGTCTGCAAATATAGGGAATTCTAAAATACAACCACAGTGAGCTAGAGAGACAGTCTCTGCTTTTGCAGATTGGACATGCCTGGATGTTTTAGTTTAGTTTTGTATTAGCATTACTCCATTATTATGGATTGAGCCTGAGGGAAGGAGAAAATTAATTATTGTTAAAATTAATGAGGTAATTACATATGTGTAATTTTGAAAAACAGTCTACAAGTATGTTATTCCGTAATGAGAAGTGCCTGGTCCTAATTCATCCTTTGGAGAAAGTGGAATTTGAGGTTTTCAATGGCAAAGATCTGTTTGGTTTGTTTTTTTCAACAGAAGTCCAAAAATAGTGTTATATACTATAAAGTAATGATAGTGGGGAGTTGAGAATTTACTTTATACTGTATTAGAATGGGTTTGTTTGTTTCCAGTAAATGTGCTTATGTGTCTTAAAATTTCATCTCAGTCAAGATTAAGGAATAATAGCCAGTGAACTTGAGATGTTAGTCAAATGTTAATGGTTTTTGAAGACAGTAGTTGCATTCTTTTTCTGCAGAGGATTTTCATACTGAATTAAGCAGAGAATTTAGTTTGTTCAACTGGCCCAGCTTGCCTATACAGAACTTCATAAGGAAGACAGAAGGTGATCATTCTGTTTGGCATTTCCCCCTGTCTTGATCTGCACGATAGTGGTTACAAAGCCTTTGATTTAATTTTCTTTCTTTTTGTCCCTCTCCTACATAAGAAAGTTAAATTGTTTTAATTTATTTTTTCTTCTTTTGTTGGCTCTAATTTTAAGTCCCTCTTAAGATTTGCAGAGCTATGTTAAGATTCTTTCAGGTTCAATATTTCTTTTTAAATACTGATAAGATTCTCTCCTTTGAATGTTTTCGTCCTTTTTAATTTTGTTAATTGATTTGGATAAATCAGTTATCCCGGTTGTTTGGATATTGAAAAAACAAGATGGATATCTCCTAGAAGGAGAGTAATTTAATTCCCAGTTTTTACACATGCTGAAAACTGTGTCTTTGTGATTCACAGGGGCCAGTTATAATCTGCATTTTGTTAGGGTATTTGTCTTACTTATGAATAAATTTGATGAAAACCTTTTTAAGTTAAAGCTACATGGATGGCTCAAAAATATAAATAAAGATGAGATTGTTTAAATCTTTGATGAAGCAAGTTCGTCAGTTTCTCATGGTATTTTTTGGAGAGATGTTTAAATGGATTTCCGTTAACTATTTGAAAAGTCTCAGAACAGAATCTCATTTTATAGGATTCTTAGTGGGAAGTGGAAAATGAATATACAACAGGAAAGTCTTTCTTTGTAAATAAATCTAAATATCATCTGCCATAACTAATGCTTTCATATTTTGTGTCTTGGGCAATTTAAATAGTTTTTAAATAGTTAAGTGAAGTTAGCAATTAAAAAACAGTATCTTGCTTTTCAGCAGTAGAGTGTGAATTATGGAAACTTGTTCTGAATCTTCTGTATATATTCCAAGTATATTTAATTCTTTGTAAGTCGTTACTTTGAGATATGCGAGCCAATCATTTAATTTCCTACTTCATTTCATTAAAAAAAAAAAAACAAAAACGAATTTTTGTTTGTTTTAGCCATCTGGATGACTTTCCCCCTTGTTACTGTTTCTTTCTTGCTTCTTCAAACAAATTATAAATTTGACTAATTGGTCATTTTTAACTCCTGTGCTGCTAAGTCGCTTTAGTCGTGTCCGACTCTGTGTGACCCCATAGACGGCAGCCCATCAGGCTCCCCCATCCCTGAGATTCTCCAGGCAAGAACACTGGAGTGGGTTGCCATTTCCTTCTCCAATGCATGAACGTGAAAAGTGAACATGAAGTCGCTGAGTCGTGTCCGACTCTTAGCAATCCCATGGACTGCAGCCTACCAGGCTCCTCCTCCATGGGATTTTCCAGGCAGGATTACTAGAGTAGGGTGCCATTGCCTTCTCCATTAACTTCTGTGAGTGTCTCTGATTTGGAGGCTTGTAACAAGGTTTGACATATCCTTACCAGCAACAGGAGGAAGAAGAATAACAAGCAGTCTATCTAGAATGTCATCAAATCAGTGAGCTTCTGAGATGTCAGAGTAGCTGACCTTGATTGACTTGATAGTCTTTGAACTGCCTTCACTTCAGTCACTCAGTCATGTCTGACCCTTTGCAACCCCCTGGCCTGCAGCACGCCAGGCCTCCCTGTCTATTGCCAACTCCTGGAGTTTACTCAAATTCATGTCCATTGAGTCGGTGATGCCATCCAACCATTTCATCCTCTGGTGTCCTCTTCTCCTCCTGCCTTCAATCTTTCCCAGCATCAGAGTCTTTTCCAATGAGTCAGCTCTTCGCCTCAGGTAGCCAAAGTATTAGAGTTTCAGCTTCAGCATCGGGCTTCCAGTGAATATTCAGGACTCATTTCCTTTGGGATTGACTGGTTGGATCTCCTTGCAGTCCAAGGGACTCTCAAGAGTCTTCTCCAACACCAGTTCAAAAGCATCAGTTCTTCAGCGCTCAGCTTTCTTTAGTTTCTCCAAAATGATCAGTCTTTGAGAGACTAAAGAAAAGTGATTCAGAGAGACTTCATTCTGATATCACTACATAGTTTAGTGACTAGTCCAGCCCTTGCTTATATGCCAGTCAAAGAATAGTCCAGTGATCCTGCTACGTATTATTGGGTTTTCTTAATTGGTTTTAACTGAGATAAAATGCACCCGCCATACAATTCCCCCATTCAGACTGTATAATTCAGTGACTTGTAATATATTCATAGAGATTGCATCCATCATCACAAGAGTAATAGAATATTTTTATTACCTCAAGATTCACACCTCTTGTGTAGAGAACAAATATATGGGTACCAAGGGGAAGGAAGGAGAGGGGAGAATTGGAAGATTGGGATTGACACATATACACTATTGATACTATGTATAAAATAAACAATTAGAACCTTCACTTCACTTTTCTATATATAGCACAGGGAGCTCTACTCAATGCTCTGTGGTGACCTAAATGGGAAGGAAATCTAAGGAAGAGGGGATGTAAGTATATGTATAGCTGATTTACTTTGTGTCTGTACAGCAGATGCGTGTTCCTGTACAGCAGAAACTTAACACAATATTGCAAAGCAGCTATACTCCAATAAAAATTAAGAAAGAAAAAGAAAACAAAAATCACACTTCTTAGCATCACACTCCTTTCTTCAGCTTTGGCAGCCACTAATCTATCTCTAGACGTTTCCCTACTCTGGACATTTGATAAAAATGGAATCATTTATCCTTTGTGATTCACTTCTTTCACTTCAACATAATGTTTTCATGGTTCATGGTCCATGTTGTGTTATTAGTGGACCATTCCCTTTTTATGGCCAAATAACATCCCCTGTGTGGTTCAGCCCCGTTTTGTTGAACCATCCACAGTGGGTAGGTGTTTTGTTGTTTTCACTTTTTCGGCTGTGTATATTGCTGCTGTGAACACTTGTGTACATGTTTCTGTGCAGACGTATTTTCAGTTCTCTTGGGTGTATACCTGGGAATGAAGTTGCTTTTAACCACAAGACTGTCCTCCAAGCTCCTGCACCCTATTTTATTCCCACCAGTGATGTCTGAGGATGTCACTGTTGCCATATCTTGGTCAACACATGTTGTTATCTGATGATACCCATCCTAGCTGTCCTGGCGGGTGTGAAATATCAGCTCATTGTGGCTTTAATTTGCATTTCCCTAATGGCTGTGACACTGAGCATCCTTGTATGTGCCTATTCTCTGGCTTTAATATTGCTGGTTACATCATCTTTCAAACTGATGATTGCTACCCATGTACTAACATGTGCCATGTCTGTCCTGAGCCCTGAAGCTGGAAATAGCTCTGAGACCTGCCTCCTTGCCATACAGGGTAGAAGGAAGGAAAAAAAATCAGTCTTTGGGGAAATATGTTGGAAGAAAATGTGGACAGAGAACAGGGATACTTGGGAGAAAGGGTTCAATTCTGCTATTGATCCCAGAAAAAAAAAGTCACGGAGATGGTATTGATTTCTGGTGAACAATTAGATTTTAGGCATTGAATCGAAAGAGGGGAGTAAGGATGGAGAGACTTGGTTCCTGACTATGCTAAGAGCAGTCACTGTCCGGTGTGGGTCTTCATTCTTGACATCTTAGGTGTCTGACCTGACTCCTGACTCCTGACCTGGCATCTTGTTCCTTACGACCACCCTCCTTATTGGGGAAAGGACTTTCTCATATCAAATAAGACAGGGCCAGATGCTACAAAGCAGCTGAACAAGAGCTGTGCCCATTTGGTCCAAGAAGTGCTTTTGTTGTTGTTATTGTTATTTTGGAGTGCACATGAGAATCCCTTTTAGTGCCAAGTTGCTATCTGGGGGGAAAAAATTCCTTTTGGAGAAAGAATGTGATTTGTCATCTTCACTTTACAATACATGAATGACTTCTCTTGGTCCTTAGCAAACAGGAAGGACAGTACCTTTCAGAAGCACAGTACCTTTTGTCTGTGATTCAGTGTTTGAACTTTCAGTTGGTTTTGTTTGTTTGTTTTCAGTATTCTTTCTTTTTCTGATAGCTTTTATGATGATTTTGGTGAAAAGATCAGCTTCTGTGAAACATGCAAGAAAAACCACTTTCTGTACTTAGAAAAATGCTGCCTCTTAAAGACTTTCTGAGATTGTCCTTAAAAGCTGTACAATATAAGTGACTTACTGCATCCTTGATTGGCTCAAATCCTTCCTGTTTACAGGCACACCTTGGAGATAGTGCAGGTTCAGTTCCAGACAACCATAGTTAAGCAAATATCACAATAAACCAAGTCTCATGAGTTTTTTGGTCTCCCAGTGCAAATGAAAGTTAGGTTTACACTATACATAATCTAGTAAATGTGCAGTAGCATTTTGTCTAAAAAAGTATATAACTTCATTAAAAATTTTTATTGCTGAGAAATGTTGAGCATCATCTGACAGTGCAGGTTTACCACAAACTTTCTATTTGTAAAAAATGCAGTATCTGCCACATGCAGTACAGGAAAGTACACTGAAATGAGATCTGCCTATAGTGAATGTGCAACTTGGACAGGTTATTCTCAAAAACCATATAAATTGATTTTGCTCATTAGTTATGACACCTGATGGCTTAAGGAAAAAGATTTGTACCTTGAAACTTCTGGAGCCTTTCCAACATCACTGATTTGGGTTTTTTCCCCCTCAAAAGAGGGTCCTAAGAAATCAGAGCTATTAACATTATTTTTTCTTTTCCTCTAGGTAAGATTAGATCAGGAACAAAGGGTTTTCTGAAAGGCTTTCATGAAAAAAAAAAAAAAAGGCTGTTGCAAGAATGCCGTGAAATAATTAAAGCTCAGTTATTTGCACCTATGTTTTCTTAAATGAATTTAACCTATCACAATATGTATTCTTGGCTTTAAAATTTACTTTTATTGATAACATTGGGAAAACTTCATTCCTAGTACTTTGGATATTACTCTGCAGTTCACCATAAATATTCCTTTTCTTTTTTTGGCAGACCCACTTAGCATGCAAAAATGCCAACTTTATACTCTGCATGGCAGCTCATTCCGCTCGGAGACAGAGTCTGGTTTTGATTCTGGCATCACCATTTTTTAGGTATATGACCTTGAGTTGTTCTTTAACTTCTCTCTTATCTTTTTGGTAGCATGTAAAATCTGTACATCTCCATGCATTCCAGGGCTGCTGTGAGGATAAATAAGAGAGCATGTGAAATGCACAGGGCAGAGCCCCTGACACATGGGACACACCAGTCACGGTGCCTGCAGCTACTGTCTTTGTGGTTAAATCTTCTTAGTGGGAAGGAAGTGTGTTTAAATTCAGATCCCTCAGACTATCAGGGAACATTTTGATTGTGGTGATAACTCACTCTAACCCTAACTTCCTATATGATTTGTCAGTCATCCGCATTTGAGTGTATGGTGGGTAAGTTTTTGATAATAATCCCCGCAGCTTGTGTTTATTGAAGGCTGGGCTGTGCCAGGCCCAGATAGGGGCAGAAGGAGAGAACTGGGTTTGTATTTTCTAGCTTAGCTGGTGGACAGCCATGGAAGGCAGGTGCTCTTATTATCCCTGTGACTAGGTTTAGAAACTGAGGCACAGAGAAGTTAGGGAAGTTTTCCAAAGTCACACAGTTAGTACATCTGGCCCAAGGATCAGTAACTCTGGGTCAAAAAAACAACTATAGGTCAGTTTATATTAATATGTTGATCACGTTTATATCGGCTTCCCTAGTGGCTTGTTCATGGGGTCACAAAGAGTCGGGACACAACTGAGCAACTGAACTGAACTAGGGCTCAGTGGTAAATAATCTACATGCTGATACAGGAGACACAAGTTCGATCCCTGGGTCGGGAAGATCCTCTGGAGTAGGAAATGGCAACCCACTCCAGTATTCTTGCCTGGGAAATCCTGTGGACAGAGGAGCCTGGTGGGCTACAGTCCCTGGGGTTGCAAGAGTCAGACATGACTTAGTGACTGAGCATGCACACACACATTTATATTATTTGGGTGGGAATGAATTTAGATACAGAAGTTTGTTATAATTCTTGGAGGTGGAATAAGGTAACAAGAATTCACCATATACTTGTGACTAAGCCTAATATTTTTATATAAATATAAAATTTGTATATTTTAAGTTGTTCATTTATTATCATGCATGTAGCGTTGGTCCATAAAATGCTGAACTAGCTTACTGAATGAATTCCTTCATAAATGAGCTTTATTCACATACTGAAAATAATCTTCATACCTTCAAGTGTCCACTAGAAAACCACTCTGAAGTAAAAGGTAGCCATCATTTTTAAGGCACTCATGGTATTTCTCTTCTCAGTTACAGATCACATCTGTTATCGTTTTCTGTAAATCATCATTACGCATTTGACATTGTCCAGACAAATCTGGACACATGGTCAGGCACTACTGGACTCACTTCTCATGCCATATCTTGATCCTTAACTGTCCTCCATGGTTTTACCTCTGAATAGCCGTCCTGTTTTTAAATCCCTTCATAATGAAAATACTAATCACTGGTTTTTGTCTCCTGAGTTAATTAAGCAGTGAACACATGCACTGATCAAAAGTTCTTTTTATGATTTTATCTCTTAGAATTAGTGTTTTGATTTTAAAGCATTGATACATTTTTATTTGGGCATTGTTTATAGAGCGAGCATGAAATTTTCGTGTGTAAATTATATCCTGGCAAACCTGACTTTTAACAAGCACAGAAAAGCATAAATATTTGAAATCTGGAGACTAGCAAAGAATCATATATAAATTCGAAATAGAGAATCCACAAGGATTTTGTTCTAAACGGCAGTTAGTCTTTTGGAAATAGGTTTAAGATGACGGCTTTTACAAAATAAATTATTTCAGGATCCTTTTAGAGAATATTTGTATGAAGAGAAAAAAATGTTATAGATTTCAAGAATAATGGTCTGATTTTACATAACACTGATATTCCTCCAAAGCCAAGAAGATGTCTCTTTGTTTACTCACCATATGAAAACGTGCCATCCTGGATATAATTAATGGCCAGAAAATTTAAGACAAAGGAAAGTGGCTCACTGTCAGCATGCAGCAGACAATCTGAAAAATCCTCGTTGGAAAAAAGTTAGAAACCCAGATTTTCAAGCTGGTGGTAGGTTTCTGTTGCTCACCGGAGCCCAGAGCCAAAGGCTGGCTTTGGTGCAGTTTTACCTGTAAGATGCCCTCTGTGCATCTCCCCAGAGCAGTAGTTTGTGTTTTTGCTTGTTTTGTTTTTGGTTAATTCATTTATTTATTTTAACTGCACCAGGCCTTCGTTGTGGCGTACGGGATCTAGTTCCCTGACCAGGGATCAGACTTGGACCCCCTGCACTGGGAGCGTGGAGTCTTAGCCAGTGGGCCACCAGGGAAGTCCCAGTGCTTTGTTATTTTACACCTTTTCTGGGTAATTCAGTCTTGGGTTTTCCAGACCACCTGTGATCTTGTCCCTTGCTTCTTCCTCACATCTCCTACCTCCCTGCCTTTGCCCATCCCATCTAACTGGGTCCCAGTAATGATACAGAGAAAGTGAATACGTTAGTGTTCTTCCCTATCATCAGGTAATGTGTTAGGTGACAGAGGGAGTCAAAATTAGACTCCAGTCAGTCTGACATCCATCCCTCTTCCATGTCTGCGAGAACTCCAGAGCAGGATGTTATTGCTCCATTCAGGTAAACACAGAATGCCAAGTTTGCAAAAGTGAACTGTGTCTTAGACTGTTAGAGATGAAAGGAATTACCTAGGACTCTTGTGAGACTTAGGTAGCAGCCAGCTTACAGGAAGCCATCTCTGCCGGGCTGGAGACCATCTGGCCCTTTGCCGTGGGAGCAGGTTTGTGGTCTCTGCCCTAAAAGCCAGGTCTACTCACAGGCAGACCCAAGTTCTCACTCTGATTATTCTAATAAAGGTGTGGTTACTGGGACTTCCCTGGCAGCCCAGTAGTTAAGACTTCACCTTCCAACACAGAGGGTATGATTTGAGCCCTGGTCGGAGAACTAAGGTCTCATACTCCTCAGGGTGAAAAAGCCAAAACATAAAGCAGAAGCAATATTGTAACAAAATCAATAAAGACTTTAAAAATGATCCACATCAAAAAAAAAAAACTTTTTAAGAAAAGATGTGATTACAACAAGCACTACCTTGTTTAGTAGTATCTGTTTGTGGCCGACCTTTTACAATTCTTTTTTAGATTGTACTCTCTGTTTTGAGAGAGGATTAAAACCTGATAACATAAACCATCAGCTATAGCAGGTCATCCTGTGAAGTGCTTCCTCACGTGGCCCTGCAGAGCCTAGACTTTGTGGTGCTGATGCTGGGCAAGGATATCACACGTCTTCTCGCCGAGTGTTAACACAGTGAGAGGACGCGTTGTTGAGGTCCATTCCCACACCTGTATTGCTGGAGGCCCTGTTTTACGTTCATGACAGGCCATCAGCCAAGGGATTCAGAGGTGCCTAAAGTTAGCTGTGTCCCCTGCCCACGTGACCTGCACAGTGCAGTAAGGAACCACACCCAGATCACATGGGTTCATCAACAGACGTGTATCATACACCCCAGTGAGTGTGGCAAAGAAGAGCACACCATGCTGGGTGGGCTTGTACCGGACGCCCCGATGGCTCAACCACAGCGCTGACCAGCTGAAGGGATGAATGAAAAGGGTGAAGGGTGTCCAGGGGGTGCCTGGAAGGATGTTTCTGGCAGAGAAGGCCACACATGCAAAGGCCTTTTGGCCACAGAGAGCGCGGCCCATTGAAGAAGTTGACTGTGCTTGGAGCAGGGAGAGGAGTCCCAGGTGAAGTCGGAATGCTAAATGAGGGGACCACCTCCTGCCACCCGCTAGCCCACCTTGAGGATTTTTATGCCAGAGCAAAGGGAAATGCCAAGTGTGAAAGGCCAGTGGTGTGATTAGAATTGCGTTAGAAAAAGATCACTTTAGATTCCGTGTACAGAACAGAGTTAGAGGAGCCAGTGGAAGTGGAAAGACTCATAGCTGGGCGTCTCGGTGGCCTGGGTGCGTAGCCTGAACCAGGGAAGTGATGGAGAGGTTGAGAAAGCAACTCAGGGCTGAGAACTTGACAATGCTTCTGTGAAAGCTGGACAGGAGGGCAGGTGAAGTGTCAAGGGTTATTTGGGGGCTACGCTCCCACAGCAGGCAAAATAAATGCAGGATCTAAAGTTGAGGGCCTTCCCTAGCGGTCCAGTGGGTAAGACTCTGCCTTCCAGTGCAGGGGATGTGGGTTTGATTCCTGGTTGAGTAACTAAGATCCCACATGCCTCATGGCCAGAAAACCACAACATAAAACAGAAGCAATATTGTAACAAATTTAATAAAGGCTGTAAAATTGATACATATTTAAAAAATACTCTTAAATAAAGATTGAAAGTAGCTGTATATGTATAACTGAATCGCTTTGCTGTATACCTGAAACACAACATTATTATAAACTATATACTCCAGTATAAAATAAAAAGTTAAGTCAAAAATAGATAAGTGAAGTTGCTCGGTCGTGTCCGACTCTTTGCGACCCCATGGACTGTAGCCTACCAGGCTCCTCTGTCCATGGGATTTTCCAGGCAGTAGTACTGGAGTGGGGTGCCATTTATAACCAGAATTCAACAGGCCCTGTGTTCTGCCCTCCCCCTTTCTCCTCTCTCCCCAACACCTCTCTTTTTCACTCCTCTCCTCCTTCCCTGCCTCTTCCCACCCCCCTCTCTTTCTGTCTCCTTCTCTCATAATTTTCCTAACTTGCCAGTGAAACCCAGGCAGAAAGCTTGGGTGCTTGTGAAGATACTTCAATCCATAACTTTGTAGGTACCAGATGCTAGATCAGTTCCTATTAATATGAAACAAGGGGTTGATACGAAGCCTTCCTAAAATATATTGTCTCATTTATATGAAAAGCATACAACTCGAGAGCACTTATTTTGAACTCGCTGGTGAGATGAAACACGAGCCGGCTAGGTGGCTTCCAGGCACTAAACCGCACGTCTGCATGAATTGCGGTGTTGCTGTAAATATTCCGGGCGCAGACAGGTAGATGCAATCGGAAAAACCTGAACAAATTCTTAGGATGCCAATATTGTCACCAGGTCCCCCTGCAGAATGAAGTTGTTTGACAAAGTGTTTCCCTGGTGATTTGGCTGCAGATGAAAATGTCTCCAGCAATAAAATTCCCGTGCTTGAGTCTTCACCCCACTCTCATCCGTCAGCAAATGACATATCAAGGCTCTTTTTTGCTGTATTTGTTAATATGTTGGCAGAAATATGGGGAACATTGTTATTCCCTTCAATTTCTGCACATGGACTTTTTTTTCTGCCTTTAGACACATTAATTTTACCAAAATATTTGAGCTGAAAATCTGTGTCTCATCAACAGGATTGCGTTAGGATAGTGATAAAGTGTTTTTTTAATTACAAAGGTTTTTGTCTTAGTTACCAGGATCAGAAGACTTAGCATCGCCAGACCCACTGTTTGGCCATCAATTGCAAACAATTTTGGGGAAATTTAAGGATTGGTGAGGCAATTAGTGATGAAGCATATTTTAATTATAGTAACTGGGTAAGCTGCATACAGCTTTATGAATTAATGCATTATTGTTTAATAGGTCACAGCCATGTGTGATTTTTAATCACATTTCTTACTGTAGCTCCAGTTTTATTAGCAGTGGTGTTTTATAACAATAATTTATTCATAATGAGTTCAGAACGTCCATTCGCCCAACACCAAAGAAATAAATTTACCCGTACATTGGCACTCATCAAGAGGAACAGAACCCTTCAGGGTTGCATCCAGCTATCTGTCCAAGATCCTTTTGCATCAAAGGATGCTTTTAATAATGAGATCATTTTACACCACATTGTGTTGTATCAGTGGAGGCCACATCTGGGTTTCACCAAGTCATTCATGAATCACAGTAACTTCACACGTGTTTAAAATTAGCATGAATCGACCAGCAAGGTGTCTGCATCTAATCTTCCAGTTGTGAAATCTGAATTCATGCTCCGTTGTGGAATTTTCTGCTCAGCCCCGCTCCCCCAGACCACCCACCTATCCCGCCAGACCTCAGGGCATGTCACAAGCTGTTATCTGGACTTGATTGAGCTGTGTGTGTTTTAATGGCATGTTCATCACACTGCAGCTCAGGTTTTGCCAAGCTCCTGGGCATTCTCACCTCTGGGCGTCCATGACTATTTCAGAGACAGCATCTGAAACTAACCTTGCCCACGGTTCCCATGAGAACACCCCAGGCCCCTGTCCTTTCGCAGAAGCCAGGAAACTCTGGCTGACTGACTGGACAGCAGGCACGGGGCTAGTTTAGACTTGTCATTTTCGTGAAGATTTCATGTCAAAGCATAAACCCACCTGGGGCTTCTGTTCTGGAAAGGCTGAGGCCAGGAAGTGATGCTGAAGAAGCTTCCGACTAGAGGGATCTGTCTAAGATGCAAAGATATTTAATACCCTGTAAGCCAAAAAAGAGTGTTTTATGTTCAGACAAACTTGAGAAACCTTGGGAAAAGTGTTCTCTGATATGCACATGTTCATCTCTGGTGTCCTGCCGGGCCAGACGTAGTGCAGCGTTTCTCACACTTTGTTGACCAGAGCACCCTCTTTGGAAGCATGTCTTCCCTCCATGTTCTTTCTCTATAAAATAGACAAATAAAAATACATAAAACCTATTCAGAACAGTTACACTGTTCTGGCCCTGACACACATTTTCTCAAGGTAGAGGAAGAAATGATGCACGTTCCTATGCGTTTCAAGCCATAAAGGACCAGAAACATGTAACAGATTATGATTGTGTTTCCCCTTGGATCTTACTGTAAATAGAGGGTCAGAGAAATGGCATGGCTGAGTTGTTCATTGTTTGGATTCTAGTGATCTTTCTGAATCCTTTTGTCTTCCTATTCCACTTTCCTTTGTACTGGGAAAATCTCTTTGTTTGAGGGCCCATATTATAAGTTACAGAAAATGAATCATTAGGGACTTCCCTGGTGGTCCAGTGGTTAAGAATCCACCTTGCAATGCAAGGCACTCAGGTGCTATTCCTGGGCAAGGAGCTAGATGCCACATGCCTGGGGCAGCTAGGCCTAAGTGCCACAGCTACTGAGCCCGCAGAGAATCTGGGCCCGGCAATGAAGACTGTGTGAGCTGCAAATGAGACCCAACACAGCCAAATAAATAAGTAAATATTGAAAAAGAGAGAAAGGGAATCATTAATCTACGGCTGATCCGAGTGTTCATTTAAGTGGTTTTACCAATTGTGTTTGTTCAGTTCAGTTCAGTTGCTCAGTCATGCCCGACTCTTTGCGACCCCATGAGTTGCAGCACGCCAGGCCTCCGTGTCCATCACCATCTCCCGGAGTTCACTCAGACTCACGTCCATCGAGTCAGTGATGCCATCCAGCCGTCTCATCCTCGGTCGTCCCCTTCTCCTCCTGCCCCCAATCCCTCCCAGCATCAGGGTCTTTTCCAATGAGTCAGCTCTTCGCATGAGGTGGCCAAAGTACTGGACTTTCAGCTTTAGCATCATTCCTTCAAAGAAATCCCAGCGCTGATCTCCTTCAGAATGGACTGGTTGGATCTCCTTGCAGTCCAAGGGACTCTCAAGAGTCTTCTCCAACACCACAGATCAAAAGCATCAATTCTTCGGTGCTCAGCCGTCTTCACAGTCCAACTCTCACATCCATACATGACCACAGGAAAAACCATGGTCTCTGTCTTACAAATGTTCACTGTCATCAATCACACCTAGAATCACTTTTCTTTGTGTTAATGCAGAGCGATAATGTATGATCCCTCTGTTTCCCACTTTCAGCTTTTCCAGCTTGGTCTAAGCTTTTAAAAAAAAACCTGAGGGGAAGGACAAACTTACGGTTATCAAAGGGGAAGAGTGGGGAGGGAGGGATGAATCAGGAGTCTGGGATGAACATACACTCCACTATATATAAGATAACCAGCAATACTTACTGTGCAGCACAGAGAGCGCTACTCAACATTCTGGGGTAACCTAGATGAGAAAAGAATCTGAAGAATGAATATATGTATTTGTATAACTGAATCACTTTGCTTAACATGGTGGAGACTTAAATACCATACTTATCACTTATACATGGAATCTAAAATACAACACAGATGAACCTGTCTGTGAAACAGAAACAGACTCCCAGACGTAGAGAAAAGACGGGTGGTTGCCAAGGAGGAGGGCAAGGGGGGAAGGGTTGACCGGGGGCTTGGGGTCGGCAGATGAAAGCTATTATATGTAGGCTGGGTACACAAGGTCCTACTGTATAGCGTGGAGAACTGTATCCAGTCTCCAGGGATAAATCGTAATGGAAAAAAATATTGAAGAGAATGTACATGTGTGTATAACTGAGTCACTTTGCTGTGCAGCAGAAATTAGCACAACATTGTAAATAAGCTATAATTCATTATGAAAAGAGCTGGTGTTTTCAAGATGCGCAGCATGTTTTATGATGATGGGAATGACTGTCAGGGTGAGGGGAAGAGAAGAGGTAGAAGAGGGGTCAGCTGCCAGTAATGTCCTTGTCTATTACAAACAGGGAACAGAGATCTGGGGTGGGGCGGGGTCAGCCTTGGGTAGGGGTCTGGGGCAGTTCCTCCACAGTGGCCCGAGGAAAGGCGGAGTGTGTGGTACAAGCAGTGGGTAGGCTGGTAAACCCGTGTTGGGACTGGATGGAGCTTCTCTTTAGAGTGTTTGTATTTTCCCAGCTAAATAAGGAGCCAGGTTATCAGCCAGGAGGGAGGATGGAGGAGGAAATATTACAGTATCAGAGGTCTGAGAGAAGACAAAAGGGATAAAGTAGTTGTCTAGGAGAAAGAAAAAAGAAATGAACTAGGATAGTCAGGAGTACAGAGGGCTCCTAGTGCTAATCCAAGAGAATTCAGCTTTTTCCTGTGTGGTGGTTTTTTTTTTTTTTTTTTCTTTTAGATTTTAAAAACATTTTTGGTCACCTCCTTGACATACAGGATCTTAGTTCCCCAACCAGGGATCAGACCTGTTCCCCTTGTAGCAGAAGTGTGGCATCCTAACCACTGGATCACCAGAAAGTCCCAGAACTTTCTCTTTTTCCTTCTTCTTATACCGGAGAATTTGCTCAGGGTACCTGCAGAAATAACCACTGTTCCACTGTAGAAATATACTACCATTTATTTATTCATTAATATGCTATTGGACATTAATGTCATCTCCACTTTGGGGCTATTGTGAATATAACTGCTGTGAACATTCTTTTTCAAGTCACTTTAGAGACATATGTTTTCATTTCCCATGGGTAAATTCCTAGAAGCAGAATCACTGGGTCGTAGAATATATATGTATTTAATTCTGAAAGAAACTGCCAGTTTTCTAAGTGGTTCTGCTAAAGTAAGCAGGCAAATGCTTCACCTTTTGGTAGAAAAGAAGCTGTAATTAATGGAAAGGGCAAGGTGATAGGAATTCAGAGTCCCAGCTTAGTTATTAGTTAATTTCAGGAATATTCCTGAACTTCTGTGGACCCAATTTTCCCAGAAGCTACATGGGGGAAATAAACTAGGTAATCTACAAGGCCCCTTCCAGATCCCACATTCTGTGAATTTTGGTGAAACTCAACTACGTGGTAATAAACAGATAGAAAGCCACATCACTGCAAATTTTTATTCTTTGGGAGCTGAGCAGTATTTAATGTACTGGACATGGGAAGAAAACCTAGAACATAAGGTGCGCAGAGGCAAATGGATGAGGATGGGTGTGAAAATCACCTACTCTTTAAGGGAAAACATTGTAAGGTGATGCAGGCTTCCACTCAGAATTTAATGCAGAAAGTTGTATACCTATGAGTAGCTCTCATTGCTGTTTTTTTAAAAGTAATTTGTTTTATTTACTGGCTGCACTGTGTGGCTTGTGGCGTCTTAGTTCCCCAGCCAAGGACTGAACCCGTGTCCCCTGCATTGGAAGTACAGAGACCCAACCACTGGACCACCAGGGATGTCACCTATTCTGTTTGAATCAGAACAAATTCTGGGAGATGCAGTTGAGTGGTTTAAAAACAAGCAAACAAACCAAAAAAAAAACTGCTTACAAATCCACTGTTTCGATGGCTGTGGCTTTCTTTGAAGCTAGAACAGCAGACACTGGCTTCTGTTACTTGGCAAAACTGCTAAGTGAGTGTTCTATTCACCTGAGCTTACTCCAGCCGAGACCAGAGAAAATTCGCTTCCTTCAGACCATGGGAGCCCCACTGCCATCTTGCGGTAGATGTCATCTGTCAGTGAACTGAAACGTGTCTTGATGCTGATCTCCGTCTTTGACTTCCTGGCCGCCTGTCCCATACTTAGCAGTGCACAAGGAAGGGTAGGCTTTGGCAATGACTGAGGAGTCACGGTCCACCAGGTTGAAGCCGTCTGATAAATAGAGGATGCTAGAAAAGACAGATTGAACATCAGTGTGAGATCACATACTTGTGTAATTTGTCTTCTGGGTTAATGAGATTTAGGAGTGGGGAGGAGAAAACCAGCTGGAGATAGCTTGGAACCAGGTGGGGATCCTTGAGTCATCTGTGATCAGTGGGGAAGGTAGAGAGATGTCCGGTTGGCGCCCATCATCACCCTGGACCCTGCTTAGGGTCCCAGGGTTGTGAGATTCTGAACCACCCAGGGCAGGACAAATGCCTTTGCTTCTGACAGCTTTCTCAGAAGGGACTGTGAGGAGCTGATCAGTGAAAGGCTCACAGGCTCATGGCACATTGGAGCTGAATGTTAGAGGTCAGTCCGGATGCTTATCCCGTGTGGAGTTCCTTCTGCAGCATTCCTGGTCAGACCCTGGTCTGAGGGTCACTTGCCCTCTGCCTTGGTCACCTGCAGTGACCTGGGACTCACCTCCTTGGCACATTCACTGTAAAACACGTGTGTTTTTCAGACCATTCCCTCATGTAAAACTTCACCAAGCCAGCCAGTGACCTCCACCACTCAAGGAGAAAATCTAAAAACAGAAATAAACTCCCAGCCAGCATGCGGTGTTGCCTCTCTCTGGTTGCTTTATTTCTCTCCCCAGGAGTGGATGGATCCCAGGCACCATATGTATTTTATTTCTGTCCTTTCTTGGTGATCTGTAGGAACACAAATAAGCAATTTTTTCCTTAACCGGAGACCATGTGTCCTGAGTGGCCTTGATTGATCTTGATACTGATCGATAAAGATGATTTCTTTGTCGCATTGGGTT
Organism: Aepyceros melampus; assembly: GCA_006408695.1. Taxonomy (NCBI): domain Eukaryota; kingdom Metazoa; phylum Chordata; class Mammalia; order Artiodactyla; family Bovidae; genus Aepyceros; species Aepyceros melampus. The sequence goes on along the minus strand of SJXQ01007378.1, from coordinate 299,885 downwards.
TATAGTCTTCATAGCTGTTCAGAAGTCCATTATTTGTTATGCTTAAGTGGTGATTCTCTAGCAGGACAGTCTTGATCAGCAGGGGGACACTTGGCAGTGTCCAGAGACCTTATGGTTGCCACATACGGGGTCGGGGTGCTGCTGAAATGTTTTGCCGGAAGTTTTACTTTCGTTTTAGGTTCGAAAGATTTGTTAACAAAAAGAAACCACGTCTTGCACACAAATAAACAGTTTTAATTTTTAACTGAAGATTATTTAACTTAATTTCAACATATAATCATTGAAAGAAAAGAAATAGAAACAAATGAGAGAAGTCATATAGTGTATATATCACCATATATATGTGTGTGTATGTATATAGTGTATATATCATATTATAGTGTGTGTATATATATATATGTAGTGGTGTTGGAGAAGACTCTTGAGAGTCCCTTGGCCTGCAAGGAGATCCAACCAGTCCATTCTGAAGGAGATCAACCCTGGGATTTCTTTGGAAGGAATGATGCTAAAACTGAGGCTCCAGTACTTTGGGCACCTCATGCGAAGAGTTGACTCATTGGAAAAGACCCTGATGCTGGGAGGGATTGGGGGCAGGAGGAGAGAGGGACGACCGAGGATGAGATGGCTGGATGGCATCACAGACTCAATGGACGTGAGTCTGAGTGAACTCCGGGAGTTGGTGATGGACAGGGAGGCCTGGCGTGCTGCGATTCATGGGGTCGCAAAGAGTCGGACACGACTGAGCGACTGAACTGAACTGAACTGAGTGTATATATAGTGTATATGTAACCAACTTGGGTGAAACCTACATCCAGATTTGAACAGCACTGGGAAATCCCAAGTAATAGCAGTCTGGACTCCCAATTGGGAAAAGAATTGGGAAAGGGTCCTAAGCAGTGCGTCCACCCCATGGGTGAGACTTGAGATGCAGCTTTGCAGGCTCCCACTTTCAACCTAGGCCACAAGCTGATAACATCATCAGTTTACATGCACAACTGCAGCTCTGATTTTCTTTCAACTTTTACAGTGCTGCTTGTTTCACCTTTTAAAGAGTCATAAGATTCCTTAGACATCACCCCACTCTGCTCCACCTGGGCACTGGCCAGGTCCTCAGGGCTTAAAAAATTCCAAGACCTACTCCCTTTCTTATCTAAAGTGCCGCTTGGACTTGCTGGTAACCGTTGGTATGCTCACAGGCAGGCATGTCATCCAGGCAGGGTCAGAAGTTGCCCAGAAGCCTGCTCCCCTACTACAGAAACCTGAATAAGACCGTCTCCATTTTAACTTCTTAACATGTTATCTGATGAGTAGAGGCCATGGATTCTGCGAAACATCCCACAGTCCTCAGGACAGCCTCCCACTACAAAGCATTGTCTGATCCAGCAGTCTTTGCCCTGGGATTTTAGGGAAAAAAAAAAAAAAAACTGGTCTGAAGGAAACAGTAGTTTCAACCAACCAGTGGTACCACCATCCAGCAGCGGCCAGCACAATGGACATGTTTTGCTCTAGCACACAGCTTTATATGTATCTAGGAAGATTCAAGATTTTCAGTTTCATAAGAGCTTCCACATTTATTTCTGTCTTCAGAGTGCTTTCAGGAAAGTTAGAGTAGAACCAGCCAAGCAATGTGCCTTAGAAAATTCATTGAGAATCAGTCGTCAGGCCTGTGGTTGTCACGTGATGCTGGTGATGGTACCGTTCGCTTGCTTTAATCTATAGCTTCCTGCACACAGTGGTAGATATCTTAGAATCCTAAGTAGGGGCTTATTTTTCTAAAAGCCTCCTGGGCTTTTAAAGATACATCCAACTTATTTGTCATACCCTATGGAGAAGGCAGTGGCACCCCACTCCAGAACTCTTGCCTGGAGAATCCCATGGACGGAGGAGCCTGGTAGGCTGCAGTCCATGGGGTTGCTGGGAGTCGGACACAACTGAGTGACTTCACTTTGACTTTTCACTTTCATGCATTGGAGAAGAAATGGCAACCCACTCCAGTGTTCTTGCCTGGAGAATCCCAGGGATGGGGGAGCCTGGTGGGCTGCCGTCTATGGGGTCGCGCAGAGTCAGACACAACTGAAGCGACTTAGCAGCAGCAGCAGCAGGGAGGTATAGGTTACCTCCAATTAAGAGAGAAGAATGAGCAGTCAGGATAGAGTTTTAAAAGGCTCTTTGTTTTGTTTTTTCAGTAGTTTATTCATACGGTTTTAGTATACAATTTGTTTTCCGTCATTGACATAGAATTCTAAGTCTGGGTGTTGTTTATTGTCTGATAGGGGTCTGTTTCATTGGTTTGGTTTGTGTAGTAGGGGGAAACATTTTTGAGAGGAAATCAAGTGAGTTTTCTTTTTCACATTGTCTGGAGAAGGCGAAAGCCCTATCAGTGCAGGTTTTGATATGTAATGGTCATGTAACAGACATAAGCATTGCATCATTTCCCTCCATCCTTTGTGGGGTGGACCCCATGCTGAGCGAAGATGCTTGTCAGTCAAGGCAGCAGCTAATTAGATGAGCTCCAGTGCTCCTGCATCCCTTCCAGATGCACACGCCCTGTCACATCTGCCAGGGTGTCAGTGCAGGCTCCCCTTACCACCCGCCTAAGTCCTTTGACTCAAGCCGGCCCACACTTGGAAAGGGAGGGAGTAAATATTTCTGGGGTGCCCACTCAGAGCTGGGACTGTCTAGGCCAGATCTGGGGTATCAGAATGGAAACAGCGCTCATTCCTTAGGGGCATGAAAGTGGGGACCAAAAGGGGGTCCCAGGGCCATGCTGACTGTAACTCAGTGGCATAATACAGTGTCTTACACCAGCTGTATAAACGGAGGTCTCTGGGATTCAGGAAAACCCCACCAGGTGATTTTCTCTTCTTTTCTGGCTTATGTAAGCATGATAATTGCATGGCTTTTTACTGTTATTACTAGTTACTCTTTGGCCATAGGACATGTGGAATATTTGTTCCCTGACCAGGGACTGAGCCCTGAATCCCCTGGACTGGAAGCTAGTGTCTTAACCACTGCGCCGCCAGGTAAGTCCCATCATTGCATGAGTTTTTAAGTGAAAATGGCTCGAGACATCCCTGCCAGTCCAGTGGTTAAGATTCCATGTTTCCAGTGCAGGAGGCATGGATGGATTCAGTCCCTGGTCAGAGAGCTAAGATTCCACGTGCCACATGGCCAAAAACACCCAAATATAAAACAGAAATAATATTGTAGCAAAACTCAATAAAGACATTAAAAAGAATGAAAATGGCCAAACTAAAATTAGTGAGCTGTTGCTCAGGTCGTGGTGGACCAAGTGGAATTTGATGTGTTCTAGAAATCCTCCTTTGGTGGTGCTATTTATTCATGTTTTTATTTAAAAAAAAACAAAAAACAAAAAACTTTCCTACTTTCCTTTCATTGTGCGGCTCCTGGGAACAGAGGGCTGAGGTCCTGATGGTGGAGAGCATTGGACAGGTGGGCTCTTTGAAGGGTGACGGTGCTCCCTGGGTGCCCGAGGGACCCGGCACCGCTGCATCCTGGGCGTGTTCGTGGCTTAAATCACCTCAGTGCTCTGAATTCTCCCACCTGGGGACGAGCTCTGAACCATCTCCCCCGATGATGGCACCGCAGCTTCATGCAAAGGCTCGTCTTCTGATCTTCTCCCGTGAAACATGACAGTTTTCTCTGTGATGGCCGAATTAATTATCAGAAACCATTTGCTGGCAGACAGTTGGATGCTAATTATGATAGGTACCTTCACAAGCCTTAGACTCAAATTTGTTGATGTTTGTTGGTGGTAAAAATGAAAAACCATAAAATACGAATTTTTTTTTTTAAACAAATGTATGTGATGCAGATGAGGGCAGAAAACTTTGATGGAGTTCTCTGTGATCTGAGCTCAAGCTACTCAGTCTGGTTATGCAGAAAGAGACTGAAGAAATGGTTAATGAATTGTTACTTTCTGGTCGAGAGGGGTTTGAGTTGGGATATTTCAATTTCAAAAACTGGCATTGATTAGATCTTAGGGACATTGGGTGAGGGTTCCCAGAAGGTCAAGATCTGAGTATCCAATTTGACCTCACGCTGTGTCCCAGGTTTGTGAAATCTTTCTAGCGGGTTCCACCTGGGAGGAATCATTTTCAATTAAATAGATCTGACCATTGGAGACAAGATCATGAAAGGCCCCTGCAGTGTGGGGTCATGTTGTGAACAAAGTCGCCCAGCTCACAAAGGAACGGCTTGGGTGTCAGCCTGTCTCATACTCGCTCTGGGTAGCATTTTGCTGTCCCATCAGTGGTTACCTTAATGAGGTGTCGAGATGAAAGCAGGTGGGTGCTTCCTGGAGCTGTGTGATGCAAGGAAGTGGTTGCTGTCTCTGACTCTCAATGGGACAAGCAGGAAGGAGGCCAGCAGACCCTTGATCCTTGGCAGGGGTGACAATCTACTGGAAGATTGTCCAAACAGTAGAAAGGGGATCCAGTATTAAGGAGAAAGCAGAAAAGCAGAAGAATTGAGCATAGAGAACTAATTTCATATAGGTATATGAATGATCTGATTTTCGTTAGCAAGGCTTATGATAGGATAACCAGCAGTGTTCCAGCATACATTCTAGAATAATCTTTTTTAAGATACTAATTTTTTTTTACTTATTTGCCTGTGCCAAGTCTTAGCTGTGGCACACAGGATCTTTTAGTTGTAGAATGCAAACTCTGAGTTGCATCATGTGGGATCTGGGGCTTCCCTCGTAGCTCAGTTGGTAAAACATCCGCCTGCAATACAGGAGACCTGGCTTCGATCCCTGGGTCAGGAAGATCCCTTGGAGAAGGAAATTGCGACCCATTCTAGTATTCTTGCCTGGAGAATCCCATGGACAGAGGAGCCTGGCAGCCTACAGTCCATGGGGTTGCAAGAGTCGGACATGACTTACCGACTGAACCACCACATGTGGGATCTAGCTCCCTGACCAAGGATCAAACCCCAGGCTCCCTGCATTGGGAGTGTGGATTCTTACCACTGAGCCACCAGGGCCATCCCTAGAATACTTTTTAATAAGTAAACAGTGATGTGTGCATGCTAAGCCACTCCAGTCTTGTCCGACTCTGTGCAGCCCTATGGACTGTAGCACACCAAGCTCCTCTGTCCATGGCATTCTCCAGGCAAGAATATGTGTTACCATGCCCTTCTCCACGGGATCTTCCTGACCTGGCGATCGAACCTGCGTCTCTTAAATCTCTGGCATTGGCAGACAGGTACTTTACCAGTAGCACCACCAGGGTGGACAGCCATAAATACTTTGGGGAAATTGCAGAGATAGTTTCAATACATTTTTTCCCCCTCCAGGAAAGTTAAATGATTCATAATTTCTTGTTAAATTAGATGGCCAATATAAAATAACAATTTTAAAGCACTTTAGTTAATGTCACATCTCAGCCCTTAATCATCAGATAAGATTATCTGGCAGAAATATAAACTTCTTTTTTCGGTTTCACCTGAGCTTGCAGCAGTGCAGCGAGCCACTCCTCATGAACTACTCTTGACAGGGCTTCATTTCTCAGGGGAAAATTGACACAGATGCAGAGACAGAAGCATGAAACTGCCTTGTTCATGGAAGAACAGGGTGTGGTTCAGAACCCAGGTCTGTGACGAAGACAGTTTTAAAGTCCCTGTCGTTTTTCTCCAGTTGCACCTTGGGCTGGATTTCCTGATGCATTTTCCTGCTTCCAAGGTACAAATGCAAACTAAGACGAATGGGATGTTTAAAGGAATTGTACTTAATAAATCTCGTTTGTGCCTTTTCCTATGTCTTCTTCATAATTTTAGTTCTCACCATGCAGCAGTTCAGCACTTCTTTCTCCCTCTCATGAGCCAGAGAGGAAAGCCCCCAGTGTCTAAAGAGACTCAGAGCCTCCATTCTGTCCTAGTTCCGCTCCCCAGAAGCTGTGCAGAGCAGAGCTCAACCTGGCAGACGGAGAGACTGGCTCAGTTTGGCTCAGTTGTGAGAAGTAAGGAAGGCAGGTACCAAGCCCATAGCACGAACACTGGGATTTGTTCAGGAGTTTCTGTGTTTCTTTCTTCGCACACTCTTCACTCACTAACTGGTTCACAGAAACTTGCTGAGTATTAGAGGATATAGAGATGCAATCTCATCATCACTGTGAAGAAAGCACGGGCCCCACCCTAGGGTTCCCTTGCCAGCAGTGTATTCCAGCAACTGGGTGGCATTATGTCCTCTCACACCAGCAGTTGCCATGGAGGTAAAGCATATAGGAGCCAAGTTCATACAGCCCAAGGGCTGTTATTATTATTATTTTTTTAACCAGCTGGGAGGACATGTCCTTTTTTTAAGTGGACAAAAGAATGAGGACTTTGCACCCCCTAGTTTGTCGAATATTAAAAAAAAACAAACCCGCATCCTAACATCAGCAGTTTCATCAGGGAGATACCTCTGGATTCTGTCAGTTTGGTTTGACACCTTCTGGGTGACTCTGCAGGGAGTGATGCGGTCAATCTGGAGAGAGCCTGGATCGGAGCTTCAAGTCAGTTTTGAGTGCGTTTCTGCCACTGATCGTCTCTGGGTGCTGTGGCCAGCTCATCTGCTGCACCCAAGTCCCACGTTCTCATCTCTGAAACCAGGTGCTTTTACTGTAGTGGATCATGAAGTATTTGCCTATGGCTACATCAGAATTGAATTTTCTCTGGGATACAGTTTTTCAGTGACCTATTAGGAATTTGAAGTGCCCTTTCTACTGTGAGGTTCTTAAAGCCAATGATCTTCTGTATAAAAACTACATCTGGGGCACAAAGATAAATGTTTGGTAAATGTATTAAGTGAATATTTCTAACTAATTTTAAATAGGACCCCCCTCCATAAGGATGACTGTAGGCTGTTAAAAATTTCTTGAATCATGATTATGTTTTCCTGAGTGCAAATGTATTGTGTTCATATGATTTTTTAAGATTTAAAAAAGAAACAGGATGCTTAAAGTGAGTTTAGGTCACTTTGAAAATCTATGCTTTTCTACTTGAATGGGTAACAAACCAGCCATTTTAAGGTTTAAACCAATGATTTTGTTACCAAGTCAGTTCAGTCATGTCTGAATGTTTGCATCCCATGGACTGCAATGCCAGGCTTCCCTGTCCATTACCAACTTCCAGAGCTTGCTCAAATTCATGTCCATCAAGTTGGCGATACCATTCAATCATCTCATCCTCTGTCGTCCCCTTCTCCTCCTGCCTTCAATCTTTCCCATCATCAGGGTCTTTTCCAATGAGTCAGTTCTTCGCATCAGGTGGCCAAAGTATTGGAGCTTCAGTTTCAGCACCAGTCCTTCCAGTGAATATTCAGGACTGTTTCCTTTAGGATTGCCTGGTTTGATCTCCTTGTAGTCCAAGGGACTCTCAAGAGTCTTCTCCAACATCACAGTTCAAAAGCATCAAGTCTTCAGTGCTCGGCTTTCCTTATGGTCAAACCCTCATATCCATACATGACTACTGGAAAAATCATAGCTTTGACTATGACCTTTGTCAGCAAAGTGATGTCTCTGTTTTTTAATATGCTGTCTAAGTTGGTCATAGCTTTTCTTCAAAGGAGCAATTGTCTTTTAATTTCATGGCTGCAGTCACCATCTGCAGTGATTTTTGAAGACCAAGAAAATAAAGTCTGTCACTGTTTCCATTGTTTCCTTATCTATTTGCCATGAAGTGATGGGACTGGATGCCATGATGTTATTTTTTTGAATGATGAGTTTTAAGCCAGCTTTTTCACTCTGCTCTTTCACTTTCATCAAGAGGCTCTTTAGTTCCTCTTCAGTTTCTGCCATAAGGATGGTGTCATCCGCATATCTGAGGTCAATAACCTCAATAATACTTCTCCTGGCAATCTTGATTCCAGCTTGTGCTTCATCTAACCTGGTATTTCGCATGAGGTACTCTGCATAAAGTTAAATGAGCAGGGTGACAGTAGACAGCCTTGATGTACTACTTTTCCAATTTGGAACCAGTCCATTGTTCCATATCCTGTTCTAGCTATTGCTTTTTGACCTGCATACAGATTTTTCAGGAGGTAGGTCAGGTGGTCTCGGAGAAGGCAATGGCACCCCACTCCAGTACTCCTGCCTGGAAAATCCCAGGACGGAGGAGCTTGGTAGGCTGCAGTCCATGGGATCGCTGAGGGTCGGACACGACTGAGCAACTTCACTTTCTCTTTTTACTTTCATGCATTGGAGAAGGAAATGGCAACCCACTCCAGTGTTCTTGCCTGGAGAATCCCAGGGACGGGGGAGCCTGGTGGGCTGCCGTCTATGGGGTCACACAGAGTCGGACACGACTGAAGTGACTTAGCAGCAGCAGCAGCAGGTCAGGTGGTCTGGTAGTCCCATCTCTTTAAGAATTTTCCACAGTTGGTTGTGATCCACACAGTCAAAGGCTTTAGCATGGTCAGTGAAAGCAGAAGTAGATGTTTGTTACCAAGATAGGGAAGAAAAACCCAACTGAATTTTGTATCCATTTTGTACAAGATGAGTTTCAAGAATATCATCATCTGAGCTGCCTAAGGTGCAGTTGCAGTGTTTCAGTAATTATAACTGCCATTTATTGAGTAATGACGTGTCCAGATTAATGGACATGGTTTCATTTGACCTTCACCATAAACTTAGGAGGGAGGTTCTGTTGTTTCCCTTGTACACACTGTACCCCTTGCTGTGCAGATCAGGGCATCAGAACTCAGAGATTAAGTAACTCTTCAAGTTCACACCTCCTGAACATTAAAATGGAATTTGATTGAATTGGGTCTTTTATATGGTTCAAAGAACCACTTGACTAATGTTCTTATTACATTTATAGCCACAAGGCATGTCCCACAGGGAAGGTTCAATAATCGGTGAGTGCATAGCGGGCGGGATAAGTTTGAAACTATTCATGGGATCACTTTGAAGACATGTGCTATTGGAGCCTTCTTTTTATTCCCCATTATTGAGTATTTTGTTTAACCATGGACAGGAGCTGCAGTGTTCCCAGATCTTCTTCATGCTAATGGGTCTACTTGTAAAGCTTCACTAATTAAAATGACATGATCCTGGGACTTCCCTGGTTGTCCAGTGGTTAAGACTCCTTGCTTTCCCTGCAGAGGGTGCAGGTCCAATCCCTGGTCTGGAACCAAGATCCCACATGCTGCAAGGTGTGGCCAGAAAAAGAATTAAAAATAAAATAATCCTCTGTGTGATGCTCGGGTATCACCTCCTGGCCAGTGGCACTGGCATTGTCTGGTAGCTGATCAGAAATGCAGAATCTTGGGCTCTACTCCAAGCCCACTGAATCGGGTTCTGCACGTGAGCAGGTTACTGGGCGACTCCTGTGTGCACTGACATTTGGGAGCTTTACGTGGTTAGTGGGCCCCCCCAGGTGACCCCTGGGTTACTAGGTGAAGAAAACACTAACATGTCGAGTCATGATAGCCACCTTCACGGTGCTGTGGGCAAAAGTAAAGCGTTTGAGAAACACGTACATGTAAGATACCGAAGAATGTGACACTCGGGAGAAACTAAAATGACCTGAACACAAAAAGAAGCTGAAAAGTTAAAAAGCTTTTTCCACGGATCTTGCTTTTTACATAGCTGAGGAAGACCTAGGCCTTTTCCTTTGGGAAAAAAAATCGTTCCATATTGTTTGGATGTGCAAACAAGCACGTCCAATTAGTAAAGAGTAAGAATTAATGAAAAGAGAGAAAGTAAAAGCTTAGTTACACACCGAACTTCTCAAGGTTCTTCTTTTGAGCTAACCGTAGGGCTCTTGGACTCTTTTTTTCACCTGAAAGTTCACATTTCTTATCAAACAGCTCCACAGTGAAAAATCATGTGTGTTGTATAAAATAATTGTTCAGAATTGTTGTTAAGAACAAAACACAGTATGCCAGAATGAATGCCTTTTCTACCTGTCTCCTGCGGCTGTTCCTTAAATGCACAAAATATTGTAGAACACAGAGTAAAAAATGTAACTTTTCTTTGCCCTCAGTTTGTTCTAACAAGTAAAAATCAAATCTTAGCTTGCAAAGAGGAAGTGAAATTGTGTGTTCAGTGGAGTCTTTAAGATTTCCTATTGAAAAAGATTAGCATATGTACAGAACATAAATGGACTACAGTGAGATTCAGATCTGTGAAATGTTAGGATGTGAGCGTTTAACACATGTGTGCACATCTTTGGGCTCACTCTTGGATCCTGTGTTGCTATTTCACAGAAGGTTAAAGCAAGTGGAAGTGTGGCAAGGATTTCCAAAACTATCCATACTAACTTCGAGGACCATGTTCTTCCAACTGCTAATTAATGTGGAGTCAGCTTCATATATTGAGATGTTTAATCAATTGGCAGATTGCTGTCAATAAATATGTGTCTTAAGTGCTTTGTAATAGGCTAATGAAGTGTACTCTGTGCGTGTCAGAGCTATTGGGAAAAATCTCTCTCCCTTCTGGGCATCTTGCCACACTTGATTAGTCTCCCTCTGATGCAGAGAAGAATGCCCTTCACTGTTGCCTGTCTCACCTCTGGATGAAGTACCTGGAGAACCAGACAAGAAATTACAATTACACTGTATAGCAGCAGTTACTTAAGCCATGAGAGGTGGTACTGTTAATGTGACTGATAGTAACTAATGTTTCTTGAGCAGTTACTACAGGCTGAGTTCTGAGTCCAGTACTGTATTTCCAGTTACCTCATTTAATCTTCCCTGGGACCCTCTGAGAAAGGACACTGTATCTCCAGTCGCTCAGAACCTTGCTGTAACCACTGTCTTTGTCAGTGTTGCTGAAATCCTGAGCTGGATTTAGTCAGTAACATAACCTGTTCCATGTGTACTGCAGTTAAGTCATTGTAATTCTCCAACTGTAACAGGATAGAGAAATACAAGGAATACAGCTTATTATCGCTTACTATTGAGTACTTCCATGTATAACCACCTGCTCCTGAGTACTAGGGGTGAGGAAGCAGTAGTCAGAGGTCTGCATCTCTACCTGGAAATTCTCTGTGAATCTCCAGACCTATAGAGATGTGACATGCTAGCTTATTCACATACCATAAATCACCTCCATGTGGGAAATGGGATTAGGGTTATCTGAGATGGTGAACAGTTCTTGGTAAAGCTCCAAAACACATACAAAAGATATATTCCCACCTTGATTTGTACAAAACTTGCACACCGGACTGTTGGTGTACATTGATGCTGGGCAGAAAATGTATACTTTGTGTTCATACGTAAAGGGTTTCCCATCTACATGAAGGTCCAGTGGACACCAGGAGGTCATGAGGCCTGGGAGACCATGATGTTGCTGGTCTAGCCTGCTTCTCCAAAGACACCTGTCTTCCAAAACTTTCATCCAGTAAATACCAGTAGAGTCCTCAATCATTAAGACAACCACATATACCCTAACGGATTTTCAGGAAGTCCACAGAAGGTCATTGTCACCCTACAAGGCAAGGGGACTGTGTTTCATCCCTGTCTTTCACACGTGCCAACTGGAAGCTTCAGTAATTTTCCCAAAGCCACGTATGTGGCCAGATAGTGGAGCTGAGATTCAGACTGTGCTATCCAACTCCAAAATCCTACTTTTAACCCTCTGGCTCCATCTTCCCCAGCACATGGATATGGGCCAGCATTGCCACATGAGAGCTTGTGTGAGGTTTATGGGCCTTATGGGCCCTTTCTTAGGAGTATGATGTCAAAAGGAAAAGGACTTATTGAGGTGAGTTGGAAACCCATCGCTTACTGTCTTCTATGTCCAGGTACTTTGCTGACATTATCTGAGGTCCACAACAGCCCTGCTATGTAGTTGTTTTTATCCCTTTGTCCCAAATCAAGAAGCCCTCCACAGGTGGTGACTGAGAGGGACAGCTCACCTCCTACGTAAAGTCTGGTCCACTTTATCTCAGAATAAGAGAAGGCTTCCTCCATCTTCTACATAAAGCTGGTCCAAAAGAAGTGCAGTTGACTAATTCTGCCTGAATTTCCCCCAAGCCACCACATTTGTCTTTGTTTATTATATTAATAAATACTGTACAGCTAGGGTTCCCATCTGGCAGGGCAGAGAAAAGAACATGAAAATGAAGTTGTGGTTACAGCCCTTTCATACTAATGAAGGTGGTACCTACTTGGCACAGTAGAAAGGTGGGTCTTTATTTTAGAGTTCTTAATTAAGAACTGCCAAGTGACTAATATTAATTAGGAAGCCACTGTATCCTTCAGTTTCCTGGTATATTTCTTCGTACGAACCTGTGAAGGGAGTTAAGTCTGAGCTGATTTAATCAATCGGCCCATGAGCAATTAGGTATTAAGGATACTTTGTGTGTTCGGGACCCATGTGTGTGGACAGAGATTTATAAGATGTTCTTTTTTTGCCTTCTGGACCTCCACCTAATTAAGGTGTTCACACCGACCCAGAGAGCCAGAATTTCAGGACAGTGAAATAAAGGCAGGCTCTGGGGAGTTATTGGTGGCTTAAGAGGAGGATGGCAGTGCAGGGGGAAGGGAGCTCTTTGAAACTACAGTAAGTTCCCTGCATACGAACAAGTTCCATTCTGAAAGCACATTCGTTAAGTCTAATTTGTTTGTAAGTCCAACAAAGTTAGCCTAGGTACCCAACTAATACAATTGGCTATATTGTACTGAAATATAAAGGTTTATAATACTTTTCACACAGAGGATACATTTAAAAAAAAACAGAAAATAAAACAATTTTAATCTTACAGTATAGTACCTTGAACAGCACCACAGCTGGCACACGGGGGCTGGCATCGAGTGAACGGGCAAGAAGAGTTACTGACTGGAGGAGGGAGAAGAGGTGGGAGATGGTAGGGCTGAAGGGTTTGCAGCAACATGAGATGGAGGGCAAGCTGCACTTTCACTCACAGCTGACGTTGATGGAATGCATGTTCGCATCTTTGAAAGTTTGCAAGTTGAAAACTCATATGTAGGGGACTTACTGTATCCAGGTGCGCCCCGTCTGCCAGGTCTTGGGAGCCAGCCAGGGTGAATGATGGGGGAATATTGGGTCCCCAGCTATGGTGAGGTGGACAGGAGATCGAGGACCACTCCACAGACTGGGAAGTTTGGGAGTTCAGAGGAAGACATGCCCATCATGGGCAGAAAGAGTTAGGATGACTACAGCTAAGCTCTGAAGAGAAGGGACCAGCTCTCCAGTGGGAGGTGGGCAGTGGGCAGCCCATGGAGACAGAGGAAGAGGAAGTAATGGGCACTCGCTGGCCTGACGCTGCTGTTCTCCAGCGCTCTGTCTCCCGCCAGCTGCTGCACAGGTATTTATTTATTCTTTTATTATCTGAGCTGTGTGGCATGCGGGATCTTAGTTCCCAACCAGGGATTGAACCTGGGCCCCAGCAGTGTGAGCACTGAGTCCTAACCCTGGACCGTCAGAAAGGTTCCAGCTGCACAGTCATCGAGTGTCCACAGTGTCCCTCTGCTGGCGCTGCTGACATCTCCTCCAACACACAAAGGTGGCTTCCTTCAGGGACCTGGTGCCCTGAGCTGGAGGCGGGGGTGCTGCTTGGAGGAGCTGAGCATGCTATATGTTCCCAGCATGAGTTAGGCTTAGAACAAGGGGCTTAGTATGAAGCACCTCAAAACCTCCACCTAGGTCTTCACACTCAAGTCTCACCATTGAGGTGTTACTAACCATTGAATTCTAGTTCCTTGAATCACTAGCAGTTACAGATGGATTAAATGAAGATAAAGTTGTCATGTACTTTTGACTTTGCCTGATTCGTCTGTTAATTTTTCCAGTTTTTTTTTTTTTAACCCAAGCTTGAATTGTAGTCCAATTTGCAATCTTCTCTTAATTTCACACTCAGAAACTCAGATTGCCGAGTTGTATCTGCAGGTGAACAGTCGTGTTAAATCACCTAAAAGAGGGCTGTGGCTCTTTTCATGCAGGAGCCTAGAGTCCAGAAGTCTGAAGCCCACTGTGCTTCTTCATGGACTGTATTTTTTTATTGTTGATAATTGAAACATAGTTGGTTGACAGTGTGTTAATTTCAAGTGTACAGCAAAGTGATTCAGTTATATATATATATATATATATATGTATTTCAGATTCTTTTCTTGTATAGGTTGTTACAGAAATACTGAGTAGAGTTCCCTGTGCTATACAGTAGGTCTGTGTTGGTATCTGTTTTGTATTAGGTACTGTGTATAAGTTAATCCCAAACTCCTTATTTATCCCTCTCCTCCTTTCCCCTTTGGTAGCCATAAATTTGTTTTCTGGTTGTGGATCTGTTTCTGCTTTATAAAGAAGTTCGTTTGTGCCATTCTTTTTTAGATGCCGTATACAAGCTATATCATATGACATTTGTCTTATCTGACTTACCGCACTCAGTATTGTAATTTCTAGGTCCATCTGTGATGCTGCAAGTTACATGATTTCATTATTTTTATGACTGAGTAGTATTCCATTGTATATATGTAGCACGTCTTTTTCTATTCATCTGTCGATGGACATTTAGATTGCTTCCATGCCTTGACTGTCAGACTTTCTTGAATAGTTAGTATTTCCTTCAAATGATCCCAGGAGAGCTCTGGATCAAGAATACTTATGTTTGAGTAGAGTCAAGGTCATTCATAAGAGCTTATTCTCTTAGATATAGACTTACCCTAGGGAGCTGTTGGATGTGCTTTTCTTGCTCAAACTCAGCCACTGAACTGTCTTTACACATCTGTTCCAATGGAATGCTAATTTTTCTTCATGTTGCACCTGTGTGTATATGCATAAACTCTCTCTAGCCGTAGTTTATAAAAAGCCTTTTTTAGTAAACCTAAACAACTAAGAAACTTTTTCTCTATTTTATAGAGCCCTGCCTATTACTGATAAAGTCCTGATCAGTTTCCATCTTTGGAATGCCGCCGTTCTGAAATCCCTGAGTATTACTACAAGCAGACTTCATTCCGAGAAAAAGAAGCCTTGGAATGGGTGGATCTGGGTTTTTTCTTTACATTTTGTTAACTTGGAGAATTTTACTAACCTCATGTCATCCTTAGCCTTAAATTGAATCTGTTCAGTGGCTTCATATGAGTGGTATCTCTACAAAAGTCAAAATAAACACAGAGAGCTCTTCTGGAAGAGTGATTTTGCCATATCCAGATAGGAGTTGTTATAAGGTTTAATATTTTTCTTTAAATCAATTCACATTCTTACGTTTCTTTTTAAAGATCCTGCCTAGCATATCCTAACAATAGATTGGCATCATAACCAATGAAAGAAAATGCATGATAATTAAAATTTGAAGTCTCACCTGTAGTCATTTCACAGCCTTGGAAGATGTCACGTGGGGGAGATGGGATATTGGTTGAGGGAGGTGTGGGGGCAGGGGATACTGAGGTGGAATGACGGAAACAGACCCGTATCTCCCTGGCTTTAATATTCAGTAAGGTTTAATTTTACTTGCGAGTTGTTTGTACCATGATTTTTCAACTTCAATGCGATCGATACCTTTGGGTCCAGATGACACTGTGGTTGGAGACCGTCCTGTATAGCATGTTTAGCAGCATCCTGGTCTCCAGCCACTAGAGGCCAGTAGCACACCCCAGGTGTGACAAGACATTGTGTCTAGATGTTGCCAAGGGCCCCATGGGGAGGGCAGGGTGGTGCCTGGTCAAGGGCCACTGTGTTATATGTAGGTCACTCTTTTGCTTTCGCTACCATTGTTGTCACTGTCTTAAATGGTTAGTTGAGCAACTATGTATTGAAAATATGCTACAGGTTTTGTTTTTGCTTTTTTGTCTTGAGGGGGTTTGTCCATTTTGTTTTAGTGTTTTTTTTTTTTTTTTTTTTTTTTGACAGTGCTGAGTCTTCATTGTGGTGTCTGAGGGCTTCTCTGGCCATGGAGCACGGCCTCTAGAACATGGGCTCAGTGGCTGCGATGCGCAGGCTTAGTTGCCATGTGGAGCCTTAGTTCCCTGGCCAGGGGTCAAATCTGTGTCTCCTGCACTGGAAGGCAGACTCCTAACCTCTGAACCACCAGGGAAGTCCTAGGGCTACAGTTTTTGAGATCTTGTTTTAGCATTTTTGTGCCTATGCCTGAAATGCCTCTACTTCCAAAACGGAAGTGGCTGTGGCCATTCCTGATCCCTGCTTAGGGTACACTGAGTCCCTTCTCTGAGGCTTGTTGATCAGTTCTCAAAGGACTCTCCTTGATAAATGAAAGACTGGATCTTCCCTACCCTCCTTGTGGGTTTCCCGCTTATATGCAGATATGCTTTGTTTTAAGATAATCCAGTGGGAAATGATTTTCTGTGTTATCCATTGTTCACACGGTGGAGGCTTTCATTTTTGTAAGATCTACTTTTGTTCAGTGTACAATCTCTTAACTTTCATTAAGGTCTAATGATGCTGCTTAATATCACTTACCGCTTTTTTGCTTTTTTTTTTCCAATGAGAAAAACTGAAGATTAGAGAGGTTAAGTGACTTCCCCAAATCCACACTGCTGTCTTCAAGCAAAGAAATGTTCTAATTGTGATTCATAGATAACCTGTCAATATATGACAATTATGTGGATTCATAGATAACATGTCAATATATGGCAGTTGTATGGGTTCAAAGATAACCTGTTAATATATGGCAATTATGTTGCAAATATTGATGCCTTAACTTTTAAATAAAATTGTAAACCTAATTATAAAATGATAAACTATGATTATTGATATACTTCAATATGATATATATATCATATTGATATACTTATTAAAAATACTTCAGATGAAAACTTGAGAGAAATTTACCCAAATACAAGTAGAAATTATGTTTAATTAGGAGACTCTTGGCAGTTTTCTTTTCACCCCTCTTTTGAATTTCTCAGTGGGTTGTAAAATATTTCTGTTTCTTTAAAAAGTGAAATGTAGAAGTCTAAAAATGAAGGAAGACATAGTTTGGATTTCTGCCAGTTTTTCCTTTTTCTCTACAATTTTAAGAAATTGTCAATCGACTTTAAAAAAGTACAGTGTGAGAGTTGTGAGTTAAGTTTTAAATGAGGCAAATGAGGACTATAGCCCGGGAGACAGCATTTCAGATAATTCTGAGAAATTGCTGCAAAAAGACAAAGGGAGAAGGTCGGTATATATGTGATTTTGATGGAGGGGGGGTATGTGCAATCAAGTACATACTTTTTTTTTTTTTTTTTTACAGAAGGTTTCTGTTAGTCCTGGGGAGCAGTCATCACTATGAAGGATTTTAGTGCTTTTCTAGATATAAGAAGATACAGAATTGGGCTCATAAAATCAGCTCCTGAACGTATTTATTAATTATTCTCTGAAGATCTGTTCTGACAGTTTTTCCCGAGCACCAAGTGGGTCATTTTTGCTCTCCACCCTGAACTCCTTCAGGGGTGTTGAAAATCAGCAGCTGCAGCAGCACATGATTTAATCTTGTAAAGGTAGATGGCAAATGTCAATTTGTAGTTGACAGTTCATATTCTGCACATGTCCAAATGTAAGTAAGTGTCCATATGTCTGGGAGCAGCAGTCTTCCAGAGTTGATTTGCTGTGTCTTTGGGCAGAAGGCCAGGGCTTCCCTGATAACTCAGGTGGTAAAGAATCTGCCTGCAATGCAGGAGACCCTGGTTTGATTCCTGGGTCAGGAAGATCCCCTGGAGAAGGGATGGACTACCCACTCCAGTTTTCTTGGGCTTCCCTTGTGGCTTAACTGGTAAAGAATCCACCTGCAATGCAGACCTGGGTTTGATCCCTGTGTTGGGAATTTCCCCTGGAGAAGGAAGAGGCTACCCACTCCAGTATTCTAGCTTGGAGAATTCCATGGACTGTATAGTCCATGGGGTTGCAAAGAGTTGGACACGACTGAGCAACTTTTACTGGGCAGAAGGCCAGCCTGGCACCTCGTGTTAGAGGAAATAAATACACAGGCTACTTCCTTGGGGCACCCAGCCAAAATAATGGGTACTAAAGCAGGCAGTGGGGCTGCTTCCTCTGTTTTCAAGCACATTCAAGTGCATTACATATTACTGTTCACTTTCTTTCTATTATTATTGATCAGCTCCCCTCAGATCATCAGGCATTGGATCCCAGAGGTTAGAGACCTGTGGTCTAAAGAATAGTAATAGTGCCCAGTGTCAGATGGAAATGCAGTCAGTAAGAGTGGTAAATCCTGTGAGTGTTCTTGACCAGGGGCCAACCCACGTGGTCTCCAAGTGTTTGTGCTGTTGACCTTTGAGGTATGGTGGTGATGTAGTCTCTCCAAGGACTCACAACCTACTTATAAGCAATTCCAAGAGCACAGATGCCCATGGAAGCACATACGCCCAAGCTTCATATACAACACACAAGATGAATTTTTCACATTGGGTTTTAAAACTTTTGGACAAATCCCAGCTTCCCCTCACTGGTGTGTCTTTTGAAGTTAGTGTCCTTCAAAGCAACAGGGGGTGGGGAGGGGGGTAGGGCAGTGATTGTCATGTAAGCAGAGTGGTGTTTGCAAGTGAGAGCTCAATGAGAGATGATTTTGGAAACAGTATTCTGGTGGTCGAATTGAACAGTCATTCCTGAAGGACAAGTATCCAGACACGTTTTTAATCCTCTCTCAGACTGGGGCCTGGAGAATGATGCTGTGGATTGAGTGGAAGATAGAAAAAATGGTAAACTGAAGAGATATATAACCAAGAGGAAGGGGAGGTGCCCGTGGGCACCAGCAGAGAACCTATAACCAGTGTCTGATGTGTTTCCTTAAGAATCAGTTTGCACATTGGTCCATTGCCTCTTAGCAGAATGTAATCTGAGGAATGAAACGCTGACTGGCAAACACAGTTGAGTGAATTCCCTCAGTGCTTCTGAAATATAACAGAGCAAGGAACAGTATAATGAAAAATAACAGAGAGAGTAGCTCAGGGCTTAACTTATGATCAGTGTTCATTACAACAAATGACACTTTCACTGCAGAGTTACCATTAAGATTATTGAGTCTTATGTAATGTGGTTCCCTTCTGAATAGATTCCAGAACAGCTTAGCCTGTGAATGGGAGGGCTGATGCAAGAGGAGGACTGAAAGTGTATTCAATACCCCTATTTATTTTTCCCACTGGTGCTGGGGAGCTGCCCATTCAGAACCCTGGCAGAGCAAAAGAGATTGCATCTTTCTCCAGGAAGAGCCTCCATGATCATCTTTGTCATTGAATAACATGGTTATGTGTTAATGTTCAATGAGGACCAAGCTCAGAAAGTGACTAACTTTCTTGGTAGTTTTATATCCAAGGCCCCTAGCTTATGTTCTCTGCCATTTTTTTTTCCTCAAGCATACAAATTGTAACATTTAAGAAAATATCTCAGAAAAAAAAAATAAAAAAATAAACACCAAAAAAAAGAAAGAAAATACTCTTTGGAAAGAGACTGCATCTTGTGCAAAACTTGGGCATGCAGACATGAGGCATTTTCTAACTTTGTGGCTCCAGCTGAGTTTAGAATGGACAAGCCCAGTTCAGAGCACATTGTATGTAAAAGTCTTATTGATTAAGTACCTGTTGGGTACCTGCTAAGCACTTTGGGTTATTGATGCTTTTGAACTGTGGTGTTGGAGAAGACTCTTGAGAGTCCCTTGGACTGCAAGGAGATCCAACCACTCCATTCTGAAGGAGATCAACCCTGGGATTTCTTTGGAAGGAATGATGCTAAAGCTGAAGCTCCAGTACTTTGGCCACCTCATGTGAAGAGTTGACTCATTGGAAAAGACTCTGATGCTGGGAGGGATTGGGGGCAGGAGGAGAAGGGGACAACTGAGGATGAGATGGCTGGATGGCATCACTGACTCCATGGGCATGAGTCTGAGTGAACTCGGGGAGTTGGTGATGGACAGGGAGGCCTGGCGTGTCGCAAAGAGTCGGACACGACTGGCAACTGAACTGAACGACCCTATGAGCTATGTACTCTTATTATCATCCATCCCATTTTCCAGATAAGAAAGCATACTCAGAGAAGTTAAGTTCTCCAAGGTTACCCAGCTGCCAGTTAGTTTTTTAACCTTCTTTTTTTTTTTTTTTTTTACCAATTTAAATTTTTAAATTTGTGTTGGGGTATAGCTGATTAAAAACATTCTGATGGTTTCAGGTGAACAGCTGTGGGACTCAGCCATCCATATACATATATCCATTCTCCTCCAAACTCCCCTCCCATCCAAGCTGCCAGATAACATTGATCAGAGTTCCATGTGCTATATACAGTAGGACCTGTTGGTTATCCATTTTAAAGATAGCAGCATGTACATGTCCATCCCAAACTCCCTGTCCCTTCCCCCCAGCAACCATAAGTTCTTTCTCTAAGTCTGTGAGTCTCTTTCTGTTTTGAAATAAGTTCATGTGTATCAGTTCTTTTTAGATTCCAACATATAAGGAATGTCAAATACATTTCTCGTTCTCTGACTTACTCCACTCAGTCCGCTTCTTTTTCAGTGGCAAATACTAAATTCAGACTCTGGCCCTTCACCCTGCTCTTCTCCTGGGCCCCCGACCTGTGGGCTTGGTCTATAGAAGCTCGCCACAGGGGGTCCTGAGGGGAAAGCAGTGAGGGTGAGGGGTGAAGGGATAGACATGGACACACAGCTATATTTCAAGTGAATAACCAATTTTAAATTGGTTAAGGGACCTACTGTGTAGCATAGGGAACTTGGCTCAAAGTTAGTGGCAGCCTGAATGGGAGAGGAGTTTGGGGAAGGATGGATACTTGCATGTGTATGGCTGAGTCCCTTAACGTTCACCTGAAACTGTCCCAACATGGTTAATTGGCTACACCCTAATACAAAAAAAAATTGTTAAAAGAGCGCAGCTGAACTTCCCTGGTGGACCACTGGAAGGACTGGTCCTAGGACTTTGTGCTTCCACTGCAAGGGAACAGGTTTGATCCCTGATTGGGGAATTAAGATCCTGCATGCATGCCGTAAATGAGTGAATGGAACACAGCTCAGTGAGGAAGTCAGGCTTGCCTGGGATGCAGCAAAACTCCTGAACGCACGTGGTCTAGAGCTGTTGCTGCTGCTCGAGCCCCTTTTAGTGAAGATCTACTTGGTGCTGAGTTTCTTTGGCCCTTACAGTTGTTTTTATGTTTTCTTGCATTGGGGAAGAAGGGGACTGACTATACTTTTCTCTCACCAAGTTCACGGGCTTTAGGAGTTCTATTTGTCGGCCTGATGACCTTTCCAGGCTCATACTCATAACTACTACAAACATATTGGAGCACCCTCTAGGTAAATGAAATAACTCTTAAAAATATGTATATATACTCTTTTATGTATATTTATAAAACATATATACATATTTCCATCCTTACTTTTCTTAAAACATTAAAAGTAACCATGTGTTGAGAAAAGGGTCCATCAGCTTTCACAACGTCTTTCATCTAAGTACAAAGGTGGCTCAATTGCACCATTTCAGATGGTCTCTATCTGTGTTCTGCAGCATGGTAGCTGCTAATAACATGTGACTCTTGAGCCCTTGAACTACAGCTTGTCTGGTTGGGATATGCTATCAGGGTTTTCAGATACTCACCGGATTTCAAAGACACTTAGAACCAAAAAAGAAATCATTAAATTTGTATGATATACTTTCTAAATCATTTATCCTTAGATTAGGAATAAAATAGATCATTTACCATGTTGATACAGATTACCCATTGAAATGATCATATTTTGGATCTATTGGGTTAAATTAAATCTATTCCTAAACTTGATTTCATCTATTTCTTTTTCCTTTTGTAATGTGGCTCCTAGAAAATTTAAAGTTAACCTTTGTGAATCTCCTGTTTTGGACTGAGCTATGCTCTACATACGTGAAAGTAGAGAATATGTCTCCACAAATTGGAAGGACTAATATGTGTTTAAAAATAAGACTTTAAAAATAGCTTTCTGAAATATTTATGAGAGGAAAAATGAACTCACTGTAGGTATTCAGTAGGCTGACTAAGAGGGGCTTGTTTTTACCATTCCAGGCAATATATGTCAGGCAGAAATCTTCTTGATTAACAGCTATTCAGGAGGGGGAGTATTTTTCCATGCAAGGATAGGTCAGTTCGAGTCATTTGTAACAGAACGTTGTTTTCTAATATTTGAAATAACTGTTGAGTACGTGTTTCCTTTGTGATCCTAAGTGTCATCACGTGGCCACATCATGACCACACTGCACCCCACAATAAAGCAAACATCTAAATGAAGTGAGTCCCATGATGTTTGGTTTCCCAGTGCATATAAAAGTCATGTTGACACTGTAAAGTATGTGATAGCATTATGGTTTAAAAAAAAATGTATACACACACACCCCTTTATTTAAATCTGAGAGAACTTCCCTGGCAGTCCAGGCTTCCCTGGTGGCTCAGACAGTAAAGAATCCACCTGTAATGCAGGAGACCTGGGTTCCATCCCTGAGTCAGGAAGATCCCCTGGATAAGGGAACGGCACCCATTCCAGTATTCTTGCCTGGAGAATCCCATGGACAGAGGAGCCTGGTGGGTCTACAGTCCATAACTAATACTTTCACTTTTCCCAGGCAGTCCAATGGTTAGGTCTCTGCACTTCCAATGCAGGGGGCGCAGGTTCAATACCTGGTTGGGGAACTCACATGACACACAGCATGGCCAAAAAAACTAAAAATTAAAAAATAACGCTATTAGGAAAATGGCACTAATAGACTTGCTCTATGTGCTGCTGCTGCTGCTAAGTCACTTCAGTCATGTCCGACTCAGTGCGACCCCATAGATGGCGGCCCACCAGGCTCCCCCATCCCTGAGATTCTCCAGGCAAGGACACTGGAGTGGGTTGCCATTTCCTTCTCCACTGCATAAAAGTGAAAAAGTGAAAGTGAAGTCGCTTAGTCGTGTCTGACTCTTAGCGACCCCATGGACTGCAGCCTACCAGGCTCCTCCATCCATGGGATTCTCCAGGCAAGAATACTGGAGTGGGGTGCCACTGCCTTCTCCGTGCGGTTGCTGCAAATCTTCAATTTATAAAAAAGGCAGTTTCTCTGAAGCCCAGTACAGCAGGGTCTGCCTGTACCAGAAAATGACAAAAGAGCAGCACCAGGCCGGATTTTGCAGAAACCCTGGGCCTCTGGCACCTCCACCTCACGCTTCTACTTCCGCCTCACTTCCACCGTCTGTGCTTAGCACTAACACCTTCCAGGAGTGTTTGGTGGGTGCGATTCCTAGATGAAACACTTGCGATTCTTGGATGAAAAGGTCTGTTGTGACAAGCTCTTCTCTTTCCACCCACAGCCACAGTTTTGCTCTGAGACTTCAGGGCCCAACGGGGCCATCAGGCAACTAAAGCTGGAACCCCAGGGGAGAGTCCTCGCCTCCCCTCAAACTCCAAGGACCCCCACCCAGGTTCATGGCTGATGCACGAAATGTCCATCGAGTCAGTGATGCCATCCAGCCATCTCATCCTCTGTCGTCCCCTTCTCCTCCTGCCCCCAATCCCTCCCGCATCAGGGTCTTTTCCAATGAGTCAATTCTTCGCATGAGGTGGCCAAAGTATTGTAGTCTCAGCTTCAGCATCAGTCCTTCAAATGAACACTCAGGACTGATCTCCTTTAGCAGTAGACCATTTTTAACATCCAGCAGAAGCCACAGACATCTTAATTTTTAACCTTTTTGCACTTGATAACCATAAATTTCTCTGAAACTCTTAAAAATCTGATTAAAAAAAAACTAAGAGGAACTGGATGACATGTATTAAATCTGCTGAGTATATCAAAGCTACAATTCCTTTTTTTTAATCCTCCATTCCTTTTTGAAGTATGTTTTTGCTGTAAAACTTAAAGCTCAAGGAAGATGGAGATCCAGAGGCTCTTGTATTCTTGAGCTCTCATAGATGTTTTTCTCCATTATTCTCTTCCCCAGTTGTTGGGCTAATTCCCAATCACCATTTTGGGGTTTTTGTTGATTTTCTATATCTTAAAAAAAAATTTATTGGAACGTAGTTAATTTATAGTGATGTATTAGTTTCAGGTATACAGAAAAATGAATCAGTTATACATATATCCACTCTAGTTTTTTGTTTTCATTGGAGTATGGTTGCTCTAGAATGTTGTGGTAGTTTCTACCGTACAGCAAAGTGAATCAGCTGTATGTTTACATATATCCCCTCTTTTTTGGATTTCCTTCCCATTTAGATCCCCACAGAGAAATGAGTAGCCTTCCCTGTGGTATACAGTAGGTTCTCACTAGTTATCTATTTTATACATCGTATATCCATAGTGTGTGTGTGTATATATATATATAGTGTATATATGTGTGTGTATATATATATATATCAATTCCAGTCTACCAATTTATCCTACCCACCATTTCCCCTTGGTATCTATAGGTTTGTTCTCTACATCTGTCTCTACTTCTGCTTTGCAAATAAGATCACCTGTACGATTTTTCTAGATTCCACATATATGTGTGAATACAGAATTGATGCTTTTGAACTGTGGTGTTGGAGAAGACTCTTGAGAGTCCCTGGACTGCAAGGAGATCCAGCCAGTCCATTCTAAAGGAGATCAGTCCTGAGTGTTCATTTGAAGGACTGATGCTGAAGCTGAGACTACAATACTTTGGCCACCTCATGCGAAGAATTGACTCATTGGAAAAGACCCTGATGCTGGGAGGGATTGGGGGCAGGAGGAGAAGGGGACGACAGAGGATGAGATGGCTGGATGGCATCACTGACTCGATGGACATGAGTCTGAGTGAACTCCGGAAGTTGGTGATGGATAGGGAGGCTTGGCGTGCTGCAATTCATGGGGTCGCAAAGAGTCGGACATGACTGAGCAACTGAACTGAATATGTAATTTGTTTTGTTTCTTTGCCACAAAAGCCTTTCTTCTCCTCTACTGCCAGCCTCTCGCCACTAGTTAAAATACTGCAATCAGGAATGGAGGGAAAGCACCGTCAACTTGACATGCAATGTTCCAGGGATGGCAGGGTTTGGCACTTCAGAGAGAGCCCAGCTTAGATGAGGGAAGAAGCGAAAGAGACAGTGACTAGAACTGACTTGTTGCTGCTGCTTCCTCAAGTCCGCTTGGCAAGAGCCTCATGGCTACATCCATCTGTAGGTAGATGCGTGCTTTCTGGTTTTGACTTCTAAGGTTATTTATTTAGTTTTTACTCTCTTTGCTGTGTAAGTGGAACATAACCTCACAGACTTTCTAGTGGACATGGAGGAGAGGCAGATAATCCAATGCTGCTTAGAATCTCAGGAGTCATGCTGTAATCTAACCTGAACATAAGAGAAACCTTGGAGATAGGAGGTTTCACGGAATGTGGTTTTTCCTAAGGGTAAATGAGTTTTAATGTAAGCAGAGTCCTATACACGTTTCATACATACAATGTGCAGGTTCCATTCAAATGCCCAACTGTGACCAGGTTGAAGCCATTGCCCATAGGGTGTGATCTAAGTAGGTTCTGGATGCATTTTGAGGGAATGCCCAGTCGGAGGGGCGGGAGGGTGGCAGTGCGTATACCAGATGGCTCCCACCCCTGTTAAGTCCAAATGCCTCACTTCCTATCTAGGAAAGCACAGAGTACCGTCAGTGGATTAATTCCAAAGCTTTCGACTCCTGAGTCAGTATTCTCTGCCATGCACTCTGAAACCTGTATAGACTAGCACTTAGAGATGGCTCACTCTCCGTTGACCTGGCCTTGAATCACCTGCCAGTGTCACATCATCTGATCATCAGGGCTGAGAGGGGAGGAGGGTCCTGGAAGCAGGGAGTCCACATTAATAGCCACCGAGAGGAAGAGGAAGATGAGTAACAATACCTGTAGATACGCTTTACCATTGGTCTGTGTCTGAAAAACAAAGACAAAGCGGAAGCTTCGCTGTTTGGATACTGGCGTTCCAGTTGCAGCGTCATTTGTATCTAGACGCACAGGACAGTTCTGCAGCCCTCCCTGATGTCTTTTGTTTAGGCTTAAATGAGTTAATACAGAAAATGCCACAGAAGCTTCCTGTGGAAATGCTGGTGTATCGCGTGTGCTGCCTGCGTTTGGCTGTTACAGTCACTAGCTTAATAACTTAAAAGGTTGTGAACACCAGGCCTTTCCTGAAGGAACCACATGTGGCTCGAAAAACTCCCATCTTTCCAGGATAATAAAAATTCATTCTGATGTTTAATTTGTCCGAAGGAAAGGAAGAAATCCCCAGTGTTTTTATAATGTTCATTTTGACTTAATCCTCTGTGTTAAGCTATTCCTGTACTCAGCTAGTTCTTGCTAATATCAAATGATGGTTAATATTCAGTAAAACCTACTGTGCTGTAAAGGAATTGAATGAAAACCCCTGGTCACACAGTATTTTGAGAGGGACCGTCAGGACTTCCCTTGTGGTCCAGTGGTTAAGACTTCGCCTTCCAATGCAGGGGCTGCAGGTTCAATCCCTGGTTGGGTAGCTAAGATCCCGTATGCCTCGTGGCCAAAAAAAACAGGACATAAACAACAGAAGCAGTGTTACAAGAATTCAGTAAAGGCTTTAAAAAATGGTCCACAGCAAAAAAAAAAAAAAAAAAAAACCACACACACACAAAAAAACAACTTTTAAACATTGTTTTAAAATGAGAATCTCCACAAGAGAAGAATGGATGGCTCCCAAGCAGCTTCACAAAATGGCACCCCAATACATTTTCTCCACCTCCACTCTCACCTCTCCAAGCCTCAGAAACCCTGCAGAGACTGGGGAGAACAACAGAAGAAGCTTATGTAGGGGCCCGGAATTTTGTTAACAGAGGAAAACTGCCCCTGAAGACTAAAAGACTTGCCTTGGTGTACATAGCACATGTTTTCTCAGTGAACACCTCTGTATGGGAAGCATGTCTATCCGCACTTGATGAGTGTGGAATTAAGGGATGAATCAGGAAATGTTCCTCGGCTAAGATGCTCTTTAGGGGCAGTTCTGATGATCCTACCTGCAGGGCAGCAAAGGAGACACAGACATAAACGACACATTTTCGGACACAGTAGGGGAAGGAGAGGGTGGGATGATTGGAGAGAAGAGCATTGGAACATACACGTTGCCATATGTAAGACAGAGAGCCAGGGGGAGTCTACCATGTGATGCAGGGAACTCAAAGCTGGTGCTCTGTGACAGCCTTAGAGGAGTGGGATGGGGAGGGAGTGGGGCTTGAAGACAGAGGGGACATACATATATCTGTGGCATTTCATATTGTTGTATGGCAGAAACCATCACAGTATTATAAAGTAATTATCCTACAATTAAGAATATTTTTTAAAAATACATTCTTTCAGTCCACCAGTTGATGTTTATTTGGTGACTAGTGTATGGCCAACACTGGAGAAACAAAAGGATTAAGACAGCTCCTGCCTCAGCGGCACTAAGGATCCGGCTGGTAAGAGACTCAGGTAGTTGGATATTGCAGTACATCCTAGTAAGCGCAGTGATGTGTGCTTCCAGTCAATCAGCAAACAATCATTGTGTGCCTGTGGAGCACCGGTCAGAGGGGATGCTAATGAAGACAGACAAGATTCCTGTCCTCTTGGAGTTAATCTTCCATTAAAGGAGGTGGCAAACAATCAATTAATAATAATCAAAATAATTATATTGTGACTGTGGTATGAAGGAAATGAATAGGGTTAAAGAGAGATCATGCAGGCAAAAAAGTCTCTTAGGAACTCAACATTTGAAGTAGATCAGAGTGATGTGTCGTTCAGGGCTCAGTGTTCTTGGAATGCAACAAACACAAAGTGTTAGAAGAAATTTATATTACTAATAATCCAGCAGTACAGTAAATAGGTTTTTTAAGGCATGCCGTGAGCATGGGCTCAATGTCTCTGGACTCCATTTCCCTCCATCTTTCAGTTTGCTTTGCCTGCTGGTTTCTTTCCCAGGCAAGCTCTCTCCTCAGATGCCACCGTGGCCAGTAGCAGATCTAGGCTCCGAATTCGACTCAAAACAAAGGGCTCTTCTTCCCAGTAGCTTGAGGTGAGATCTTGGGTCTTTCTGTGGTTGACACAGGTTGGCCACAGGCTCATGTACGAACTAGTGTCTGCACCCAGAGCAAAGGGAGAAGGTTGAGACTGAATGGTTTTGAAACCAAAGTTATTGAAGTTCTCTGGGTCCTTTCCCTACCCTGTACAACAGGGACGGTGTGAGTGCCGATCTTACAGAGACCTGGAGAAAAGCATTCTGAACAAAGGGAATAGAAGTACGGACCTCAGAAATGGGCAGAGGCCTAATTTGTTTGCCCATGTGCTGGAGATTGGGAACATGGAGGGTCATGGCAGAAGGCAGGGAGGTGGCCCCAGCTGTACCATGAAGCCTTGGAAGGGCTGCAGTGGCATCGTGTTTATTTCCTCTTCCTGCACGCACAGACATTATCAAGGTGCCCACAGAACTCCCAGCTGGGCCCCATAGACGCCCACTGCCTGCGTCTACCCCACTGTTGGAGTTGCTGAAGGACACCACCGCTCTTCTGATGCACAGGGTCTCTCTCCAGCTTTGTTCATACCTTTGGCTGGCTTCTAATCAAATCTTGCTGGCCTAAGTTGTGCTGGTGTTTCTTGGGGACACTTTCTGAGTTCCTGCTTTGGTTCTTTGTGTTGACGTGATCATTTTACATACAGAGGGCAACCTTTCTGCCTTTAAGTTTTGGGGTCACACCTCATTCTTACACCGACTCTCATATCTCTCCAGCCAACTCTGTACTGACTGGACATGAAATTTAAAATGGGTTGTATAATGTGGACAGAAGCAATAATTTGTGATTATATAGAATTATCACCTAGCTTTCCATGTTAAGGGATCTCTTAGATAATTACTGTCTAGCTTTTGAGAGCCAGATTCTAGTTAGTGAATTTTTGTTTTAATTTGTGTTGGACTGTAATTGATATATAGTGCTGTCTTAGTTTCAGGTGTATAGCAAGGTAAATCAGTTACACATATGCATATCAAGATTGTGAATTTTAATAGTAATGTTTTCTAAGGAATAATTTTTGGTGGTATTACGTGCATGTAATAGAAATAATTTCTTGGGACTTCCCTGGCAGTCCATTGATTAATGGACTTCTATTGCAGGGTCAGAGGTTCGATCACTGGTCAGGGAACTAAGGTCCTACATGCTATACCATGTGGTATGATCAAAAAAATAGAAAGCAACAACAAAATAAAGAAATGCTTGTCACTTCCTTCTTTGTATCTATAAATAGGTTTGTGTATTACCAACACATAGACACCTATGCAGCCTCAACATAATGATATCTCAAAATAATTCTTTTCATAAAAAATATTCTCCAGTACTCCAGGTCTGGAGTCTATTAAGGAAGTAGCTTGCTTAGAAAACTTACAAGAATGCTCTTCCTCCTGTTTTCCTTTGTTTTTTAGTTTATTCTGAAATTGCAACATTTAGCACTTTGCAGTTTAATTTAAAAGGATTACCTATTCTCTTAAATGCTTAAGCAGGGAAGCAAGTTGCAGTTATTGATTTTTCTCTGCATGTATTCTGTGAAAGCTGTATTTGCTCCTTCCCCAGGGAGCCTTACCCCCCAAACTGCATGCTTGCTGGTGACAGCTCAGACCTCTGATACATAACCAAAGACCTTGCCTAATATCCTTGCAATGCTTGGGGAATTTTTATTAAGTAAAAGCATCATTAGAGTAGACAGGATGATGAAGTTTAATGAGCATCTTTTGTGCATGAGATTGTTAGTTTTGTTCTGCCAGAATCCTCATTTCTCTCCTCCAGTGGGGCAGATAGTCTAGAATGTATGGGGTATTTTTAAAATCTGCCTTACATTTTGTATTTTTTTGTGTAGTTTAATATCTGCCCTAAGCCAGCCACAGATTCTTCTTGGCTATTTATACAAATGCTGTTTGCACACATGTATGTTGATAATTTCTTTTTATACTGTATGTTGAGGGCAGGGAGCAGTGAGGGTTATAATGGAGAATGTAAAAGACACCTCCTGGTGCTAGTGAATTTCATGGAACCATCTCTTGGAGGTTTGATCTCAAAAAATCATTGCCTTTTGAATTAATGAGACTTCTCATGGGAATATGGTAACTGTTCCCTTTTTTCTTTAAGACTCAGCAATTTAAGTGCTAAGGTTCTGTCAGCAACCCCTCAGAAGCTGCTAGATAGGATAAATAAAGATATGGCAAATGCTTATTAATAATCTGGGCTTCACACTTTGTCCACAGATTTATTTGCAGAGATTTTAAATTTAGCATCCTACCATAAGATTACAGATTAGACACAAAATGATTTCTCTCCATTATTGTCACTGGCCATATACTGAGATTTTTCAAATTGGTTCTTTTCTTGGTCTGTATAAGGACTTTCCATGGAAACACCCAAAACAACAGGAGGGAGGCATATGACAGGAGCAAATGACTTAAACACAGCATATTGTACCTCTCATATACCTGGCATTCTGAAACATAATATTTACATAGCACACAATGTGCTTCCAGCAGTGCCTTGCATATGTAGAATACAAAAGAAGTGAATGCTGTCCCCACCCTTGAGAAAATGGTAGGCTGATGAAGAGGACAAAACTGAGAAATCCAGAAAGATGGTGGTGGTGATGGTTGGTGGTTTAGTTGCTAAGTCTTGTCCAACTCTTGCAACCCCGCTGACTGAGTCCACCAGGCTCCTTTGTCCATGAGATTTCCCAGGCAAGAATACTGGAGTGGGTTGCCATTCCCTTCTTTAGGGACTCTTTCTGACCCAGGGATCAAACCCATGTCTCTTGCATTGCAGACAGAGTCGTTACTCTGAGTCACCAGGAAAGCCCATATACTTAATGCCTAGAGAATTTGAACTTTGGGGTCATTACCTGGGGGTGATCTGAACCTTTTTCTAATCCTAAGTTTCCTCATTTGGAAAATGAAAATAATAAAAGCCTCTTCTTTCTTGGATAGTTGTGGTAGTGAATGCTGACTGCATGGTGACCATATTTACCATGTGTCCTGGTCAAGGCACTTTACTGCTACTGCTACTGCTAAGTCATTTCAGTCATGTCCGACTCTGTGCAACCCCATAGACAGCAGCCCACCAGGCTCCCCTGTCCCTGGGATTCTCCAGGCAAGAACATTGGAGTGGGTTGCCATTTCCTTCTCCAATGCAAGAAAGTGAAAAGTGAAAGTGAAGTCGCTCAGTTGTGTCCGACCCTCGGCGACCCCATGGACTGCAGCCTTCGTCCATGGGATTTTCCAGGCAAGAGTACTGGAGTAGGGTGCCATTGCCTTCTCCAAGGCACTCTACTAGTACTTGGAAATAACAGCCAAGAGCAGAAATTACTTTGTCTATTCTGAAGGACTTAATGATGAAATCTCAATAAACACCACAGTATTTTGTGAAGGCAGAAATTGAACAGGGGGCAGAGCAGAGAAAGCTGTGAAAAGCCTGAATATGTGGATGAGATCTGAGTTGTAGAAAGGATGGGGGCGAGCATTCCAGGCAGTAGTAACACAAATCAGCCAAAAACTGAGACCAGAAGGAATCCTGGCTGACAAAGGCCTTAGATGGGTTTAGCACTCAAAAGTTTTTTCAAATCACCTGCAAGGTGTAGGCAGTATGCAGATATTCCCAGTTTTCAATAAAGGTGAACAGAGATTCCAGAATGATATCAGACTCTAAGGTTACTGAGCTAATAGGTGGCAAGCTAACACTTAGCCTGCCTTTCTCACACTCTGCATTGCCCTCCTCCAGACCAGCGTTTCCATATTTGGTCTGTTAGTGAACAGAGAGAGATGAAATTTGGCTGGGTAGGCACTGCGTGGCCTGTTCAGTGGATACTCTGTCACATACCAGGCTGGGTATTGGATCCCGTGGGTAGTGGATGCTGCTTTCCCTGCATAAACCAAGGAGAGAGAATTCTGTCATTTGTGTGTAGGATACATTGAAGGAAGGAAGGAATTGTTATCAAGGAGATCAGGAAGGGGGAATTCTCTGGTGGTCCAGTGATTGGGACTTGGTGTTTTCACTGTGGGGACCTGGGTTCCATCTCAGGTTGGGGATCTGAGATCCCGTAAGTTGCACAGCACAGCCACAAAAATGGAGACTGAGAAGGAACCTGTTAACACTAATCTAATGGCCATATTTTAGGGTAGAAGAAAAAGAGAATGAATAAAATCATAGGATGATATAAATAAGTACCATAAAGCATCTTATTAATCCATTGAGTCATGAACCTTTTGAGAAGCTGATGAAAGCTGTGTTCACTTTTCAGCTGAAAAAAGGCACATATAGCTTTGCTTGGAGCTTCAGATTCTCCCTTGCCACAGACTGAGAATTTCTGTGGTAGAGGAGGATGTAATCAAACTTGATTAACAGGGTGACTGAAAAAAGAGGCAGGTGCCAGAATGACTTCATCATTTTGATCCTGGAGGTCTGGAGACATTAGAGGGATGTTGAGGAATTGGGGTAGGGAACTGTTGTGTGCATTTGGTTGGATTTAATGGTTCATGTACAAGTGGGAGCTTTGGTGTAGCAGAGGTTGAAGATGGCAGTGACTCTGAGGGCTCATACTCAGAGATACTCATTGAAGCTACAAAATCAGATGATTGGTTTAGGGAAGAGAATGCAATGAGCTAAAAGCAAAACCATAAGGACTATAGAATTGTCCAGGGGAAAAATAAGAATAAAGATAGTGCATTGGAGCCAGGGGAGGAGACTTTTCAGAAGGAAAAATGCAGTCCCCAGTGGTGTTCATTGCTGCAATCCTGAAGGGGTGTGAAGGTCTGCACAAGACCCTTGAATTGAACAGAAACAGTAAAACTCAAATGTGGTTTTTTTTTTTTGCAAGATGAATTTGCCCATGTTAAATAAATATACCCACCAGTAATAGAAGAGCATGTATATCATACTACTACTCAATATAATGTTTGCTAGGAAATATAAACGTATTCTCATTCTCGTGGGCTGGAATTGTTTGCTGTGCTGTCTTAGATGTCACCAGGCAGGGGTGTTGAGTGTGTGGAGTATCGAGAGCCAGTGTGCAGACAACTTTAACACGATGCCTCTCAAGTGACCAGGCTGGTGACCTCTCCTGTTCACGGCATCATTTCCTGATGAATCCTCCAGTGCTGATCTTCAGCTGGGATTCTCCAGACAGCTGCTCTGGTCAGGGTCCGCTCCCACAGGGACCAGACGAGAGCCCTCACGAGCTAAGTGACGCTGGCTCGTCCATCACCCACAGCACAGGTCATCCACAGGCATCTCGCCTTTGAGGATTCTCTTCACCATCAGAAGTCTGTTCCTCAGACTCCTGAGCGTAACTCATCCTTTCCTGTCACTTTAACTGGTTCTCTGTTGATTTTTCCTCCTTCTATGAACAGCTCCTAGTCATCCTCCTCAGACCTCAGCTTTCAGAGGAGAGAAGATTTTCCAAGACTCTGTGCCACAGGTTCACTCCGTATTCTGAATTGACCCCCTTGCCCACTGGTGACTGATGCTGCAGCCCCATCCGTGACAGGGGGCCAGTCTTCCTTGTCAGTGCTCTCACACTAGCGTGACCAGATTTCAGTGCCCCCAGAAACCTTCCCGAGGTAGAGTCTGCCCCCCAAGCTCATGATGGCAAAGCTGAACTCCTGGCTTTGCTCAGAGGCAGTGTCTGGGAAGCAGGCGGAATTGGCTGGCTTAGCCTGGGTCTTAGGCCTTCATGAGAGGTTAAAGGTGACAGCTGTTGCTCTGGAACAGCTGTTTGTGCCTGCATACAAGACCCTGTCTGTGTCTGATTTAATCTCCCCCCCATAAGCCCTTCAAGGTAGCAGTTTTCATCATTTTGCAGATGAAGACATCAGACTGTGGCAAGTTAGTCACCTGCTCAATGTCACCTGTCCTTTGGAGCAAACAGGGTTCAGGAATGCAGATGCTCGAAGCCCCAGGACTGTTCTCCAGAATCCCCCATGCAGTGAGCCAGGGCTCTTGTAGGACCAGATGATGGGTACCACCTGAGCAGATCACTGAGGGGATGTGCTCATCAAGAAGCATCTTGTGCCAGGATCCAAGGGTTAGTTGAAATCTTTGAAGATCAAGGAGGTGAAAGTTACATAATGAGAGGAGAGTATGGAAAGGTCAGGAGGGCAGAAAGCCATCCTGAAGGCTGCAGGTTGCATAAATGAGTCCTGTTTTTCACTTCCTGTATTTAATGATGCTGGCAAGGGAGAATGCTCCTCCTTCCCAGAGGAGTGAACAGTTCATCTGTTAGCATGCCTTTCATATCCAAGCCAACCAACCCCAAGCCCCAATCCTGACCACCTCTTTTCTCTAACTCTGATGCACCAAGCCAGTATTCCTCCTGATCCAGGCACTGGGCAACTGGAGATCACTTCTTTCACTCTAGGCTCTGAGATTTTAATCAAATTATTCACCTACCCTGTTTCACCCATTCCTTCCTGTGAAACCACCCATAAAGACTCTGGGCTTTGCTCTCCCCTGGGCTCCTCTGCCTCCCAGTTAACCTGGTGCTTCCCCATGTGGCCCTGCCCATAACTGCATGTGATACAACTCCTTTCAGAGTCATAGAGTTATCCATCTTGTCACTGTCTGTAAATTAATTCTGGATGCATTTCAAACATGGACCACGACTATCAGCTTCAGCGCATAGAGGGAGCCAGGCCCATCCTGTCTCACTGGAGCAGAGAGGGGAG
This sequence comes from Aepyceros melampus, assembly GCA_006408695.1. Taxonomy (NCBI): domain Eukaryota; kingdom Metazoa; phylum Chordata; class Mammalia; order Artiodactyla; family Bovidae; genus Aepyceros; species Aepyceros melampus. The sequence continues at coordinate 265,280 of SJXQ01007378.1, read as the reverse complement.
AGTTGGCCTGCCCACCTCCTCCTCGTCTAGTGGATAGCACCCATTTTTCCTTGGAGACTCTCCTTCTGTGGCCTTCTGCAACTTAGTTTTTAACTTTTCTTTCTTGTCAGTAAGTTGCTACCCCAGAAGAAAATTTCTCCTGCTAAAACTAAGTAAAATCCCTCACAGACAGCCCTGGAGAGATTCAGTTACTGTATTGGTTCCCTGTTGCTGCTGATAACAAATTAAGATGATCTTAGTGGCCAAAAAGTGTTTCCCTGGTGACTCAATGGTAAAGAATCCACCTGCCAACACAGGAGGCGTGGGTTTGATCCCTGGGTTGGGAAGATTCCCTGGAGGAGGAAATGGTAACCTACTCCAGTGTTCTTGCCGGGGAAATTTCATGGACAGTGGAGCCCGGCAGGCTACAGTACATGAGGTTGCAAAAGAGTCAGACACGACTTAGCCACCAAACATCAACACCAACCTAGTAGCCAAAAACAGAACAGATATATTCTCTCACAGTTCTGGGAATCAGAAGTCTGAAATTTAGGTGTCAGCAGGGTTTCATCTTTTGGAGGCTCTAGGCAAGAATGTGTTTCCTTGCCTTTCTAAGGTCTAGAGCCTACCTGCAGTCCTCAACTGGCAGTCCCTTCCTCCATCATCAAAGCCAGCATCTGAGCATCCCTGACTCTGGCCCTCCAGCACCCCCATCTTCCCTCTTAGGACCCCTGGGATTATGTTGGGCCCACCCAGATAACCCAAGATCATCTCTCCATCTATGAACATATTTGCAAAGCAAAAATAGAGACAAAGACGTACAGAACAAACATGGATACCAAAGGAGAAAGAAAAGATGGGATGAACTGGGAGATTGGGACCGACACAGACACACTATTGATACTACATATAAAATAGATAGCTAACGAGAACCTACTGTAGAGCTCAGGGAACTCTACTCAGTGCTCTGTGGTGACCTAAATGGGAAGGAAATCCAAAAAAGGGAGGGAATACATGTATACATGTAATTGACTGGCTTAGCTATACAGCAGAAACTAATGCAACATTCTAAAGCAACTCCAAGAAAAATTTTTTTCAAGTCCTTAACTTAAATCAGTCTGCACAGTCCCTTTAGCAATATAAGGTTACAGACCCCAAGGTCTCTGGGATCAGGATGTGGACATTTTGAGGGGCCATTATTCTGCCCCCTACACTTACTGAATGCAGGCCCCAGGGCTAATATTAATAGCTGAGGGAATCCAAGACTTGGGACCCTGAGATACTCGTCCTTCCTGCCCAGCCAGAGCCACATCTCCAGGTGGGAACGATTGCTCTGATGGATCCAGTCTGCAGATGAGAGTGAAACGTGGCTGTCATCTGGCACACAGCTGGAGCAGTGAGAGGATCCCGCAGGGCAGGGCAGAGTCATCCGCTGGTGACTCATGGAGGAAGTGGGACAGTGCCTTTAGCCTGAGTCGCTTTCTTCAAAGAGGATCCAAACCTTTCTTCCATATATGCTTGGAGATTTGGTGTCGGTAGAAAATACCATGTTATTTTTCAGAGGAAGAAACCCTAGAGAAGTAATCATATAATTACCTTTATTTAATCACTCTAACCCCATGTCATGCCCTGGTGCCCGGCTTACCTCAGCATTATGGCCATCCTATGAGAAAACAGCATCATTTTGTCTTTAACAGATGAAGGAACGAAGGCACGGTGGGGATGAGGCTTGCTAATCACGTGCCTAGGACTGACAGCTCATCAGAGGCAAACTGAGACTTTTCAGTCTCCCTTCTGACCCTTTGTAGTGAGTGGCTTGCTGTGTAGCCCCAGGAAGGCCAGGCACACAGTGGAGTCTGAGGCTGAAAAGGCAGGCGATGAAAGGTTGGAACATTCTAGTTCCTTCCTGAATAGAGGAGCCTTGCTGAGCCCCAAGCAGCTTCAGCACACCTGCTGAAATGACTTTGCTTCATGACCATTGTCAGGGCCTGGCAACACCACCACTCCTTCCAGGAAGCCTTCCGTGCCTGCGTGTTCAGGATGTGGTGTATAGCAGGCCCTCGTTGAGTCTTTAATCTCTTCTCTCTCCTCTGAACTATTTATTTCGGTTGATACCACTTTCCCAGCCCCTGAGTCTTTCCAGGTTTCCAAGTTCACAAACGAGGGAGCTGTGTATCTACAGATTTTGGTGATCCTTCAAGTTGGATGTTATCTGCAAGCAAGAATGAGTATAGGGATAAGAGTTTGGAAAGTAAAGGAGACACCCTGAGGCTGTGAGAAAGCGATTACGGTGGAAGATGCTGAGACCATAGGTGCCTCTGTGGGTGCTCAGAACAGTCAGACCTTGGCTTCGTGCCAGGTGGGAGGAGCTTGGAGACCAGAGCCCCACCCCACCACAGGTCCCCTTGTGCACATCCGGCTGTAGCACTAAGCTGCTGATCTCTAGGAAAGCAGCATCCTGGGAGGAGGAGGAGAGGGGCAGACGCTGTGGGAAGATCAGCTGTGTGATCAGGTGAAGAATGTAGCAGACAACTCTCCTTTGGCTCAGTTTGCTCTCCCTACTCTGGTGCATCTGGGAGAGATGCTGGCAGGGTGGGGCAAGGGGTGCACAGGGTGGAACCCCCTGGAAAGTGCAAGACCATCTTTCCACCTCAAGGTCCTTAACCTTATTTCCTCTGCAGAGTCCCTTTGGTCATGTAAGATGACAACAGCAAGTTCTGGGGAATTAGGGACATCACTGGGACTCAGAGAAGGCAATGGCAACCCGCTCCAGTACTCTTGCCTGGAAAATCCCATGGACGGAGGAGCCTGGCGGGCTGCAGTCATGGGGTCGCTAAGAGTGGGACATGACTGAGCGAGTTCATTTTCACTTTTCACTTTCATGCATTGGAGAAGGACATGGCAACCCACTCCAGTGTTCTTGCCTGGAGAATCCCAGGGATGGGGGAGCCTGGTGGGCTGCCGTCTATGGGGTTGCACAGAGTTGGACACGACTGAAGCAACTTAGCAGCAGCCGCAGCAGCATTGCTGGGAGTGGGACTGGTAACAGTGGTAAAGCCGGATTGGCTGAACCTTTCTTTCTACCTAAACCAGTGTTTCTTTGCCTGGATCCAAGACTACCAGGTGTCTACAACATAGACTTTGCGGGGAACCAACTTCTCTTTTAAAGTGTAGGGGTAATGCATGTATGTGGAATCTAAAAAAATAGTACAAATGAACCTATATGCAAAGCAGAAATAGAGACACAGACGTAGTGAGCAAGCATATGGACACCACATGGGGAAGGGGGGGGGGGATGAGTTGGGAGATTAGGATTGACATACACTACCATGTGTAAAATAGATAGCTGGTGGGAACCTGCTGTATAACACAGGGAACTCTACTCAGTGCTCTGTGGTCACCTAGATCAGAAAGAAGTCCAAGAGAGGGGACATGTGTATATGGAGCTGATTCACTTTGCTGCACAGCAAAAACTAATGCAGTCTTAAGTGTAGGGAGGGGTCATGTGTAGGTTTAAAGATCCATTTTCCTGGATGGCAGGTTCTCTTGGGGATGTTTCTGCTGTGGACCTGGGCAGGACTGGGCCTGCCTCTCCATTCAGTTAGACTCCATTCAGAAGTCTGTCAGCAGTCTCCAACCTTTTTGGCACCAGGGATTGGTTTCATGGAAGGCAGTTTTTGCACGGACGGTGGGGTAAGGGGAATGGTGGTTGGTATATGATTCAAGCATGTTACGTTTATGGTACACATTATTATTACTATATCCTCTCCATCTCAGATCATCAGATATGAGATCTGAGAGGTTGGGGACCCCTGCTCTAAGGGAACTTCTACAGGAGTTAAATGCTAACTTACAGGCTCTGATGTGATGTGTTGAGGACATGTAGCTCCTCCCTGATGCTCCCCTTTAACTGGAGAATGTTCCCAGCACCTGGCTGGACTTCACATTCTTCAGCTTGTAGGTCTGTCTGCTGCCACACTCCGCATTCTAAACTTCTTGCGAACAGAGACCCAAGTTCATGACCACTGTTGGTAGATCCTGCTTCCGAGGAGATCCTCGGAAGTCTCTGGAGAAGCCGACTACAGTATGACCTGCAAAACTCAGAGTCCAGCTTTGCCTAAGCGCCCCATCAGCTGGACAACTCCAAGTGCCAGGTCTGTCCCTCAGCTCATCAAGCGCAGCACAGTGTTGTCGGGAGCATGAGTGTACGCCAAGTTCAGGAGAGGATGTCAATTACCCACTTGGATCCTAGAAGGTGAGGCGCGTTGTACAGGAAGGTCAGTGTTTGTGTCCACCCTTTTCAGTGTGGAGTCAGATATTGCCTCTGTTAGGGAAGCACTGAGACACCCACTGGCCTCTCTCGGGGACACAATTATAGCAACAAGGGGAGTTAAGTTGAGCTGTTTTCACTTTCGGGTGGCTTTTAATTTAGTTTAATCAGAGTGACTCATAAATTACTGGTTAATTACTGTCTGCTATCAGGTTCAGTCCCCTCAGCCACACAGCCAGCTCTGCTCCGCGATGGATGCCGTGGCTGTGATTGTAGGATACTTCGTCAACATTTAATCAGCGGTGCTTATTAATGTGGCATTGATGGGTGGTCGCCACCCCAGTGCCATCCATCACAGGTGAGCAGCCAGCGCAGGCTCAGACACCATCGCTCTCTGTCGCATCACCCAGCCCCAGGGCTCTTGGGCCGGCTCGCTGCTCACTTTGCACTAAAGGGACACTCTGTCTTTTCAGTTCAACCAAGTTTTGGTCACTGTCAACTCCAACACTCACGAACTGTGGAGCTTCAGTCTGGAGCGGCCAAGCTGAGCCTCACGTTTTTCCTAGTCCTAGTCTCTCTTCCCTGGTGGCTCAGAGGTTAAAGCGTCTGCCTCCAATGCGGGAGACCTGGGTTCGATCCCTGGGTCGGGAAGATCCTCTGGAGAAGGAAATGGCAATCCACTCCAGTATTCTTGCCTGGAAAACCCCATGGACCGAGAAGCCTAGTAGGTTACAGTCCACGGGGTCGCAAAGAGTCAGACACGACTGAGCGACTTCACACACAGTCTCTCTTCCTTAGCCCAGAGGGTATATGATTCCAAGAGACTGGTCCAGAATTGGACTTCATGGCATGATGGAGTGAGTAAGAGAGAGAGAGAGAGAGAGTGTGTGTGTGTGTGTGTGTGTGCACGCACGCACATGTGCAAATCCAGCATAGACCCAGAGGAAACAAAAATGCCTTGTGGTGTTCATAGCCTCCCTCAATGTGCCTGGAGATGAATCTGTTGATGAAAAATCTGCCAAGAGAAGTGTATCTTGTGTTCACAAGGTGGATCTCACATTTTCCCTTCTCTCTCTTTTCAGCCTTTATGGCAGACACATGCAGGCAAATCCAGAACCACCGAAGAAAAATAATGACAAATCGAAAAAGATCAGCCGGAAACCCCTGGCAGCCAAGAATAAATAAGGGGTCGGCCTGAGCTGGACTTCCAGTTACTTCTCTCATCATTACTCCTGTTCTCTCTTTTCTGTCTCACAGATGAATACTCTGTGTGTATGTGTTTGTTTTGTTTTTCTCTTTCTAATGCTTACCACCTTACCTTAAATTCTTTTGGTAGGTGGTGGATTTTTTATAAGTTCTTTGAACCATTTCCACTTGTTTTCTTAAAATTGCCAAAAGCAGGAAACAAAGCCTTAATTCAGCTGCAAGTTCCATAGAAGGCACACCTTTCAACTTCTTGAATAGATGTTCACAGAGTTGCTTATTATGAAAAGAATAATTAAAATCATGTAATCATTTAAATGCCACACTTAACACTGTTCACCCTTCTGTTAATTCACACAACTCATTATTTTTGCTTTGTTCAAATTTTTCCTTCACCATTGAGATATTATATCAATTTACAAATGATTTTAATAAAATCTTAAATTTGTGTCACATGTTGTTTCTTCAATTAAAAAAATTGAATCTTGGGGTATACCTTTTCTTGTTGACTTTTACCCCACAATGATCTCGTCCAATTTATTCGTCATCGATGATAAATTCTGAAACTTTCTGTGAAAGAAATGCAGAATTAAATGAGTTGGTTTCTTCTCACATTGATATGTCAGGTTTTTTTTTTTCCTCTTCTCTCTTTGAAGACTGTTTCTAAATTAGGAAGAAGCAGAAAAACAAATCTCTAGAAGATTTTGCCAAAGGATTTTGGAAAGCAGCATTTCTTAGCTGAAGGAATGGTGACTCTGCCAGTGGCTGGTCGACGAGAGCTGTGAAACAGAGAGAGAAAAATACTTGTCTGTTTCTTGTCACTGCAGAAAATCTTCTCATATAAGAGCATCCTTCTAAGTGACTTTGATGATGCCAAAGAAGTCGTGTAAATGTGCACACTCAGTACCACTCCCAGAGTAGAAACTGCAGCGGCACAATCACTCAACAAATGATTGTTTAACATCTGTGTTAGGCAGCTTTGTTTTTACCTACAGTTGATATGTATGTCAGTGGAAACAAATCCAAGGAGAACGTTTGTGCTAAAAAGACTGCCAACCCTGAAATGTCTCAAAAGGTGTGTGAAGATGTGACATACTCTCAGGTGGATTGTCTGTCTCTACCCCGGCATCCTCTTCTCTCCATCTTATAGCTGAAACCCTGAGACCAGGACCCCTGGAACCCAGAAAAACCCAACCAAAAATCCTGAGATGGACTTTGCATTTGAGTCAGAGCGGTCACTACTGAAGTATACAGACGTATACTTCTTGCTTCAGGATAACTTCCTGAGAAAACATTTGCCATGGGAAGAGGAATCCCCAGCTGCCATCACCTGTTTGGAAATTTGGTTAATATAATTTTTCTAGGCACCATCTTTGCCTCAGTCTGAATTTTCTCATTGATTTTATTTTTTAGCTCTTGAAATTACAGGAAGAAGAACAATACCTCTAGTATGGTTGATTGGAAAGACTTTATCTAAAATTAAACTAGCAACAAAGCCTTAGTAAAAACTATCACAGTATAGTCTTGAATAATTTTTTTTAAAGATGAACACTCTAGATAGAAATATGAGCAATACACATAAATTCACAAAGAGAAAATAATCGTCAAGAAACATGGGGGAAAAACATCTAGACTCAAGAGTAATCGAAAAAATACAAATCAAAGCGAAAATAAGACATGCGTAACAATGAGAAATGTGCATATATTTTTTAAGGTAATATTAAGTGCTGGAGGAGTAGTAGGAGATAAACATTCTTTATACACTGCTCTTGGGAAATAAATTTCTCTCCAGAAAGTGGTAGAAATCTGAAAATAAGTAGCAGAACTTGAAAATTGTGTCCTCTGACCCAGTACTTTCATTTCTAGGAATTTATCCTGAGGAAATAGAGATGCACACACAGAGTTCTGTCTGAAAAATGCTTCTATAGGTTTATAGACACAGTGGAAATGTGGTGAAAGGTAAATGCCCACACGTGGAAGAAGAGTTAATTGTGTATCCCCATGATGAACTTCTATGAAGATATTAAAAATCATTGAACAATAGGGGCAAAGGGAGATAATCATATTATCCAGTTTAATAAGAAACAAAAAAAAACTTAAACTATGGAAGTGTGGTTCCAATTGTGGAAAAAAAGGAAATGTGTTTATAATATGTATGTACAGAAAAATGAAATGGACTGGAATTCTATGGCTGATAAATTATTTCTTTGGTAGATTAAAATGTTTCAAATCATCTTTTTTATATTTATTCTGTACTTTAAATTCTCTGTAATAATCCTGTGTATCTTCATAATCAGAAAATATTAAATGAGTATCTTTTCAAAATAGAATTGGTATATTATGCAACCCAGAAAATGTGATCATATATTTAAGTACGAAGTGTACTATAAAATGGCTTTCTGTTTTCTTCTTTTTATTATCAAAGTGCATTTTCACATCTTCTCCTGCAGTTTTTTGGTTACTCAATAAGTGGATTAATGAAATACAGTTCAAAAGGTTGCACTTCATTCTCCCAGTTTTATTGTGATACATTTGCCAAATGCTGTCTAACTTTAAGGTTTACATCATAAATGAATTGACTTACATATATGGTGAAACGATGAGTACAATAACTTTAGTTAACATCTATCATCATGTATTAATACGCCCCCAAAAGAAAAATAGTTTATTTCTTTGTATTGAAAACTCTGCTCTCTCGACAGCTTTTAAATATGCAATCCAGCAGTGTTACGTGATATCCACCCTCTCTCCCCACCTCTGGTAACTGCAAACCTGATCTCTTTTCCTATCATTTTATTTGCTTTGGTTTTACTTTTTAGAATCCGCAAGTGAGATCATACAGTATTTGCCTGGCTTGACTCACTTTGCATAATATCCTCAAGGTCCATCCATGTTGCCACAAATGGCAGGATTTCCTTCTTTTTATGGCCAACCATATTCCATTTATATCACACAATTTCTATATCCAGTCATCCATCGACGGACACTGACGTCGTTTCCATGTCTTAGGTATTATGAGTAATGCTGCTATGGACGTGGGGGTGCAAATATCTCTTTGACATAGTATTTTCATCTTTTGGATATATTCCCAGAAGTGGAATTGCTGGATCATATGGTAGTTCTATCTTTAATTTTTGTGGAACTTCTTTAGTGTTACCCATAGTAGCTGCACCAATTAGAGTCCCACAGGCAGTACACCAGGGCTCCCTTTTCTCCATATCCTCTCCAGCACTTTTTCCCTTATCTTTTTGATGACAGGCTTTCTAACCAATGTCAGCCGATCTCGATTTTGATTTGCATTTCCCTGAGCAAAATATGGAGTGCATTTTCATGTACCTGTTGGTCATTCATCTATCTTCTTTGGGAAAATGTCCATTCGGGTGTTTGTCAGTTGTTTAATTGAATTGTTTGATTTATTGCTATTGTGTGATTCTATCTTTTGGATATTAACCCCTTATCATACAAATGGTTTGCATTTCTTCCCCATTCTATAGGGTGCCTTTCCGCTTTGTGGATGGTTTCCTTTGCTGTGCAGACACTTTTAAGTTTAAGGTAGTGACACTTGTTTATTTTGTTGCTTGTGCTTTAGTTGTTATCATCTTAAAAATTATTGTGAAGATCTAATCATAGAGCTATTTTTCAGTGGTTTTTTTCTAGAAGTTTTACAGTTTCTGGTCTTATATTTAAGTTTATACATTTTGAGTTAAATTTTGTGAGTGTTATAAGTTAGGAATCTAGCTTCATTTACATGTGAATATCAGTTTTTCCAGCACCATTCATTGAAGAGACTGTCTTTTCTTCACTGAGTATTCTTGGTCCTTTGTCAGATGTTAATTGACTGTGTATGCACAGGTTTATTTCTGAACTCTTGACTTGGTCCTGTTGTTCAGTGTGTTTTTATGCTAGTACCGTACTCTTAATTATTATGTTGTTGTTTCGTCACTAAGTCAGGTTCAACTCTTTGCGACCCTATGGACTGTAGCCCGCCAGACTTCTCTGTCCATGGGATTTCCCAGGCAAGAATATTACAATGGGTTGCCATTTCCTTCTCCAGGGGATCTTCCTGACCCAGTGATCAAACCCATGTCTCCTACACTGGCAGGCAGATTATATACCACTGAGCCAGCAGGGAAGCCCTTTAATTACTCTAGCTTTATAATAAAAGTTGAAATCAGAAAATGCGATGCCTCCTGCTTTGTACTTCTTTCTCAGGATTGCTTTGGCAGTTTGGAGTCTTTTGTGGTTCTATGTCAACTTCATGATTATTTTTCTATGTCTGTTTAAAAAAATGCCTTTGGAATCTTGATATAGATTGCTTTCAGTCTATGTATGGCTTTCATTAATATGGACACTTTTAATATTAAAATCCCATGGACAGAAGAGCCTGGTGGGCTGCAGTCCATGGAGTCACAAAGAGTCGGGCATGACTGAGCAACTAACACTAACTAATATTAATCTTTCTAGTCCATTAACATGGGATATCTTTCCATTTATTTTTGTCTTTCTCAGGTTTTTTTTAATCCATGTCTTTTTAAGTTGTAGAGATCTTTCACGTACTGAAATTTATGCCGATGTATTTTTTTAATGCTGTTATAAATGGGATCATTTTCTTTATTTGTTATTCAGATAACTCATTATTATTATTATATAGAAATGCTTCTGATTTTTGCATGTCAGTTTTGTATCCTGCAGCTTTATAGAACTCCTTGATTAGATCTCACATGCCTAGTGGTTGAGCCCCACAAATTGCTGGGTTATCTGTGAGCTTAGAGCAGAGTGGGAATCCCCAGGAAACCACCGACAGTGCAGGGAGAGTTTACATCCCCCCAGCTCTGCTTTCCCAGTGGAGAACCATAGACTCAGGGCAGAATGCAGTGCTCTGCTGACCTGGGGGAGGGACATGTGGTCAGTGTGTAGCAGCCCCTCTTGTCCTTCTAATGTGGTCTGCCAGGGCCTCTGTGATGATGAGGGTGCTTCAGCCTTACCCCTGTTTCCTAGATTTTTCTCAGTGATTTTTCACATCCATGCAGAGCTTTCAGGTGTTCTGAGGGGAATGAAGCTGTGAAAGACCTGTGTCACCATCTTGCAACACACTCACTCTCTCCCAAACGCAGTTTTATGGCAAAAATAGTTTGGTTGTTGCTGGGGTTCCATGCAGCCTCTCAAGAGAGCCTCTACTCCAAGGCTCTAAGCCTGTGTGGGAACCCATGATCTTTTTATCCCTTGTTTGAGACATCTTTCCTTGCACTTCACTTTTTGTAGGAGGCTGATCTTGCCCATGTGCTGACTATTCAGTCTAGTCTTGTGTAAATAAATGCATTCCGTCGTTGCAGTACCTTATAGGATTGGCAGGGCAAGATTGCATATATTGTCTAATGGTTCTCAGATCTCTAAGGAGCTTGTTTCTCTTCTTTACTAGAAGTTCAGTGTTCTGTTAATGAGTGTATTGATTTTCTTTTCAGTTAAGGTAGAAGCAAGCAGGCAAGAGGAAGCAAGTGGTAAAAGTTAGGGTTGGGGAGAGAGGTTCAGGTTAAAGAGTTGCTCTTTTGGGTTTTGTTGGTTGGTTGGTTTTTATTTAAAATGCAAATGACTTGTATACTTCTTTGTGTGACTGTACCTCGCAGCTTGCAGGATCTTAGTTCCCCAATCAGGGATTGAACTCAGGCCTCCTGAAGTGTAAGTGTAGAGTCCTAACCACTGGACCACTAGGGAGGTCCCTGGACTTTTTTTGTTTTGTTTCGTGGGTTTGGAGGGTTTTGTTTTGTTTTGCTTCAAGACTGCAGACACTTTACCATTTTTATGTGCATCTCGGAAAAGGTGCTATATTATGCAGGGCCATCTGACCACAGAATCCCTTTTTCACTACCACTGTTAACCTGTACACTGCACCACACTCGTAGTCTGTAGAACACATGGGGATACATTCTCCATAGGATCGAGAAGCTAGCCTGGAGTCTCAGCAGATTCATTCTATAGAATAGAAACAGCTTGGAAACCACTTAGTATAGGTGAATCCTCAGTATGTTAAGTTGCAATAGATGGAGAATGAAAAGACATGAATCTGGGAGGAACTGAAAATCATAGTGTCAAATATCAGTTGCCAGAAGTATACATCCAAAGTTGACCCTACATTCTTGCTTTTATTTACCCTCGCACACTGTGTATTAAATATGTGTTTGTTGCAAAGTTAAGTTTCTAACAAAGCTTCCTGGTCATAATATCCCACCTGGACCCTTGAGAAGATCTAGGCTTTAGCTTCAGAATATAATCAGAATTTCAAACTTCATAGCATCTTCCAGCCACCTTTGCTTCTCACCTGGGTACTGCAGCTGCTTCTAGTTGGCCTGCCTGTGGTCCGTCTAGCTTTCTTATAATCTGTGTCCAGCAATGATCTTTGTGACACAGACATCAGGACCTACTTCTTGCATCTTCAGCGACCTTTCCTTTTGCTCAGGATAAAAGCCCCAGTTACTATGGTCTGCACAGTCACCTGTACTCTGCCTTCCTTTTTTTTTTTTTTTTAATAAAGTTTTGAAATATTTATTTGGCTGCACTGGGTCTTAGTTGTGGCATGCAGGATCTTTAGCAGTGTTATGCAAACTCTTAGTTGTAGCATGTGGGATCTAGTTCCCTGACCAGGGATCAGACCCGGGGCCCCTGCATGGGGAGCATGGAGTCCCAGCCACTGGGGCCACCAAGTAACTCCCCTGCCTTCCTCCTCCTCCTCCAGGTTTTCCCACTTGACCCACTCCAACCCTCAGATTCTCCACACTTCAGGGCTTTTGTGCCTTCTGTCCCCATTCTAGAATGTTCTCCCAAATAGAACTCCCTCACCAACTTCAAATCTTTGTTAAGGAAAATAAAGTCACTCTCACAATCAGGCCTACTTTATTAATCTGTTTTCAGTTGTAGTTTGTTTATTGCCTCTGTCCTACCCCCAGAATTAGGGTCCATGAGGATAAGAATCAGCAAAGTGTGGGCCACAGGCCAAGCGCAGCCTGTGCCTGTTTTTGCAAATAAAGTCTTCCTGGAACACGGCCACTCCCGCTCAATTACAGAGCGTGTCTGGCTGCTTTTGTGCTGTCACAGCCAAGCTGGCTAGTTGTGACGGAGACTGTCACGTATTTTGGCCCACAAAGCTGAACGTAGCTACTGTCTGGCCCTTAAGAGAAATAGTTGGCTAGGCTTATTTTCCATTAACTCTCATATCTCCTGGACTTTGAATGGGGCACGAATTTCTTCTGTAGCAGCTTGAACTTGAAGGGCCCTGCACTTCAATTTCCCTGTTACAAGTTCCATAGGAAGGCACTCCCCAACCAAGATAAAGATCCAAAAGTGCTCTGGTTAGTGTGAGTCAATTTCAAAAGGATCTTTACCAAACTATAATTCTCTGAGAACCAATATGTAAAGATGGCAGGACTGGGACTTCCCTGGTGATCCAGTGGCTAAGACTGTACTTCCAGTGCAGGAGTCTGGTTTCAATCCCTGGTCGGGGAACTGGATCCGAAATGTCACAGCTAAGAGTTCACGTGTTACAACCAAAGATTCCACATGCTGCACCTGAGACCTGACAAGCCAAATAGATAAATATTTTAAAAATGAAGATGCTAAGAACAACAACTAAAGTATTAATACTATTGGTTTCTGTTCCACCTGGACACTCTGTGACCTCAAATCAGGCATTAATCATTGCTGTGTATATGTCTCCATCTGGAATATGATTGTAATCTCATCCTACGTTTACTGTGTGTATGTTGTTAATTGTATAATCACATGTCTATATGCATATATGTACATATACACATATGTGTACATATATTGATCCTTCCATCAATAACCTGAGGAGATCCCTATGCATTTTAGAAATAACCCAGGGTTCTCTAATATTAACACTACATGTAAATATGTGTGGTATTACCTCTTACCTCATGCTGCTTTATACATCATAGAATTTGGTCATTTAACATTGCCTAACTTTGTCCTGAATACACTGTATATTACTAACAGCAGTACTTTTATCAGGGGACTTCCATATCTCAGACCCTTTAGATGTGTTTTCTTTCATTCTTACTCTATGCTTATCTTCATTTTGTAGGGAACTTGACCTCAGATTAAGGAGCTTTCTTAAGGACCCACAGCTATTGAGTGGCAGAGAAGAGATGGTAAAGAAGGTTCTTTTGGTTCTAGAGCTAAAGCCATTTCCTCAGTACCATATGGCCACTCTGCTGTCAAGCATCACTCACTCAATCTCTCCAAAAGGGCCTTCCCTTCCCTCCATCTCTGAAATTGTAGTTTATTTATGATCTTTTGAAATGGTCAGTTTATTTATGTTTTGAGGTTGGTGCGTGATGGCAGCCAGGTTAGGGAGGCGTCATCCCACTTCTGTCCGTACTGGGCCCTTGGTGTTGACTATCTGTCTCTGTTCCCCATGCTAGATACGGTGACGGCATCTCTCTGATGGCCACTGAGGCACTGACTGAAGCAAGTGGGCCCAACTCCTGAGGACAGCTCTGCCCTTTCCTGACTGTCCCATCAAAGGAGTATTTTTCTCCAAAGGGTATTCTAGCAGTCCCCTGTGAAACAGGCAGCAGGTGGTTTTGGGTTTCATTTTCAAACAGTTTTGGCCAGGCAGTAGCAGACCACCTGATTTTGGTTTGAGTAGATCACAGACAGAAGAGAAAGCCCATCTCATTCACCCTGGCACCCTGGTCTCCTTCTCCTGGGCAGAGTACCTAGAATATATTGGCATTCAAATCTTGTTGGATGAATAAGTACTTTCCACTGTGTATTTCTAATGTCTTGTTGTTATTGTACCTAAGCATTTATACTCACTTTATTAATGAAGAGGTAAGGTCTCCAAATGGAGTATTTAGAGACTTTCTGAAGAATCAGTACCTCTAAAAGTTTGCAGGTTTGGGAATTGGGCGTGACTAAATAGAATTGGCTGAGAAGATAGTGTTATCAGAAATGTTATTGTTTCCTCTAATTAGGAAAAATCGGCCATCTCCAGCTACTTCTGGGATGTGTCAGCCCCTCACATGAGAAGTAAAACCATTGTCGCACAGCTGACAGTACACTCAGCTCCCTGAGGTCAAGAATTCTGTTCCAGTGGGACTTCCCTGGTGGTCCAAAGGCTAAGACTCTGCGCCCCCAATGCAGAGGGCCAAGACTAGGGAACTAGCTCTCACATGTTGCAAGTAAGAGTTTGCATGCTGCAACTAAAGATTCTGCATGGTGCAACTAAAAGACCCCACATACTGCAGCTAAGGATCCTTCATGCTGCTACCAAGATCAGGCAGCCAAAAAAAAAAAGAAACCTGCTCTTACACCTTGGAAGGCATTCCAGTTTCCACATGCACAGGATCAAGTTGGTCTCTGGAGGCACCATTCTCTTGATACTTTTGCTGCCCAGCCCGCTCTGAAGTTGGCATTTTCTGTGTACAGATGTTGTCAGCAAAACCAGCTTGTTCCTGCCCCAGGAGGAAGCAGCTTGCCCTGACTGCTGGCTTGACAGCTGAGAGTAGGGAGAGAAGTGGATCCATTCATAACTCCCCCGATGTGCCGCCCAAAATATCCCTGCTGCTCCAGGCAGACAGTCTGGCTGCTCTTGTGGGCAGCTGCATTTCTCACCATGCAACCAGGATTTTAACAAAGCATTGCTTCTTAACACAGCTGCAAGACTGATGTCTCCATGAGGGAAGACCCTATTCGAACACAAGGTCCAAGCTCTGAGATTGTCTCACCATTGAGGAACTCCAGTGTGAGCTGGAGCTTTGTTGTTGCTGGTTTATCAGGATCATGCTGGAAAGGATTTGAAAGGAAGGCAATGAAAATCACCCCAGGTCTAAAATGCTACGAGAGAGTGATGATCTAAATTGCAGGTGCGTGGAGTACACATGTGAAGAGGCCCAAGTTCCACAGAAAAGGAAGAAGCCGCAGTCAGAGGGAACTGCCTTGTTGACGGAGGGGCAGATGGACACAGGCTTTGGCTGTTCTTGGACACAGGTCATCCGTCCGCCTTGGGTACCAGGCTGGGTTGAATAGTGTCCTCTGCAAGGTTCATGGCCACCTTGAAACTTTGGAATGTGACCTTATTTGGAAATAGAGGCTTTGCAGATGTAATTATTTAAAGAAAAATTAAGTCATATTGGATATATTGTTTAATTGTTAAGTCGTGTCTGACTCTGTGATCCCAAGGGCTGTAGCTCACCAGACTCTTCTGTCCTCCACTGTCTCCC
Organism: Aepyceros melampus; assembly: GCA_006408695.1. Classification (NCBI taxonomy): domain Eukaryota; kingdom Metazoa; phylum Chordata; class Mammalia; order Artiodactyla; family Bovidae; genus Aepyceros; species Aepyceros melampus. The sequence goes on along the minus strand of SJXQ01007378.1, from coordinate 249,590 downwards.
AGGGTTTGCTCAAACTCATGTCTATTGAGTCTATGATGCCATCCAACTATCTCATCCTCTGTCACCTCCTTCTCGTCCTGCCCTCAGTCTTTCCCAGCATCAGAGTCTTTTCCAATGAGTCAGGTCTTCACATCAGGTGGCCAGAGTATTGGAGCTTCAGTGTTAGCATCAATTCTTCCAATGAATATTCAGGATTGATTTCCTTTAGGATTGATTGGTTTGATCTCAATTTGGTGTGCCCTAAATCCAAGGACCTTTTAGAACTGGACATGGAACAGACTGGTTCCAAATAGGAAAAGGAGTACGTCAAGGCTGTATATTGTCACCCTGCTTATTTAACTTATATTCAGGGTACATCATGAGAAACACTGGGCTGGAAGAAGCACAAGCTGGAATCAAGATTGCCGGGAGAAATATCAATAACCTCAGATATGCAGATGACACCACCCTCATTTCAGAAAGTGAACTAAAGAGTCTCTTGATGAAAGTGAAAGAGGAGAGTGAAAAAGTTGGCTTAAAGCTCAACATTCAGAAAACAAAGATCATGGAATCTGGTCCCATCACTTCATGGGAAATAGATGGGGAAACAGTGGAAACTGTGGCTGACTTTATTTTGGGGGGCTCCAAAATCACTGCAGATGGTGATTGCACCCATGAAATTAAAAGATGCTTACTCCTTGGAAAGAAAGTTATGACCAACATAGACAGCATATTCAAAAGAAGAGACATTACTTTGCAACAAAGGTCCGTCTAGTCAAGGCTATGGTTTTTCCTGTGGTCATGTATGGATGTGAGAGTTGGACTATGAGGAAAGCAGAGTGCTGAAGAGTTGATGCTTTTGAATTATGGTGTTGGAAAAGACTCTTGAGAGTCCCTTGGACTGCAAGGAGATCAAATCAGTCAATCCTAAAGGAAATCAGTCCTAAATATTCATTGGAAGGACTGATGCTGAAGCTCAAACCTCAGTACTTTGGCCACCTGATGGGAAGAGCTGACCAATTGGAAAAGACCCTGATGCTAGAAAGATTGAGGGCAGGAGGAGAAGGGGACAACAGAGGATGAGATGGTTGGATGGCATCACTGACTCAATGGACATGAGTCTGAATAAACTCTGGGAGTTGGAGATGGACAGGGAGGCCTGGCGTGCTGTGGTTCATGGGGTCACAAAGAGTCAGACATGACTGAGCGACTTAACTGAAATCCAAGGACTGGTGACCTTATAAGAAAGCCATGTGATGTCAGAGGGACACACATAGGGGGAGGCCACATGACCATGGAAGCAGAGATTGGAGTAAGGCAGCTGCAAGCTAAGGGGTGCCAAGCATTGCTGGGCAACATCAAAAGCTGGAAAAGGAAAGGAAGGAGCCTTCCCTGGAGTCCTCAGAGCAGAGCCCTGCTGACTCCTTGATTTTAAACTTCTCATGTCCAGAACTGTGAGAAAATATATTTCTCTTGGTTTTAAGATGGTGGGACTGTGTTATAGCAGCCCTGGGAAATGAATACAGCCTCTGGAATCAGCTCAGAACCAACCCCAGCAGCTTCCTGGAACAGGCCAGCGAGGCCCATAAAACATAATACGTGGCCATCAGTGCCTGCCCCGCTGATAAGAACAGAGGAGCCATGGCAGAGCAGCGCTGTCTGTCATTTCTGTTCCATTGTTGGCGAGCCCAGAAATCTGTGTGGCCAGCATCGTTGGAGCCAGCGGGTCAGCCTGGGCCGTGAGTCCCAGGAACGGCTAAGGGAGATGCCTTTTCTCCTCCTGGCTGTGCATTAGATTCTCCAGGTTTTCCTGTTTCATCAGGTGTCTTCTGTCATTGCAGGAAAAAATGGAATGGTCTCTCTTAAGGGAAAAAAAAAAACTTCTTGGTGACCTCATTCAAGAAATCTCGTCTCTATAGATATTGTATAACATTCTGTATCCATGCTTATTTTCTGATCCAGAGCCATATACAAAGACAAACAATGTGAACATTTTTTTTTTCTGAGATGGCTAAATTATTTTTTCCTTTGTTGCTGAGGTCAAGCCTACTTCATGTAATTCTTTTACAGTTTTTATTTATTTTTCTTTTGAACTTTTTATTTTGTATTGGGGTATAGCCAGTTAACAATGTTGTGATGGTTTCAGGTGAACAGCGAAGGAACTCAGCCATACATCCAGATGTGTCCATTCTCCCCCCACACTCCCCTCCCATCCAGACTGCCACATAACATTGAGCAGAGCACAAGCTTGATGTGTTTTTTGAACTTGTGAAAGGCCAGAATGGCTGGGGAAAATGAAGAGGAAGGCAAAGTGAACATGGACCCAGCTCACACAGAATTTTCATTCATTAGCAAGTGTTCAAGTACCCACTTCAGGCCTGGTACTGTCCCAGCAGTAGAAACACAGCAATAAACATACGTAGGGCTTTCTCAGCCATCTGTGGAGTTTGTGTTTCCTCGTGAGCCCAGAGGGAATCCACTGAAATATTTGAAGAGAATTCACATCATCTAATGTGAAGACCACTTTGGAAAACTGGAGAACACAGATATCAGACTCCCTGGGTGCAGTAACACCCAGGTGAGGACCTTTGTCGGGCTGCCTGGCTGTTTGGATACCAAGATTAGCCATATAATATTTAGTTCACTGACCTCTGATAGCAAAATGGTAGCCATTCACTTCCATGGCAATGGCATGCCCATTCTGAAAAAGTCTTTGAAGGACACCCAAAACTGAGAAGGTGGTATTTAATCTGGTTATTTATTTTGACCATTAACTTTCTTGAAGTTATAAGCTTCATTTGACGTGAAGAGCAATGGGCACAAATGAAGTTCCCCACTGCACCATCATTTAGCTGACTATCATAAACTTAGGCTGCCATGTAAGGGCATCAGAATAATTGAAGTCACTCAGTCGTGCCCAACTCTTTGCGAACCCATGGACTGTAGCCTACTAGGCTTCTCCGTCCATGGGATTCTTCAGACAAGAATACTGGAGTGGGTTACCATTTCCTTCTCCAGGGGATCTTCCTGACCCAGGGATCAAACCCAGGTCTCCTGCATTGGAGGCAGATGCTTTAACCTCTGAGCCACTAAGATGGAACCAAATTGTCATGCTGAATCAATTAATATTTCTGTTTTAATTTTATTTACCATTTTACTCTTTAAGACCACTAACACAGCTTTCCCAGCAGTTCTTTAGTCTTTTTTTTCAGTATGATTTCTGATTGCAGGAGAACAGAGGTCACCTACTTTCTGTTTTGGGCCTCACTGTGTGGCGTGTGTGATCTTAGTTCCCTGACCAGGGATCAAACTCGTGTCCCCTGCAGTGGAAGCACAGTCTTAACCCCTGGACTGCCAGGGAAGTCCTCTACCACCTTTATAAAGTAGTGATCATATGTGTACATTATAAAAGTGTTCTAACCACATTTACATTTTTCACATTTTCCCAAGGAAAGCTTCCTTGCATATAGTTAGCAACTTACGCCGTTATATATGGAGACGAGAGTAGAGAGATTTAAGTTCCCTACTCAGCCAATTTTGTGTAATCAAAGCTTTGGGAAATAAAATATTGCCATTTTATCCACATTCCCCCTCCTCTTAAAGATTGAGGTATGAAAACAAGATGCCAGAGAACCTTGGAGCTTTTATTCAGGCAAGGTTTTTGGAGACCATCTCTTCCAACCTCTGTATTTAGCAAATAAAACAGACACACACACACACACACACACACACACACACACATGGCTGATTCACTTTGTTGTACAGCAGATACTAACACAGCATTGTAAATCAATTACACTCCAATAAAAATTTTTTTAAAAAGCATTTTGGAACAGTGAAGCAGAGCAGAGATATGAACTGAGATATGCACACCTATTGTTTAGCATTACCATGTTATGCTAGGGTTATTTAAATGTAGGTGAAACACACACCAAGATCCAGGCACATTTCTGAGGCCAGTTAAAATGAGAGATGGGTCCTTTCCTTTACATTTTACTTCATTGTTACTTTGGGAGGGGAATCTAGTCCTGACACTAAGAGATTGGCCCAGAGAAACCCACTGACAGCCCATGTCTCTGTTAAATTGGGTTAGATGGATTTTTTTACTCAAATGTAGTTCTTCAAAATGCAGATGAAACCTCCAATTTCATTTCACCAGCCTTTGATCATACTTAATCTTTCTCTAGATTTTTCCAACGACGCTCCTCTTTGGAAGTATTTTTGCTCTGTTTTTTTCCAAATAACTAGCGGAAGGTATTTGTTTTTGCTGTTTGGGGTTGTGTTTCCCCTGGTCACAGACAAAGCTCTGGGATTATCCACATAAATATCCTCTTACATCCCATTTCAGATGTGGGTGGGAGCTTTTGCCAGGTGGCCTTTGAGCCAGCTATAACTTGATTTGGGTGTTTGGCTCCAAATTTGGTGGTGGGGCTGAGGGTTTTGCACTATGGTTTTTGCAATATATTTGCATATATATGTATATATGCATATATATGTGTGTGTGTATATATATGTGTATATTTTTTATATATATATATATATATATATATATGGTAGAGCGATTTAGTCACTAAGTCATGTACGATTCTTGTGATCCCATGGACTGTAGCCTGCTAGGCCTCTCTGTCATGGCTTTCTCCAGGCAAGTATATTGGAGTTGGTTGCCATTTCCTTCTCCAGGGGAATCTTCCCGGCCCAGGAATCAAACCTGGGTCTCCTGCATTGCAAGCAGATTCTTTGCCAACTAAGCTATGAGAGAATTATATATATATGTGTGTGTGTGTGTGTGTATGCATATATATCCTTTTTTAGAATCTTTTCCCATATAGGTCACTACAGAGTATTAGTAGATTTCCCTGTGTTATATAGTAGGTCCTTGTTAGTTATCTATTTTATATATAGTAGTGTGTATGTGTCAGTCTCAACTTCCCTATTTATCCCTCCCTGCATCCCCCCTAGTAACCGTAAGTTTGTTTTCTACATTTGTAACTCTGACTTGTAAGTTCATTCGTGCCATTTTTTTATATTCCATGTATAAGTGATAGCATCTGATATTTGTCTTTCTCTGTCTGACTTACTTCACTCAGTAAGACAGTCTCTAGATGGCTTAAGTAGTAAGCCTGATTGAAATGCAAAGAAGCATCTTACCATAACTTTGCCTCGCCTGCTCTCTCCTCCAGACCTCAGAATCCTCCATCTCCTTTAAGAGTTACAATTCCTAAGCAGCTCACCCTAAGTAAGAGGGAAGCTGAGTAAACGAAACATAAGGAGTGATCAGAATAAATAAGCATCTAGAAAATGTTTAAATGAGGGCCCTTGAGTAGGCTAGTTCTTGGACATCAAAAGCCTTAGAACTACTAGAATAAGGTTGAAAAGGTGGGGAAGTTTAGCAGAAAGGTGGTCATGAAAAGGCCTGCATATCAATGAATAATTGAGGTCATTATTAACAACTGGGATGACGGGATTCATATTTTTGTTCAATATTATATGCAGTAGCAGTAGATAATCATTAGGTCTGCAGTACACCTTCACTTTAGACATGCAAATTATATTAATTTTGTTTTGCAGCCATATCAACTGAAATCCTCCTCTTAAAGGACACACAGCACTTTATATCATGATATTAATTCTTCTCCAGGAATATGTAGCAAAGCAATGCACGTCTATTCTCTTTTTGACAGCAAGGTTTAAAATGGAAGTTTTAGGATGGTGTTGTCTACCATAATTTTATGCTTAGATCTGTATATGGTGCAAGCAGTTGTTAAGCATCAGTAGAAGCTATGGCTACATTCCACTACTTAAAAAGGTTCCCAGGGGTCGGATCTGAAGCCTACAGAGTCACAAAAGGGTTCTGTGCTCGATGGAGGGGGTTGTATTACGAAGAGTCTGTTATAGATGTGAGTCTATTGCTGTATTTCAAAGGCTGTTTCCTGAAACATTTTAATGTCCTCCCTCAGTTGGAATCATCTATGTCCAAAATAACAAAGGGTCCCATACTTTTCCCCTTCTCTGTACTTCGGGTGGCTTGCTTTTTTGAAGTTGATGAAAATTGGCGTGGAAATCATGAGGGAGGTCCAGAGAGGGCTAAAATCAACCATTCAAAGCTGCCTGCAGCCCCTGGACCCCCCCTCTAAATGGCTATTTCCATGTCACAGAAAAATTTTTTTTCATTTTAAAACATTCTGAGATATTTTCATGGTGTTGTGGCTAACCATTTTTAGTCAGTTAAAAAAAATGCCTTTATCACCTCCCACCAGGAAACTCATGGAACACACTGTTGGAGATGCTGAAACTTTTTTCATTTCTCCTTAGAAAATATTAATGGTAAAGCATTAAAAGAGAAAAGAGTCTTTAATTTGGTTTTTCCAGAAGCTTAGCTTGAAATTAAAAATTGTGCATACAACCTGCGAGTCACCACTGTGAACAAATCTGATTGTCTTAACTGAATGGAGGGGCAGTGCTGGGTTCTCCATCTCACCGGCTGGGCACAGGCAGTGTGCCAGGGAGCACCAGTGGCAGCAGGTCTGGGATGGTAGGTCCGGGTTTACAAAGTTGAGAAGCTCCAGTTCCCCAGCACTTGCAGATCCTGTGGAAAGAAAATCTGAGGGAAGAGGGTGGGGGGAGACAGGAGGTGGTAAAGTGAGAGAGCAGACTGCTTCTCAGCTTGAATAACCAAGAAGCCAGTAGTCCTGCTGGGGAACAGGAAGGAGAGTCCCTTTCAGGCCCCCTCTGCACTTCCCTCTCTTTCCAGAAATGAAGCCTAGTCCTCTCTTCCATCCGACTTCCCTCCAGGCCCAGGACGGAGTGGCTGTGGCCCCAGGTAAAAGATGGACCAACGGTCCAGATGGTCTTGGTGTTTGTCGTGAGCAGCCCAGAGCACTCGCTCAACTTTAATAACGTACAAACTCTTCCTGCACCCAGGAGAACAGCGCAACTTGGTAGAGAGTATTATGCTTTGTTTTACTCTGTTGTTCAGCGACTCAGTCATGTTTGACTCTTTGCAACCCCTGTGGACTGCAGCATGCCAGGCTTCCCTGTCCTTCTGTATCTCCTAGAGTTTGCTCAAACTGATGTCCATTGAGTCAATGATGCCATCCAACCATCTCATGCTCTGTTGCCCCCTACTCCTGTTTCACTCTGTGGCCACATAAAAGCCAGGGCCCAGTTCCAGGCACAGTCTCTACCAGAAGACAAGGAGAGCAGCAAATAAGAATGTACTCCAGACTCTTCACTATTGTTTTTCTCCTCCATGCAGGGAAGAAATGCAAACACATATGAGAGGGTTTTTTTGGTCTTTTCTTAAAGAGGGCAAGGAAGTTGGTGCGATGAAATTGGAAGGGAGAGAATAAAGGAAATAAGGCCAAAAAAGACAACGTCATCCTTTGCCAAAAGAGCTTGATATGTAAAGAATTCCCCATAATGGCTTTCACATCCAAATGCATCACAAATCCACCCATAGTCAGATAAAGGGGACTTGTCACCTAGAAGGGAGATTCTAGTGTGCTGAACACTTGACCAAAGCCTTTTCCACCTATTTTCTATCTCTGGAAAGGTCCTTTCAGAAGTATTGATAAAATAAAGATACTTGCACTAAAGCACATTGCTAAGCAATGTTAAAACAGGTTGAATTTTGTCCCCACCCTAACATTCATAGGTTGAAATCCTAATCTTCAACACCTCAGAGTATAGATTTCTTTAGAAATAGGGTCATTACAGATATAATTAGTTGAAAAGAGGTCATACTGCAATAGAATGAACCCCTCACCCACTATGGCTGATGACTTTATAAAAAGAGAAAGGGAGAAAAGATGGCCATCTATATGCCGGGAAGGGAAGTTAGAACAGATCCTTCCTTCACAGCCCGCAGAAGGGACCAAGTCCTGCAGACACCTTGATTTTGGACTGCTGGCCTTGCAACTGTGATACGGTACATTTCTGTTGTTTAAGTCACCCAGCATGTGCTACTTTGTTATGGCAGTTCTAATGTAATATCACAAAATAATAAAAGCTAACATCCCTGGAGCCATTTCTATGTGCTAGGACCTATGCTTTATATATGCATTATTTCTCGTAAGCCTCACAGTCTCACCTGTGGTGGCTTTAGGATGTGATGTCTGGAATTACAGCAGCCATCTTGACTCATGAAGCCAGCACACTGAGGATGTCAGTAGAAAGACAGAAAATACCTGGGTCCTTCCTGATGACACAGGGACACTGAATTAGTCAACTTTGGAACTCTGTCTTAAGATACTTTTTGATGTAATTTCATATCAAAGTTATTTTTCATTAGTTAAGCCACATTCTGTTGTATCTTTTGTTACCTATAGTCAAGAGCATCCTAACAGGTACAGTTTCCTTCAGTAAAGTTTGTTTCCTCATCAGCTTCATCCAAAGGTAAGGGTTATGTTGCTTTCAGTTTCAAATTTCTCGATCTACCCCAGGAACAGCATATGGAGGTAAAATTCAATATTTGTTGAATAAGTAGATAGATGAATGTATCCTCAAACAGATAATGTCAGTGGCATTTAACAGCTGGAGAGATACAAACTCCATGAATTGAACCAAGTTGCTGAAAACTGTTCAGGGATTCCATGAGGGGGAGGGAGAGTCCCCTGACCACCTCGTTTTCACATTGCTTTGTCTTCAGTGCCATTTTGTGTGACTATTGAAATTATCTCCCCAGTATGATTCTCTTCCCCTGTACTTTCAACTTATATGTGATGAGCATATTGTTAGAATGTTTTATTATTTAGAATGTTTCATTTATTCTATTCTTATTGTTTAGAATGTTTTATTCTATCTGTAAGTGCTTTACCTATTTGTATCAGTAAGAGTCTAGGAGTCAGGGGACCACATCTGTGCTGTTATCTTTGTGCAGTACCTGATACAGCGTGAATTTAATTTGGCAATAAATAAATTCCTCTGGATGTTGAGATATCTGAAAACATAAAATGAACTCCTCAGAGAAATAATCTTCTCAGCCTGTATCTTCTATGCTCTTCAGGAGGGAATGGCTAAATAAAAAACTAATAGGATTGGAGACACTTTGTACCTTGTAGTCTGGGTCACATAGACGTTTTGCTTTGGTTTTTAAGTTTGTGAGTTCAGGTTCTTTGCACAGCCAACCCCAAGCTCAGCCTCACCATTTTGAGGTCATATCTCCACTCCTGGGACTAGTAAATATGGAATGATTCTCTTAAACCACTCTGGTCTTTAGCCCTAATTGCCTGGTGGTCATTACGCTTTGGGTATCTCATTGTGACCTCAAATTCAACATGTTGATGAAGAAACTCATAATCATCTATGAAAGAAAATTGGCTTCCTTTTTAAAACATTTTTATTCATTCGTTTGTTTGTTTATTATATTTGGCTGCACTGGGCCTTCCTTGTTGCACACATGCTTTCTCTGCTTGTGGTGTGTAGGCTCCTCATTGCGGTGGCTTCTCTTTGGGGAGCACGGGCTCTAGAGCATGTGGCTCCCAGGCTCCAGAGTACAAGCTCAGTAGTTGTGATACACTGGCTCAGCTGCCCCATGGCACGTGGGATCTTCCCAGGCCAGGGATCAAACCCGTGTCCCCTGCATTGGCAGGCAGATTCTTAACCACTGAACCACCAGTGAAGTCCCTTGGCTTCCTTCCTTGACATTCCCATTCCTGTTACTTTTACGCCATCGTTGTGGTCACTCAGGATCAGACATGACATTTTTGATAGTTACAGCTGGGCCAGAGAATATTACCTGCAGGTAGAGAGGCCAGGGATACTGGTAGACTAATTCTTCCATGTGCAGGACAGCCTTTCACAACAAAGTGTGCCTCGATTAAGCCAATCTAGCCTAGCAGAATAGGTACTGGGTTGGCCAAAAAGTTCGTTCAGATTCTTCCATAACCTGATAGGGCAAACCCAATACAAAAAGCAATGGGGACAAGAAACAGCACTGCTGAATAATTTCAAAATGTCCCTAAAGCTTGATGGCATTTCCTGTGTCAAATGAGGCAAGTGGGCCACGATGCCCTGAACCCTTTCCAACGCTCTTCCTTCTTCTCACTCTGCTGTAATGTTCATGCACCGGTCCTAGACACTTTGACTCTTCAGATGTTGTGTTGGCTGTTGGTCTCCCATTCCATACATGTGTATCCCTCCGCTCAGTGAGATCCTGACCTTCCCAGGCCTGAAGGACAAGGCTGGGTCTCATTCCTGTATTCCTCCACAGCACCTTACCTCTTGAGCAAAACAAAAGCCTAAGAAGTCTGTGTTGCTTGATTGGATGAGCACATTCCCCAACAAATATGCCCACGCCATCTGAGACGTAAGAATGTGCCTCTGTGTATTCACAAAACCAAACACTCCAATGTGTATGGTCAAGCCAAATGTTTTAGGTTGGGAATGTGTTGTTTTGCCTAATGAGGTAAAAGAACATCCTATTCCTTCAGTCTGTCCCATTTGGGATGGCTGAGAGAGCCAAATTCCAGAGAGAAGGATGTTTCTCCAGGGATTCACATAATTTAGGATGATTATAAAAGCAATGCATATTCATTAAGGAAAGTTATAAAATATAAAGATCTATGCAACACAGAATTCAGAGGAAATCTTAGTCTCACCATCCAGAGATAATCATTGTTACATTTTGATCTATTCACATGTATATTTCATATTTCAATGTATGTATGTATATATATGAATATATTGTGAAAAGTAAAGAGCAATGTAAATTCAAATACTTTGCTTTTATTTAAACACACAGACACATTGTCATTGCAGACGTCTATGAAGACCTAAGATGACTAAAGTTTCCCCCTCCTTATCTCATCAATACTTCACTACAATACTTTACCACTTTAATAGCTACCATCCATTAACAATTAGAATGTAGGGACTTCCCTGGCCATCCAGTGGTTGAGACTTCGCCTTCCAAGGCAGGGGTTGCGGATTCAATCCCTGGTTGGGGAGCTAAGGCCCCACATGCCTGTGGCCAAAAAACCAAAACAATGACACAGAAGCAATATTGTAACAAATTCAATAAAGACTTTAAAAGTGATCCACATCAAAAACAGAAAAAGAAAAAACAACTAACACATATCCTTTCAGATTTTTCTCTTCGTACATCTTTTTATTCTTACAAAAATAATACACATATTGTCGTGTAACCCGTGTTTCCACCGAATACATTTTGGATAACTTCCCACATCATGTAAATTTACCTCTTTCTTTGAAATCTGCATAGTAATGTTATTTTTTTAATGTAGGAAAACTTTTAAAATCATTCTCCAGTGATGCTCCTTGGATTGTTTCAGTTTTTGCCAGTGTAAGAATGTTTGTAAAGAATGTTTTTGGACATATGTGTTTGGATACTTGTGCAAATTTCCTGCAGGACAGATCCTGGAAGTGGAAATGTTTAGTCTAAACAATGCATAATCTAAACTTTATTTATGCCAATCTTTCCTCCAAAGCATTTGCTAATTACCTTTTAAAATGAATTTATTTGGATCGACCTTTTTGAAAATTGGTAGAGTGTTAGGAGAAGGTGAATGTATACCAATATTCTTATTTTAATAGATTTGCAGTGTATTGCAAGGTCAAAATTATATTTCAGGTTGACTTTTAGATTTAGTATGAGTCTGTTGCTTATTCTCTACAGAATCTCTCTCCCGTTGAATATGGTGAGGTTATCCTTGATGTCTCATTAAGTAAGCACTGAGTTTCCCAGTAAGAAAAGCTGAATGCCTTGGTGACTTTGGAGTCAGACAGATTACATTTGACTCCTACCTCTTCTGATTGTGAACTGTGTGTCCTTGGGCAAATTACATAACTGTTCTGTCTCAGTTTTCTTTTCTGCAAAATGGAAAAGTAGCAATAAAGACTACTTTGTAGAGAGGTTCAGAGGATTAAATTAAAACTCTTTCTACAGTGCCTGGTACTAGGTGTATGTACCTATATTAACTTCGTGGTCTGAAGTGTTTAGCTATTGCACAGATTCTTTAATAGACCAAATCTTTTGTCACGAAGTGTTCTGAAGTATCTGCCTTCAGTATTTACGTTATACTTGTTGGTTCTTTTTTAAGGAAGGGATGGATGTGGATCAAGCAAGAACGAAGCTTATTACTGAATATGTTCCAAGAAGAAAAGCCAGACCCCAAATTGTATTTCCCACATCAGGTGGAGTCTCTGCTGTAGTGAATCCATTTCCATAATAGCTACAAATGAAAAAGAAAAGAAGGTCTCAGGACTACAACCTGTTGTGTCTTGAGTCTGAAGGGGATCTTTCCACTCCATGTTGGTTGACAGGGTTATTTATAATCAACAGCTTCAGGATGAACCAGACTAGGAACATTCCACAAGGGTTAAGGCAGCCGAGGAATGCCGTCATTCTTGGCTAACTGAAGGCTGTTATTCCACTGTAACCAGCGCTCTCTGCAGTCATGAAACAATTCTTGTTCCCTGTGGATACACCAGAGCTCAAACTTGTCATGAAAAGGTAATGGAAAGAAATTCCACAAAAGAATGAGTGACAGTAATTGGAAATAATTTGAGTAGAAGGGAGATGAAAAAGTAGCTTTTTATTATTAATTCTCTTTTTATAATATAAATGATCATTTGTAACACATTTATTTTGACAGTAGTCTAAGCCTTTAAAGCTATTCCCATGAACCAGTTATAAACTGTGATAATCAATTTCTTGGAGATTATACTGATTAAGGAAATTATTCATCTACTGTATTTTTCATCTTGGATATTTTTCAAATGTCACTTAAGTCTCTGAAGCTTAAGGAACCTTGCTATTAACCAGTAAGCACAGTAAATGTAAAACTGATGACACAAATATTATGAATAGTACCTCTTAGGACAAAATTTGATTTGTTTGAAGGCAGATGACATTATAAAGGATAGTTAAGACGTCAGTAGAGGGAGTTGTATGCTGTTTGATTTACTTAGCATCTTTGTCACTTTCTAGATTGAGATATGATTGATAGTTACATTAATATAGAAAGTATGTTAATATTAGAACAGGCTTTAAGATCCCCCTCTATAACATTCTCCCCCTCCTCAAATTGATATAATTTGGAATAATGTGCCCCAAGGATACAATGCTTCTTAGACAGCAAGTCCTCTGATGTAGAGATTCTTCCTTTATTTTTCAGAAAGGTAAATCAATGTTTAGAAGTATACTTTATATATAGCAAGATGCACCCATTTTAAGCACACATTTCAATAAGTTTTGACAAATGTATACAGTCTCCTCAAGGTTTGAGACGCGTTCATCACCCTAAAAATTCTCTTCTGCCTCTTCCTAGGCAGCTGCCCCTCCTCCTCTGCCCTAGGCAACTGCTGAACTATTTTCTGCCACTATAGATTGGTTTTGTCTTTTCTAGAATTTTATATAAATCAAATCTTACAGAGTGTGGTATTCTGAGTCTGACTTCTTGCAGCATACTGCTTTTGAAATTCGTCCACATTGTTGCATATACCAGTAATTCATTCTTTTTGTTTTGCCTTGTTATTCTAGTCTATGAAGATAGCGTATGTGTGTATTCATTCTCCATACACTTGATGATGGACAGTTTGTTTCCACTTTTTGGCTATGATAAATGGAGTTGCTTTATACGTTCATGAATAAGTCTTTGTGTGAACATATGTTTTTATTTCTCTTGAGTAAATATGTGGTGGTAGTATGATTGAATGCCTGTTAGGTGTATATTTAACTTTATGAGAAACTGTCAAACTGTTTTCAAAAGGGGTTGGACAATTTTATCCTCCCACTACCAGTTGTTCTATATATTTGCCAACACTTGGTATTGTCAAGTCTGTTTAATTTTGGTCATTCTAATGGGTGTGTAGTGAAATCTCATTGTGGATGATGACTAATGATGTTGAGCATCATTTCATATGCTTACTGGCCATGCATATATCTCTCCTTGTGAAGTGTCTATTGATATCTTTAGCTCGTTTTTTAAAATGGGTTTGTTCATCTTGTAAAAGTTTTTTTTATATTTTATATTTTTATTCCTTATATTTTTAGATATAGATATTTTCTCCAGTCTGTGGCTTCCTTTTCATTTTCTTAACACTGTCATTCGAAGACCAGAAGTTGTGAATTTTGATGAAAAGGGATTCTTGTTAATACCTGCTTGTTCTACTTCACCACTTTGAATAGAGAGTTTTGAGCACTAAAGTTGACCCTTAGGGAACCTTTGTTTACTGACAAACTGGGACTAGCAAAAACGTGAGCTCTGAATTGAGAATTCTGTTTTCAATATTGACACTGTGGCTTCCGTCAAGTAAGTTATGCAGATTTTTTAAAGCAATCTGTGAGCCAGAAAAAAAATATATATCAAAAAAGTATTGCTGCTCCCGTTTTATAGAGAAATAATCTGAGGTGTGAAAAGCTGAAAAACTGAAGTACAAGACCTGAGGTGGTGAAAAGTGTCTGAGGCAGAGCGGGGAATGGGGTGAAGCTAATTGGACACAGTGCTGGGTCTAATCCAAGCCCTTCAGGGGTCTATGCCTGGTGCCCCAGCCCATTGAGCTAAGTAATTACAGCAGGCAAGGGCCTGAAGGGATCCGCCCTTCTCGGCTGGTATTGATTCTTTAAATCTTATTTTGTTTCTTTTCTTCTCCACCCTCCTTCCCGTCCTTCTTTCCTTTTCTTTTTTCCTTTTCCTCTTTTTTTTTTCTGCCTTCAGCTCCATATGTGCTTCATTCAGCTCTGCTTTGTTTTGCAATTCTGTCTTCTTTCCACTCCTCTCTCCCTCCCTCCTTCCCTCCCCACCTCTCTCTTTGCCTATCTTAAAGGACGAACTCAACTCTTATAACTAATCAAAGCCTGATTTTCATGTTGTGCAGGAAAACATACAATTGATTGTGTCTGTAAAAACTCCTGATTGGGGTAGAGCTAAAAGCAAAAACCAGAATACACTTTGGGGCCCCAGATGCCAGCTGGGGTGGAAATGCTGACTATGTAGATGAGATGAGTAAGAGAGAAGAAATTCACCTTGTTTCAGGTGAAAACTCTGATGTGTTCTTCTTGGCGGTGGGGGAGGGGGTTGTTTTTGTTTTTTAAATCTTCTATTTTTTTATTGGAGTAATAATTTTAATTGGAATATAGTTGTTTAGAATGTTGTGTTACTTTCTGCTGTACAGTAAAGGGAATCACTTATACATATGTATATATCTACCCTTTTTTAGATTCTGTTCCCATAGAGGTCATTACAGAGTATTGAGTAGAGTTCCCTGGCTATGCAGTAGGTTCCAATTAGTTATCTGTTTTATATGGAGTAGTTTTTTGTTTTGGTTGTGTTTTAAATTAAGTTTACTCACAGTGATTATATTCCTATCACTAAGCATCAGTAACTAACAGCAGCCACCTGGGTAAATTTTTAAAGAGGTGATCTTTTTTTTCTTCCCTTTTTACTCTGTCCTTTATTTTTATTTTTTTTTATTTTTCAAGGTGTGATCTTTTTATTATAGAAATTCTATTGTATGTCTCTGCTTCAAACTTGGATAAAGTGCTCAGTCCCTGAAGTAGCCTGCAAGGTCTGTGTAATTAGGATCTCTGGTCCTCGGCTCATCTCTAGTTACTCTCTCATGAGCCCTCCTTTCTGTTTCTTCCTTTCTTTTCAGGCTAAGACCCTCCTACTGCAGGCTGTTCCCTGGAGTACTCCACCCTGGGTCAGACTTTCTTCCTCGCTTCCAATTGACCCTCCTCCTACTCTTCTCCTCACCTTCCTTCATCTTCATAACAACTATGTTTCTCTATAAAAAACTATATAAAATGGAAATAAACTCAAGCAATACAGAGAAGTTCAAAATCTAATTTAAAAAAAATTAACCCACCACTAAGAAATAACTTCCTTCACTTTCAACATTATTTAAAACCTTGCTTACATGTACACACACATATAGACAAATATGTATTTATATGTCTGTATATATTCATGTATGTATACATCAGTTCAGTTCAGTCGCTCAGTCGTGTCCGACTCTTTGCGACCCCATGAATCGCAGCACGCCAGGCCTCCCTGTCCATCACCAACTCCTGGAGTTCACTCAAACTCATGTCCATGATGTCGGTGATACCATCCAGCCATCTCATCTCTGTCATCCCCTTCTCCTCCTGCCCCCAATCCCTCCCAGCATCAGGATCTTTTCCAATGAGTCAACTTTTTGAATGAGGTGGCCAAAGTATTGGAGTTTCAGCTTCAGCTTCAGTCCTTCCAATGGACACCCAGGACTGATCTCCTTTAGGATGGACTGGTTGGATCTCCTTGCAGTGCAAGAGACTCTCAAGAGTCTTCTCCAACACCACACTTCAAAAGCATCAATTCTTTGGCGCTCAGCTTTCTTTACAGTCCAACTCTCACATCCATACATGACCACTGGAAAAACCATAGACTTGACTAGACAGACCTTTGTTGGCAAGGCAGTATCTCTGCTTTTCAATATGCTATCTAGGTTGGTCATAACTTTCCTTCCAAGGAGTAAGCATCTTTTAATTTCATGGCTGCAGTCACCATCTGCAGTGATTTTGGAGTCCCAAAAAATAGTCTGACACTGTTTCCACTGTTTCCTTATCTATTTCCCATGACGTGATGGGACAAGATTCCATGATCTTCGTTTTCTGAATATTGAGCTTTAAGCCAACTTTTTCACTCTCCTCTTTCACTTTCATCAAGAGGCTGTTTAGTTCCTCTTCACTTCCTGCCATAAGTGTGGTATCATCTGCATATCTGAGGTTATTGATATTTCTCCTGGCAATCTTGATTCCAGCTTGTGCTTCTTCCAGCCCAGCATTTCTCATGATGTACTCTGCATAGAAGTTAAATAAGCAGGGTGACAATATACAGCCTTGACGTACTCCTTTTCCTATTTGGAACCAGTCTGTTGTTCCATGTCCAGTTCTAACTGTTGCTTCCTGACCTGCATACAGATTTCTTAAGAGGCATATCAGGTGGTCTGGTATTCCCATCTCTTTCAGAATTTTCCACAGTTTATTGTGATCTACACAGTCAAAGGATTTGGCATAGTCAAGAAAGCAGACATAGATGTTTTTCTGGAACTCTCTTGCTTTTTCCATGATCCAGCAGATATTGGCAATTTGATCTCTGGTTCCTCTGCTTTTCTAAAATCAGCTTGAACATCTGGAAGTTCACCGTTAACATATTACTGAAGCCTGGCTTGGAGAATTTTGAGCATTACTTTACTAGCATGTGAAATGAGTGCAATTGTGCGGTAGTTTGAGCATTCTTTGGCATTGTCTTTCTTTGGGATTGAAATGAAAACTGACCTTTTCCAGTCTTGTGGCCACTGCTGAGTTTTCCACATTTGCTGGCATGTTGAGTGCGGCACTTTCACAGCATCATCTTTCAGGAGTTGAAATAGCTCCACTGGAATTCCATCACCTCCAGTAGTTTTGTTCATAGTGATCCTTTCTAAGGCCCACTTGACTTCACATTCCAGGATGTCTGGCACTAGATGAGTGATCACACCATCGTTATTATCTGGGTCGTGAAGATCTTTTTTGTACAGTTCTTCCATGTATTCTTGCCACCTCTTCTTAATATCTTCTGCTTCTGTTAGGTCCATACCATTTCTGTCCTTTATTGAGCCCACATTTTCATGAAATGTTCCCTTGGTATCTCTAATTTTCTTGAAGAGATCTCTAGTCTTTCCCCTTCTGTTCTTTTCCTCTATTTCTTTGCATTGATCGCTGAAGAAGGCTTTCTTATCTCTTCTTGTTAGTCTTTGGAACTCTGCGTTCAGATGCTTATATCTTTCCTTTTCTCCTTTGCTTTTCACTTCTTTTCACAGCTGTTTGTAAGGCCTCCCCAGACAGCCATTTTGCTTTTTTGCATTTCTTTGCCATGGGGATGATCTTGATCCCTGTCTCCTGTACAATGTCACGAATGTCATTCCATAGTTCATCAGGCACTCTGTCTATCAGATCTAGTCCATTAAATCTATTTCTCATTTCCACATACATGTATATAATAGGCATGCTATAATATACAATTATTTGTTATATGTATCATATATAATGCAATACATATGTATATATGTGTTATATATTATTATAAATATAATTCATATACACGTATGTATATATAAATACATATAGCTTTAATAATTGTAATATATCATATTATAATTAATAATGTATAGTATAATTATATTATAGTATGATACATGATATAATTATGATATTGATATGATTATGTATCCAATTATATATGATGTAAATATATAATATATGTTATATATAATATTTTTACATATATAATTTATATATATAATAAGCATTGTGCATTTTATAATAGATAATACATAAATATATATATTATACTGTATTATAATATATACAATCATAAATTGGGAATAAACAGTAACAAGAAACTCTGTAAAACAAGGGATTTTTATGAGGTAACTTCCAAAAGGTGAACAGACTTATTTTCTATTTATTTCACAATCAGGTAGAGAGAACTTACTCATTCTTTCAGTATCTCTTGAGCATCTACCAGGCATCATGAACTATACAAGTCCTGGGGGCACAGCATTTAGCATCACATAGAAGATTTGCCCTCAAGTTTCCAGCTTATGAAGTTTTTTTTTTTTTAATGTTTATTTATTTGGCTATGCTGGGTCTTAGTTGTAGCATGTGAGGTCTAATTCCCTGACCAGGGATTGAACCCAAGCTCTCTTTATTGGGAGCACAGAGTCTTAGGCGCTGGACCACCAAGGAAGTTCCCAGTTTAGTGATTAACATTCGAGGATTACATGCTAAGGTTTGCACCACAGAAACTGACAAGTACAGCCAGTGTGAGCTTGATTTATTGTTCTCTTCGTTTTCTACACTTAGATTAAATGAAGGAGAAAATGTTAACCATGCAGATGGAGTTTAAAAGTTGGTTATATTTGTTGCTACTATACCAAGAATCGGAGAAGGCAATGGCAACCCACTCTAGCACTCTTGCCTGGGAAATCCTATGGACCGAAGAGCCTGGTAGGCTACCATCCATGGGGTCACGACTGAGTGACTTCACTTTCACTTTTCACTTTCATGCACTGGAGAAGGAAATGGCAACCCACTCCAGTGTTCTTGCCTGGAGCCTCCCAAGGACGGGAGCCTGGTGGGCCACCGTCTATGGGGTCGCAGAGTCGGACAGACTGATGTGACTTAGCAGCATACCAAGAATACCACAGAAAGTGGAGACAGTATTCTCATATTCAAAAGTTATTACCTGACTCCGCAAGGAAGTCGTTCATGTCACTGACAAATGAGTGAAATTCCAACATATGTCTTCTTTGTTGTTTCACCTTTTTCTTACTCATTAATGTAAACAAAAATATCAACCCGCGTTCACCTCAGAACTCTGCTCATTTATCATTGGTGGCCTTAGCTTGTCTACAGACACAGAATTCTTCAGAAGTCAACAGAAGCGATCTGTACATTCAACTCACTTTTGAACCCCTTGTTGCTCTTGTTTCCATACACAGCATCATTGTGAATTTCACAAACCAGAAAGGTAAACGCTCTGCATTGCCTGTTGGCATGTAACCAGACGCCTTCTCTGTGGGCGTCTCCATAATGGTGGAAGGTGGGGAATGACAGAACCGACTGACACGCCAGGGTAAGTGAGTCTTCACAGCGGCACTGCGTAGCCAGCCGAGGTAAGATAAAGTTTGCATATCAGGAGGTGCATGTCCTGATCCTCTATTATGAATTAGATCACATTAGATCACATTAAATTGTTCTCCCCTTCTCTGCCTAATGCTAATGTTGGCCACTTGTGGATGATACATCTGGTTAAGTCCAGCGATTGAGTCAGCATTTATATGATAGCTTTATCTCTATGAAAGATCGAGAACTTATATGGAGCCCTAATCCACAGTCCAGGCACTGCCTGCCTCTTTAATACATACATGGGTGTTAAATAAAGAGGTGGTACAGCAGCTTCACTTTTGTTGGGTTATGGAGCCTGCACCTGAGTGTCTCTTCCTCTTTAAAAAAAAAAAAAAATTTATTGGAGTATAGTTGATGTATGGTGTTGTGTTCGTTTCTGCTGTACAGCAAAGTGAATCAGTTACACACATACATGTATCCACTCTTTTTTAGATTCTTTTCCCATATTGGTCATTACAGAGGATTGAATGGAGCTCCATGTGCCATACAGCAGGTCCTTACTATTATCCATTTTATATATAGTATTAATAGTGTGTGTATATCAATTCCAGTCTCCCAGTTTATCCCTCACCTCCTTTTCCCCTTGATAACCATAAGTTTGTGTTCTACATGAGTGTCTTTTCCTTTTAATATTTTTATGTGTGGGGGAATTTAAGCCATAAATGGTGTGCCATAAAAGGAGTAAGAGGGTTGAAATTTTTTGACTGGTCTTCATTTAATCTAAAAAATCTGAAATTTTTTACCTCTTTGGCAGAGTATCTTCACTTTATAGCAGAATTTGCCAAAATGAGCATGACCAAAAATGAGTGGGTTGCTGAAATGTCTTGTCTTATTATGGATGAAATATATTGTTGAATGACTAGGATACTGTGAGGACCACACCTTGCTTCCAGCAGTTGCTAATTCTGAGATTTGTGGATTTAGGCCAGTGATGTAACCTTATACTGAAGCTATGAGAAGATGATAGGGGAAGGGGAGGAGGTAGAATTTTTTTTCAGAGTCCTCTTAACTGACTCAGCTTCTCATACAGAAGACATGGCTGTGTGTACTCAGCCATGTCCAGCTCTTTGTGACCCCGTGGACTGTAGCCCACCAGGTTCCTCTGTCCATGGGATTTCCCAGGTAAGAATACTGGAGCGGGTTGCCATATTTCCTCTTCCAGGGGATCTTCCATATATAGGGATCAAACCTGCGCCTCCTGCATTGGGGGGCAGATGCTTTTACCACTGAGCCACCCGGGAAACCCTGGAGTAAGGACACCCAAAGATGTGTGACATAACAGATTAGATAGCGAGGCTAGACTGGGGAATCCTGATTGTAATAAAGATCTGGCTATGAAAGCTCTCAATATGTCATTTTACTAAGTGCCAGCAAATGTATTTCTTTTTGAAAGTTTATTAATCAGTGTGAAAGCATTCTGGAAACAGTAGTCATCCACTGGACCTGCACGGGCTCATTCTTTTACTGAAAAAATTTCGTATGTAAGCGTGTGTTTCCTTACTCTGCCATCTTCTCCACATGTTGCAAATGCAGGTTCTGACAGTGCCACCATTGAAGCAGAGGGCAGAGAATCCTACAGATTGAAAGTGGAAGGTGGGCATGGTTATCCTTTCTTGTCTGGGGCTCTCAGTGTTGGCTTCAGGCTTTCTGGGTTTGGCAAGGAGCAAACACTTTCTCCTTCTTACGGCTGTTTCTATGGAGACGTCTTCCGAGTTATCCTATCTACAGTTTCCTTAATGAGGGAAGATGAACCCCTCTTCACACTGGTCCCTAATGGCACCTTCCTCCACCTCTGTGAGTCTGCATTCACCTCCAGCCTCTCTGTGCTGAAGTCCCTTTACTGGCCATGTAGCCATCTTAGACTAGACTAAGACCACCTCTTGTTGGCTTTCTCCCATATGATCCTTCTTCAATTCCAGGAGACCCTGGTGGGATCCTTTGCTCTTGCAGATTCTCCCAGGCAGGGTGATCCCCAGCTCAGCCATCCTTTCTTCAGCTAACCATCCTGCTTTCCACCCTTTTGGGGTAGGAACCAGATGCATGTTCACCAAGCCCCACCATGTCATTCTAACCATGGGGTTTCAGGTGAAGCACCTCCGGGCTTAAGTGCAGGGCACAATCTCACCACCCTACCTTAGGTGAGTGTGGTGAAGTGAAGCTTAAAACACACTAATCACTCTCTTTTGCACCCTTTTATTCCTTATACGTGGGTAGGAGCTTAAGGTAAACGTAACTTTTTCTTTTCCTCTTTTGAGAAAACTTGAATCTTGACCAAGCACCTGACTTAGGAATATTGTCTAATGAACTCAGTGATTTATCTGAAACTTTTTTTCCCCCAGATGGGGAATCGTAAAACCAAGGGAATTCCCTGATTTCATAGAGAAGACATACCCATGCTTCAAGGGAAACTGATCTTTCTTCCAGCCCCCTTTTTCTCTCCCAGAAAGGGACTCAACTATCATGAGAAACTATCCAAGAAACACTCCTGGGAAGATCATTTGATTTTTAGAGCTGAGAATCCAACTTCATCCTCAACAGCTTTCAGACTATGCAGTAATTCTAATAAACTTAATAACTTGAACAACTGTCTGTGAACATTATAAATCATGTTTCATCAGCAAGCTGTCATAAGCAACTTTAGCTGACTTACAGCCCAAGAAAAGGAACGGAATCCACTTCGTTTCCCTGCAGCTTTCTTGTTATGCCGTTGGTGTTTCAACGATTTCTCATGTCTCAACACTGAAACATCCATCTTGACTAATGGCAAAATTACACCCACGGGGTTTTACAAAAGACAAAAATTTGTCCTCATCTTCTGAGTATTCTCCTAGAATGTCTAAGCCCAGCATCTCTAGAACACCATGTTTCTTTGATGATGTTTATCTCCATGTAGACAGCAGACCCTCTATGATTTTTCTTTTTCCTGTTTTGCTGAGAAAATTGCAAATGAAGATGTTCCATACTACAAAATAGATGGAAAACATCAAAGTTGTATCAAGGGGAGAGAAACAAGTTCTCCACACAGGAAAGCAAAAACCCACCAAGAAATAAATAAACCACACTTAGAAAGCAGTTATTTCACAATAAACTCTTCATTAACATAGATACAAATCCTTCTTTCCAGGCTTCTTTTCTGCCACATTCTTATCTGTCTTGAGACAATTTCACATCTTTCCCAAGTATTCATTTTCCATCAGATCTTCCTCATTGTCACACATGTTTTTGTCTCCTTCAAATGCCATTCTTCTTTGTTGCCCGATAGCCAAGACTTACTTGAGATGTCTACCTCTCGTAGACAGAGTTGGTGACTGATTTTTCATAATCCCCTCATACAGAGCACAGATGTTGGCAAACTATAGTCCTGTGGGTCAAGTACAGCCTGTCACCTGTTTTTTATAAATAAAGTTTTTTTTAGAACACAGCCACTTCATTTGTTTGCATATTGTCAATGACCTATTTCTTCTTGCGATGGTAAAATTGAGTCATTGCAACAGGGACTGTATGACCCTCAAAGCCTAAATACACACTGTCTGGCACTTGGCAGGAAAAGTATGCTGACCCCTGCCCTAAACTTCTGCATATATAGAGCAGGGCTCTTACCATCTTGAACTGAAATTGTTTGCATTTTTAACCAATTGACTCACCTATATCATCTTTGTCTTAGTCCTCTGGGCTCTGGGGGTGGACTGCCTAGTCTCAGGTTTTAGCTCTGCCACTTAGGAAGTGTGTGACCTTGAGAAAATTACTTCATTTGTCTAGATTCTCTGGTTTCTCATGGGAAGAATCAGTTCAGTTCTGTTCAGTTGCTCAGTCGTGTCCGACTCTTTGCGACCCATGAATTGCAGCATGCCAGGCCTCCCTGTCCATCACCAACTCCCGGAGTTCACTCAGACTCACATCCATTGAGTCAGTGATACCATCCAGCCATCTCATCCTCAGTCGTCCCCTTCTCCTCCTGCCCCCAATCCCTCCCAGCATCAGAGTCCTTTCCAATGAGTCAACTCTTTGCATGAGGTGGCCAAAGTACTGGAGTTTCAGCTTTAGCATCATTCCTTCCAAAGAAATCCCAGGGCTGATCTCCTTCAGAATGGACTGGTTGGATCTCCTTGCAGTCCAAGGGACTCTCAAGAGTCTTCTCCAACACCACAGTTCAAAAGCATCAATTCTTTGGCAATCAGCCTTCTTCACAGTCCAACTTTCACATCCACACATGACCACAGGAAAAACCATAGCCTTGACTAGACAGACCTTAGTCTCCAAAGTAATGTCTCTGCTTTTGAATATGCTGTCTAGGTTGGTCATAACTTTTCTTCCAAGGAGTAAGCATCTTTTAATTTCATGGCTGCAGTCACCATCTACAGTGATTTTGGAGCCCAAAAATATAAAGTCTGACACTGTTACCACTGTTTCCCCATCTATTTCGCATGAAATGATGGGACCGGATGCCATGAGCTTCTTTTTCTGAATGTTGAGCTTTAAGCCAACTTTTTCACTCTCCTCTTTCGCTCTCCTCAAGAGGCTTTTTAGTTCCTCTTTAATTTCTGCCGTAAGGGTGGTGTCATCTGCATATCTGAGGTTATTGATATTTCTACCACCAATCTTGATTCCAGCTTGTGTTTCTTCTAGTCCAGCGTTTCTCATGATGTACTCTGCATAGAAGTTAAATAAGCAGGGTGACAATATACAGCCTTGACGTACTCCTTTTCCTATTTGGAACCAGTCTGTTGTTCCATGTCCAGTTCTAACTTTTGCTTCCTGACCTNGCTTGTGTTTCTTCTAGTCCAGCGTTTCTCATGATGTACTCTGCATAGAAGTTAAATAAGCAGGGTGACAATATACAGCCTTGACGTACTCCTTTTCCTATTTGGAACCAGTCTGTTGTTCCATGTCCAGTTCTAACTTTTGCTTCCTGACCTGCATACAGATTTCTCAAGAGGCAGGTCAAGTGGTCTGGTATTCCCATCTCTCTCAGAATTTTCCACAGTCTTTTGTGATCCACACAGTCAAAGGCTTTGGCATAGTCAAGAAAGCAGAAATAGATGTTTTTCTGGAACTCTCTTGCTTTTTCCATGATCCATCAGATGTTGGCATTTTGATCTCTGGTTCCTCTGCCTTTTCTAAAACCAGCTTGAACATCATGAAGTTCACGGTTCACGTATTGCTGAAGCCTGGCTTGGAGAATTTTGAGCATTACTTTACTAGCATGTGAAATGAGTGCAATTGTGCGGTAGTTTGAGCATTCTTTGGCATTGCCTTTCTTTGGGACTGGAATGAAAACTGACCTTTTCCAGTCCTGTGGCCACTGCTGAGTTTTCCACATTTGCTGGCATGTTGAGTGTGGCACTTTCACAGCATCATCTTTCAGGATTTGAAATAGCTCAACTGGAATTCCATCACCTCCACTAGTTTTGTTCATAGTGATCCTTTCTAAGTCCCACTTGACTTCACATTCCAAGATGTCTGGCACTAGATGAGTGATCATACCATCGTGATTATCTGGGTCATGAAGATCTTTTTTGTACAGTTCTTCTGTATATTCTTGCCACCTTTTCTTGATATCTTCTGCTTCTGTCAGGTCCAGACCATTTCTGTCCTTTATTGAGTCCACCTTTGCATGAAATGTTCCCTTGGTATCTCTAATTTTCTTGAAGAGATCTCTAGTCTTTCCCCTTCTGTTCTTTTCCTCTATTTCTTTGCATTGATCGCTGAAGAAGGCTTTCTTATCTCTTCTTGCTAGTCTTTGGAACTCTGCATTCAGATGCTTATATCTTTCCTTTTCTCCTGTGCTTTTTGCCTCTCTTCTTTTTCCAGCTATTTGTAAGGCCTCCCTATTGTTATTGCTAATATAATCTCACAGGCTTGCCATGAGGATTAAATGAGATATTATAAAAGGGCTCATTCACCTATAAGTCATCTTTGTCTCTCACATGCCATTCAAATGCCCCACATTGTTAGATGCCTGAAATGTGGTCCTTTTTCCATAAAGATTTCTTGCACTCATTGAGTGAATGAAGAGAAAAAAAACATAAATATTCCTAAAGGCTTAAACTAAGAGAAGAGATCCACTGTTGTAGACAAATTCCACACTATCCACTGTTGTAGACAAATTCCGCACACAAAGCCAAAGTTTGACTTAGAGTACTTAAAGGAGGAACAATAAAGTAAAGACATAAAAGCCTTCATAGAAGAAAGAGAAAGGGAAAAAATGCAAAGCTTTTGTTAAATAATCGAGGCTCTTCTTGAGTTACATGGTTCATTAATAGAAGGAAAATATAGAAACGTTGTAGGAGAGCTTGCCCTCCTCTGTTCTGTTGGGTTTGAAAGGAAGGAAGCTGTGATACACACATAACCTTCACCCACAGTATATGGTGAGGGAGGTGCCTTTCTAAATCCTTATGTGCCATCACTATGAATTTAACCAAATATGTACCTGTAAGAAATAACTTACCGTCTGGCTCCCAATGGGACCAGCTACTTCTCTAGCTTGTGCATATCCAGGACTTCAGCTGTGGCTCTTTCCAGAGTCAGTGCTCTTTCTAATCCTGCAGGCTCTAAGCAGAAGCCAAAGCCAGAGCACTGTAGCCCTGTCACTGCTAAGAGGAGCTGTATTAACTTGCCACGATTAAAAGATCTTTGAAGGTCTTTGCCAGTTTTTATCAAGGCATAAAAGCAATTATTACAATTAATGCAATTTACCATGTGTTACTCTTCCAGAAAAGCTATTTCAGGGTAGGTCTGCCATCTGTCCCTTCCAGAGTTATAAATGTTGGAATTAAACACTGTCCAGAATCTCAGGTTTTGCATGTAAAACTTCATGGAGCATCATCAGAAAATCAGCTTGATGATTTGCCTGTTGAGCTATCCTAGGTCTCAGGTTCATGGACCCTCCTTACCTCCATTGTAAGAGAGACTTTCCTGGTAGGGCTGGGACATGAAAGAATCAATCCAGTCTCTAAATGGATGAGATGTTTATTTCTGCAGAGAGCGCACAGCCAGCAGAGGGCGCTTCCCTTTTTTTTTGCCAGTCAACAAGCCTATCCCTTAACACAATACCGAAGCTTAAAGGTGCAGTCCATCAACAAGGCTTCTGACAACCAGGAAATAGGAAGGAAGCCTGGTAGTTGGCATATGCTGTCACCCAAGCCAAGGGAAATAGAAAAATGCTTGCCAGCAGAAAAGGAGACAAAAATGTGACTCCTAGTTTATATCATGTGTTTTTAAAAAGATCAAAATTCAGCTATCAAAGATCAAGTTTAAAATGTTAAAACAACTACTTGTTATCCTTTGAGGAGGGGAAAAAAAAACCACTTTAGCTCTACCTTGATCTTCCTTTTGGAATGATTTGGGGTTCTTGGGAAATACAAAGTGATATGACCCATTTTAAAATGCATCGTGCCAGCCAAGTGGCTGGAAAACTCAGTACAGTGCTTCTCACCAGCCTTCCTCCTTCCTCAGAAAGAAATCTGGCTGCAGAGCTGCTAAGTATATAGTGAAAAGAAAAACGGGGCAGTCTTTTCCCAGTGAAAACAGGATTCCCAAAGACAGTGAGAAATAAACCGACTTTCCTCCCTGTTCACGCATTTTTGGGGAAGCTGCCATTTCTCAGGTTTGGCACCTCTTTCTTTCCCAATAAGCGAGAAGATTTTATATAAGATGTTTGTACATCTAAGAAGCACTGTAGTGTATGGGTTTTTTAAATGGCTAAATGTTCTTGTCATTTTTTATTCCTATGCTTTGGCTTGTACATCTTTTTTTTTTTTTCCCCCCACTGAAGTCCACATAGCCCTTGGATTTTTAAGAACTTGCTAGAAAACAAATTAAGTTCTTTGAGATGACCATTAGAACCTTCAGATTTGTTTTTGAGGAGACAGACTCTTTACTCTTTGTCTACCTTCAGATGAAGCCAGGAAGCTGCGAGGAGGATGTTTGTCTGAGGAGTAGTAATAAATGTGTCCTTCTTCAGTCAGAAGGGCTGGGAGGGCAGAGAGTTACACATACTGTTGCTGAAAACCTTTCATTTTCCTCAGATCACGTGGGCCAACTTCATGGTCTCACTCACGTAGCAAGGGAAATAGGAAATTTTCATCTAGACCGAAATTCTTTCTGTTTTTTTGCTGGAGTATAATTGCTTTGCAGTGTTGTGTTCATTTCCACTGTACAACAAAGTGAATCATCTATATGTATCCATATATCCCCTCCCTCTTGTGCCTCCTTCCCACCCTGAGACATCAGTTTCAATGTCAGCGTCTTAAAATCTCATTTACTTGACAATTTTTAACCATCTATTTGCTATCATATTTTATATTTGTTATCAGGCTTTCTGTTTACAAGTTAAGATAAATATTGAGAAATTGCTATCAAGATAATTGCACTCAAGGTACATCTGAAGGCTTTTTTAACAAGGTTGGGTTTTATATATACTAGCTCATGGGCAAAGAAAATATAATTTGCAAATAAATGAAATACAATTAGTAGATATGAAAATAACCAATAAAGAGATCATCATTGTTATATTAAGCTTTTAGGGCCAAGCTCTACTATACCATTTCAGACTGTGAGCCTTAAAGCAGAACTTAGATGGCAACTGAGATTCAAGTGAATGTCAAGGTCACAGGCCCTCCAGTTACTCCTTCTGGAAGCCTAGGATCTGACTGGACCAGTGATGTGGCTCACAAGCAGCCCCAGAGTCTCTGTCGCTGTAGAGTCAGCGACCTGTAGGGCCCTGTGAAATGGTCCTGGGCAACCAGTCCAATGACCTGTGATTTCTTCATATGAAGGACTCTGCTCAAAGTTACTATAGTAATGAACTAAACAAAGAACACTGGGTCTGTCCAGAATCTGAGAATACACAAAAGAATGATCAGTTAGGACCTAAAAACTGAGCCCACATGGACAGAATCAAGAAAACAAGAAGTGAGACTTCAGAGAGAACGTAGACACTAGAAAATTGAAGCCAGTCATAAACCACATCTTATTTTCTGATGGGTTTTGCTCTGGTGCATGGATGTTTTTATACATACCCTTTTGCTTCAGTCACTGGAGTGAACCTCTGTTCCTTCTTTCAGAATAATCCCAGTACCAGAGGTACTACAATAGATAGTACTACCATGTGTGTGCTTAGTTGCTCAATCGTGTCCAACTCTTTGTGACCCCATGAACTGTAGCCCATCAGGCTTCTCTGTCCATGGGTATTCTCCAGACAAGAATACTGCCCTCCTCCAGGGGAATCTTCCCAACCCAGGAATCAAACCAGGTCTCCCGCATTGTAGGCAGATTCTTTTTCATCTGAGCCACCAGGGAAGCCCAAGAATACTGGGATGGGTAGCCTGTCTCTTCTTCAGGGGATCTTTCCAACCCAAGGATCAAACTCAGATCTCCTGCATTGCAGGAGGATTCTTTACCAGCTGAGCTACCAGGGAAGCCCTACTACTACCATCTGTTCCGTCACTCAGTCATGTCCAACTCTTTGCAACCCCATGGACTACAGCACACCAGGCTTCCCTGTCCA
The DNA here is from genome assembly GCA_006408695.1 of Aepyceros melampus. Taxonomy (NCBI): domain Eukaryota; kingdom Metazoa; phylum Chordata; class Mammalia; order Artiodactyla; family Bovidae; genus Aepyceros; species Aepyceros melampus. The sequence goes on along the minus strand of SJXQ01007378.1, from coordinate 220,431 downwards.
TCATCAACTCCTGGAGCTTACTCAAACTCACATACATTGAGTCGGTGATGCCATCCAACTGTCTCATCTTCTGCCATCCCCTTTTCCTCCTGCCTTCAATCTTTCCAAGCATCAGAATCTTTTCCAATGAGTCAATGAGTCTACTACCATAGACTATTACAAATAGTAAGAGTTTAGTTTAATTCCTAGAACAGATATTGCTGTTATTCTCAAATATCTTATAAAGGTACTCTTAAACCTATGTAGAACAAAGATGACCACTTTTCACTTTCACATGGTACTATGTAGTCTTGATTTCCGTCTTGAATATTTATTTTTTATTTATTTATTTGGCTGTCTCAGGTCTTTAACTGCTTCCTGAGAATTCTTAGTTGCAACATGTGGGATCAGTTCTCTGACCAGGGATCAAACCCGGGTCCCCTGCATTGGGAGCACAGAGTCTTAACCAGTAGACCACCAGGGAACGAAGTCCCATGTGGACTCAGTGGCTATTTGGAGAATCTCATTGCATACCAGCCCTCTGCAGACAAGTGAACAGTTCTCCAGAGAATGTAGGTTCCTGGTACACTCTACCTAGTGAACCAGCTGCTCCTAGAGACTTCCCTGGTTAGAATGATGAGGGGAAAAAAAGTGAATATCTGTTTCCTTATGGCTGTTCCTTTTGCTTAGATGCTTTAAAAATAACATCAGAGAAAATACAAATAGGAAAATTGTAAAATTTTGATGAGAAGGAAACATCAGGGAGCGTGCAGCTTTTTTCCAAACTGTGGGAGATACGGGCGTGTAGATAGGACTGTTTCTGGATGGTGTTGACCCGCATTCCCTGTGAATTGTTCATAGAAAATAAAGGAAGGCTGTGAGGCAGTTCTTCCCTTTACCTGAGGAAAAGTGGTACTGAGATTTGTAAAGGGACTGGGAATAGACAGACAGGATGGACAAGAAGTTGGTGTACATGGAACAGCATAAAGCCACGTGCATAGTTCACTTATTCAACAAATATTTAATGAATTCCAAACATTTCAGGGGTTGGGAACACAGCAGTGACCAGAACCAGGCCCCCTCTCTCATGGAGCTTATATTCTAGTTCAGGGCATCCCAGGGCATCCTCTACAAACTGCTAGTCTGTGGAGTGTCGATAGTCTATAGTGGAAAGGGGTCCTCTGATTTTAAATGTTGGAAAATACTTGGTTGAATGAAACTAAGTTGATTTTCTTATAGCAGATCCTCACAGCCATATTGGTTTTTAGGGAAAGTTGCACAGACTGGGAAGCTTAAATGACAGAAATTTATGGTCTCTCAGGTCAGGAGGCTGGAAGGCCAAGATCAAGGTTTGGGTAGGATTGTTTCTTCTTCAGTCTTTCTCCTTGGCTTTTAGATGGCTGTCTTCTCCCCCGTCTTCATGTGGTTTTCCTTTTATCAGTGTCATCATCTCCTCTTCTTATAAGGACACTAATCGTCGTTGGTTAGTCACTAAGTCATGTTCAACTTACAGTTTCATGACTGTAGCCCTACAGGCTTCTCTGTCCATGGGATTCTCCTGGCAAGAATGTGGGAGTAGGTTGCCATTTCCTTCACCAGGGGGTCTTCCCAACACAGGGACCGGATGTGCATCTCCGGCACTGGCAAGCAGGTTCTTTACCGCTGAGCCACCGGAGAGGCCAGGGACACTAGTTATATTGCACTGAAACCCACTCCAGTGACCTCATTCTACCTTTATTATCTCTGAAGGGCCATTTCCAAGTAGAGTCACATTCTGATGGACTGGGGCTTAGGGCTTCAACATAGGAATTTGGGGGAGAAACGGTACAACCAGCATCAACAATTTTGTGAACCAGATTCTTTCAAAATCGTAAGTCAGACCATGCCAATCCCATCCCCCTGCCTATGCTAAGACCCCTTTAATGAAACAGTGAATCCTAATATAAACCTCAGACTTCTGTTAATAATAGTGTATCAGTATTGGTTCACCAATTATAACAAATGCACCACACAAATGCAAAGATATTAAAAAGAGGGAAAACCATGCAAGGAGGGCAGATAGGAATATCTGGGATATAGGAACCCTGTACTTTCTGCTCTGTTTTTCTGCACAACTAAAACTTCTCTTTAAAATACTGATTTTTTTAAAAACAGAAATTCTATATAGACCACAACCAAAAAAAGACTTTTAAAATGACCAGAGATCTTGAGGTGCTGTCCTCTCCCCCTACCTCTTCATCCCCCTCATTTTACTTTGTTGCAGCCACACTGACCTTTCTTGTGGTTTTCAAGTCTGTCAGTCTTGTTTACAAGAGAGGGCGTTTTGCTAGTGGGTTCCTTAACCTGGGTTATTTTTTTCCTTCCCATATATTCCAGGGCTCAGTTTACCTATTAATTCCTCAGAGGTGTCCTAGTAGGTGACTACTACTAAGGTAGCCCACAGGGCACTGTCCGTCACCCTGCTTTTATTTTCTTTACAAAATTTACCCTTGCTTGGTTCATTATATTCTTGTGTCTATGAACTCTCTCTTCCTTTTCTGCCCCCCGAGTTCTTGTTCTCACTGAGCCCTCACTGACCACTTATCACCATCTCCTGGGATAAGTGAGACCTCCTGGTCCACGCCTCCCTCTGACCTGCTCTATTATAGCAACCTCCTAACTGGCTATCAATAAGATGCAAATGAAGATGGGTGGGAGTCCTTGGAGGTGATTCCAACAATTTTGTCCTTTCGGTCCAATCTGGATTTAATTTCATACAAGGATTCCCCCCACCACCTTTCTCACTTGAACAGTATAGCTGTAAACACGAAGAAAAAAATGAACACCCTTCTTCCCATAAAAGATCTTTGTTTAGCATTTCAAATTTAACATCTTGGAACTCTTCAGGTAACCACCTGAGTTGATCTCAGCTGGCAGAGTTGGGAAAGGTGATCCTGAGACCAGCCAGAATTTATGAGGCAATTTAGCAAAAGATAGATTTAAAAACATTGAGTGTTCCTGGTAGACTTCGGAGCACAGGTGTACTTTCTTCTATTTGGAAAGAATTGCAAAGAAATACTGTCCAACACTGTACAATAACTGATGTGTGGCAGCGGCTTCACAATTACCTGGAAGTAAATGGGCTTTAATGGATGATTTGAGAGATTCAGGAGGGGCTCAGGGATTTTTATTCCTCATTCTCTGAAGGGAATTACACCTATACCTCAAAAAAACTATCATGGGGTAAATGCGTTAATGGTTTTGGTTGCTTTTGTTTTATCCTTGTGTGTTTTGCTTTGTTCTGCATACAACAGAAACAAACCACTTTAAGTAAAGATAGGACAAGAGAGGGAGAAATTGGTAACAAAGACACAAGGGTGTCTCCTGGAAATGATGGGCAGAAGTGGAACTTGGCTCCAGGTGGCTCCCAGTCTCCCTTCCTCTCTGCCTGGCTGCCTGCGCCTTCGGTCTCTCTGTGGACTACCTTTCCTTCTGTTCATGAGGTGGGCCTCAGTTGGCCTCTTTCTGTCACCTAAATGGGCAAAAATAAGTCTGGCAGCTGCTAGAGGCCAGAATGAGTCTCTCTGTCTCAATCCAAGAAGTTACCCTGGTGGGACAACATCCATCTCTGGCCCAGTGTCTGTGGCCATGAGAGACTCATGGTACACACTCACCTCTATCCATCCCTATGCCGTGTACATTGATTGTGGAGGAGAGATGAGAGGTGAGAAGAGGGAAAATCTTCTGAGAAGGAGAGTCGTTGGGATGGACTAATAACTCCCCCAGGGCTCCTCACCACAAGTGTGTTAGCCATTTGGTCATTAGTGGTTTACTGAGCTGCTCCAGTAATAAAAGGACACATGCAGGTACTGAGAACAATCTCTGCCTCTAGAAGCTGGTAATTTAGCCAGAAATAAAAATATATGTGTGGAAGTTGTTGGGAACCATGTAAAGGGGACATAGGGATAAAAATTCATGAAGTACCTGTGTTTATAAGATGCTACAGAATGTTAGGGAGCAAGGGTACTGAAACCCAGCACCCTGTCCTCCCTGCCCAGGTTTAAGACCAATTGAGAAATAGTATAAAGCAAACAGAGACCAAAGTTCTACCTTTATTACCAATAAAAGCTATGTTTTGAGGAGGGGTATTTGGTATCTGCTGGCCACTGGACATCCCCAGAATTAGGCAGAGAAGACTGGAGCTGGGCATATAGAAAGGGCTCCAAACTTCATTTCTTCGAACACCTACTATCCACCAGGCACTAAGGTCTAGAAAATGAAGATACAGCAGTGAACAAAATTCAGTTTCTGCACTTTTGAACTTGACTTTCTAGTAGAGGGTATGCTAAGTCACTTCAGTTGTGTCCAGCTCTTTGCAAACCAGCCTGCTAGGCTCCTCTGTCCATGGGATTCTCCAGGCAAGAATACTGGAGTGGGTTGCCTTGCCCTCCTTCAAGGGATCTTCCTGACCCAGGGATCCCACCTGCATCTCTTAACGTTTCCTGCATTGGCAGGTGGTTCTCTACCTTTACCACTAGCACTACCTGGAAAGCCCCTAACAGAGGGAAACAGATTAAGAACAATAGGTAGTAATGTCTGCACCTGTACTGGGCCACCATTTTGAAGTACTGCAGACTGGATGACTGCAACAACAGAAGCAAATTTTCTCACAGTTGTGGAGGCTGGAAGTCTGAGATGAAGGTGTCTCAGAGACCCCTGCACCTGAGATGCAGGGGTGGTTTCTTCTGAGAGCCACGAACGGAGGATTTGTTCCCGGCTTCTCCCCTTGGCTTATAAATGACCATTCTCTACTTGTATCTCCATTGGCTCTTCCCTCTGCGTCTGTCCTGCTTTCCTCTTACAAAGACATCAGTCACGTTGGATTAGGGCCCACCCTAGTGACCTCATTTTAACTTTATCACTCCTCTAATGTCCATATCCCCAGATACAGCTGCATCCAGAGGTACTGGAGGTTAAGAATTCAACACAGGAATTTTTGAGGGAAACATAATTCAGCCAATAATAGCACCATAAAGAAAAACAAAGCAGGGTGATAGGATGTCAGTGAATGGGGCATCGTTGTAGACAAAATGGTCAGGGAAAACATGTCTGAGGAAGTAAAATTTGAATACAAGTTTTCTTTTTTTAAAAATTTTTATTGGAGTATACTTGATTTCCAATGTTGTGTTTCAGGTATACAGCAAAGAGAATCAGTTATATGTACCCATGCATGTGTGTGTGCATGCTGAGTCGCTTTAGTCGTGTCCAACTCTTTGTAACCCTATGGACTGTAGCCCCCCAGTCTCCTCTGTCCATGGAATTCTCCAGGCAAGAATACTGGAGTGGGTCGTCATGCCCTTCTCCAGTTACATATACATATATCCTCTGTTTTATTCTTTTCCCATATAGCTCATTACAGAGTATTGAATGGAGTTGCCTGTGCTACAGTAGGTTCATATTAATTATCCATTTTATATATAGTCATGTGTATATGTTAATCCCAATCTCCTAATTGATCCCTTCCCCCATTCCCCACTGGTACCATAAGTTTATTTTCTACATCTGTGACTCTGTTTCTGTTTTATAAAAAAATGTTCACTTGCACCATTTTTAAAATTTTGCATATAAACAATATCTTATGATATTTGTCTTTCTCTGCCAAGTTTTCTTTTAAAGAATGGTAAGTCTCCTAAGAGCTGAGACCTTTTGAGATATTTCAGATGGAGTGATATAAGCAAGGACTTGGGCTTGGAAATGTGTATGAAATGTGTGAGAAGAAAGTTGAGGAACTTGATCTAGAGGGATTCAGAAGAGAGGCTTTCGGGGTATTTTTGGTAGTAATAGAAATTAAAGTCCTAAGCATGCACTTAGCATGACATTAGGAATGTAGGATTAATCGGAGAGAGCCTCCTTTGAAGGTTACAAGAAATGGAAAGAACAATGAACAATGTCTGTCTCTTGGGAAGAAAAATATAAGCTTGGTATGTACAGCAGACAAGAACCGAGCAAGCTGGGGGCCAGGCGTGGTACAGGAAGCTATTATGAGGGTCCTGGTGTTGGTCATAAAGATCTGCTTTTGATAGCAGTTGGAGGAAGAAAAATTCAAAATTAGAGATGATTTCAAAAGAAGACTCCACTGAGTCACAATTGACATTCAAACCTCATAGTTATATGAAAGAAGTCACACTCATTAAACTCCCAGGAAATGGTAACCTAGCGTCAAGCGATGCCCATGTCTGTAATTCATCTGTTGCCACAATTAAAATGCAGAAAATGCTTGGATTGGAAATGCTTAACAGGTCTCCAGTCTCAAGGGATACCAGTTTCCTAGCCATGCTAATGATTGGAATTTTCAATGTTGCTTTGTCTCTCGGGCATATCCACACTAGACATTAGTTATGGACTGAATTGTGTCCCTTCTGCAGAATCCACATGTCCAAGTCCTAACCTCCAGTATCTCAGAATATGACTGTATTTGGAGATAAAGCCTTTAAAGGGGTCACGAAGATAAAATAAGTCTGTGGTTGGGCCCTGGTCCAGTGGGATTGGTGTCCTGTAGAGGGATCAGGGCACAGACACACACAGAGGGAAGACCACACGGAGACACAGGGAGAAGACAGCCATCTACAAGCCAAGGAGAGAGGCCTCAGAAGAAACCAACCCTGCTGACACCTCAGTCTTGGACTTCCAGCCTCCAGAACTGGGAGACAATAAATGTCTATTGTTTAAGCCACCCAAAAAGGATGGTCGGTTTCTTTGGAAGATATAAAATACCCCACAGGACTAGAAGAACAGACAAAAGAGCCACGGATAGCTCAAACAACTTATCGTCATTCTCAATATTTATGTATTTATTTATTTGGCCGTGACTGGTCTTTGTTATGGCATGTGGTCTCTTAGTTGTGGCTTGTGGGATCTAGTTCCCTGACCAGAGATCGAACGTAAGCCCTATGCATCAGGAGCGGGGAGTCTCGGCCACTGGATCACCAGGGAAGTCCCTAACAAGTTTTGCAATTGGCATTTGTGAGCCTTTTGTCCACGGAACTGTCAGTGTCCACGTCTTTCTATTCCACATCTCAAAAATCAGGAAAGAGAAGAATCTGAGTGGCCCATTCTGAGATGAAGGTCTACTCAGTCAAACATGGGTGGTCAAGAGATGGCCCCTTAAGGACAAAATGGTCATGTGATGTCTTCCCACATTTCTTCCTCTTTATCTTAGGGAGCCAGGAGTCAGTGTAAGTGGAGCCACCACCTCAATCAGGGTTCAGTGCTCTGGATAAAGGTATCTCTCTAGTGGTTGATCTAGAACCATCCATTGCATAGTTGGCATTGTATATGTTTTGCTCTTTTTGTAAATCACAAGCAGCAAATAGAATGGTTCTCTTTATGGACTTGTGGACACAGCTGGGGCAAGAGAGGGTGGTATGAATTGAGACAGTAGCATTGAAATATATATATAGTACTGTATGTAAAATAGTGGTAGAAACCTGCTGTGTAGCACAGGGAGTTCTGCTCGGTACTCTGGTGACACAGAGGGCTAGGATATGGGCTGGGTGGGACGGAGGTTGAAGGGAGAGGGAATATTGTATACACATAGCTGATTCACGTTGTCGTATGTTGTTGGCAGAAACCAACACAACATCGTAAAGCAATTATCCTCTGATTGAAAAAAAAAAGATGGTTCTCTTTACCCATTTTGACAAACAATTATTGAAGACTCACTTGGTGCCCAGGTGCTGATATGGATGCTCTGGGAGATATAAAAGGGACTAGGATATATTGTGTTAAAAATACATCTAGTTCCTTCATACAACTCATTCTGTACAAAACTGAATCCTCTAAGAACTGAAAAGAGGCTGGTTTTTCTGGCTCCTTTGGACCCTTACTTTAACAACCTGAAGAAGTACTTTTATGCTTTTGTGGCTTCATCAGTATGAAACATTACACAAAACAAACAGCCTTCAGACCAGAGGCCCTCCTTTCCAAAGCAGCCACCTCGTTTACTTTCACTCGCTCTTATTGCCAAGATCAGCTGTAGTGACATCTTGCCAGAGCCTCACATTTCATGTGAGTGAGAAAAATCCTGTAATTTTCCATTTTCATGAATAGTTCACTCAAAAGAGTCTTCTGACTCGAATCCTGTACGTTTTATTTAAGTCGGCGTATATATAGCCCCCAATCATCCTGCAACACTGAGCTTTATCACGGCAGCTAAATTCCACACAAAGACTTCAAACCCCTTCAAAATATGCTCTCTACCATCAAGAGGCCACTTCATTTCAGAGAACTCAGTAGAGATTGAACTCTCTCCTACTTTAAATTGAAAAACGTTCCATGAATGAATCATTAAAAATGATTGCATTTGGAGTTGAAAAATTAAATCACTAATGAGTCCAAAATTAATAATCAGCAAACAAAGGGAGGAGTATGTGGAGTTGGTGACAGCAAAAATGAATCTCTGAGCCAACAAAACAGGGGAGATTTTAATTTGGAGTTGCCCACTCCCAGCTATCAAGTCCCTGATGAATATGAGGGATCACAGTTTATCACGAGACCAGAGGGCTAAGCACTTCAACAGATTTGGGGTTGGTCAAGGGAAATGGCAGACTAGTGTGGTTCACTTTCCCTCTGATTCTTTCCTCTTCCTTATTTCCGATTTCACTGATAAATACTGTAATTGCATTTCCAAGGGGCTCCACTCTTTAGAAATGCTCACACTGCTTCAAAGCTCTCCATGACCATGACAAGAGGTAAACGCAGAAGTTAATGTGCAGCCATATTTGAAACGAGTTATTCTAAGAAAGCTCGGTTTGTAAAGCCCTCCAAGAAGGAAAACCAGCAAGTCATTTTTCTCCCTCATTCAGATTCTCCTTACTAGTTTAAACCACCTGTATTTATTCTTGCATTTTTATCTCCCTGGCTCCATTCCCTTTTGTGTTGTGAAAGAGTATTTATTTTCCCCCCTTTGTGTTATACGCTGTTTATTGGTTTGTAAGAGCAATTTGCCTTTTATCTTTTGCTGATGCGGAGAGTGTTACCTTCTGAGTGGTTTCTGAACCCCGGGTATTAAAGCACTCAGCACAGAGATGGCTTTACCATCCACTGAACCCATTTCAATTTCATTTGCATTAGCCAATACATATTTCTATATTTGTGTGTGGATCTAAGAGGAGCTGAAAAATCATTAAAATTCACACAATGCTGCATGCTCAAAAATCTTCAGAAAATTCATTGGCTGTCTCAGGAGTACTGGGATGCTTTTAGTTTGCGTACACTTGTCCATATTTTAGAGATTGCGAGTAAATATCCAATGAGTTACTATAGGCTAAAGCAAAGAGTTGTTGGGGTTGAAATCAATATACTTACTTAAAACTGACCAGTTGAATGTGAAGGGAGAAAAGTGATTTTTTTTTTTTTTTGCAGTAAGTAGATCAGTGCTTGTAATTCACAGGGGCGCATACAATTATTAATTTTTTATATGGGTATTTCCCGGTGTTTATGAATATCCTTGTCAAATAGTATATGCCTCCTTTCCTGTTTACAAACTTGGAGATTTAGGTGGGATTCAGTTATCTTCCTATCAGCTCAAAGTTGTTTTTATAATACAAGTAACATTTATATCTCAGTCTAATTCACAGGTCAAAATATGGTAGTCATGACTTGGGAACAAATCTGCCAAATGGTTTAACCTTTTTTTTTTTCCTGTAGCTAATCACATTTGACTGATCTTTTCAAATTACACACAAAAAGGAAACAGAAATACGGAATTTATTTGCATTTGTTTTCACTGAGTTTTGTCACTCCAGGGATATCATTTACTGCACTTCTGATTTTTATTTGAAAATAAGTCATCACCTCTTTTGCTTTGAACTCCACTCTTATTTTTACCCTCCATCATTCTGTTCTTGCTAATTATGTATTTTCTGAGGGCTGTATGTGCCTGTTATTCAATATGTCAGCTTTCTTTGAATGAATTTCAAGACATTCTAGGGTTAGTAAGCTGAATTAGACTTGGGCTACTTTAGTTCCTCTGTGGGGAATATATTTTTATTTCCTGCAGACCATCTTTGACTGTTATCCATAATATTGGTTTATACCCCCTCACTTGATAAACTCTTCTTACAATTCTGTGTGAGGAAAAATTCTCTTTCTCCTGAAAGATGGATATATTTCTTTCAATGAGTCATGAGCTAGAGTTCACTCATGATGTTTCCCTTTTTGCCTTGGCTCCTGGGGAGCTCAGGAGTATTTGATTTTCCATAGAGCAGCTACCATGTTTGCTATAATATTTCTGATGCAATTTTTTTTCTCCCTTGCCCAGCCTTTCTTTCAGTCACATAGCTCAAGTTCTCATATTTTTGTGTTAAAGAAGCTTTTTTAAGATAATTTTATTAGTTTATTTATTTTGGGCTGTGCTGGGTCTCTGCTGCTGCGTGTGGCCTCTCTCTAGATGCGGTGAGTGGAGGCTACTCTCTAGTTGTGGTGCACCGCCTTCTCATTGCAGCGGCTTCTCTTGTTGCAGAGCATGGGTTTTAGGGCACGAGGACTCGGTATGTGTGGTTCTTGGGCTCTAGTACACAGGCTCAATAGTTGTGGCACACATGCTTAGTTGCTGCATGACATGTGGGATCTTCCCAGACCAGGAATTTACCCATGTCCCCGGTATTGGCAGGCAGATTCTTAACCACTGGACCACCAGGGAAGTCCTTGGGCAGTTTAAAGAGTTTTCAGTCCTTGGAAATGGGCTTCCCAGGTGGCTCAGTGGTAAAGAATCCACCTGCCAGTGCAGGAGACACAGAAGATTTGAGTTTGATCCCTGGGTTGGAAAGATCCCCTGGAGTAGGAAATGGCAACCCACTCCAGTATTCTTGCCTAGAAAATTTCATAGACAGAGAAGCCTGGCAGGCTGCAGTCCATGGGGTCACAAAGAGTCGGACATGACTGAGTGAATGAGCAGTCCTTGGAAATGTCTCATTTCCAGTCCAGCTTTGTTCAGTACATCTGGATTTCTTCAGTCTTTTTTTAAGATTCTTTTGAAAATGCTGCTGCTGATTCCCAGTTCAGCGATTCACATCCACAAACATATTTAGTCCCTAGTAAATGTGTCTCTAGTGCATGTGGGTGGGGGAAGGAGTAGGTGGGGGGCTAAAGATGAAAGACGGGATTTTTCTCTGTCACAGGAGAGAGGACATGAGCCTTTAGGAAAGCAGAATGAGGTTAGTGCTATAAAGTGGAAGTGTTATTCGCCCAGCCGTGTCCGACTCTTTGTGACCCCATGGACTGTAACCTGCCAAGCTCCTCTGTCCATGGAGTTCTCCAGGCAAGAATACTAGATGTGGGTAGTCATTTTCTTCTCCAGGGGATCTTCCCAACCCAGGGATCGAACCCGAGGCTCCTGCATTGCTGGCAAATTCTTTACCATCTGAGCCACCAGGGTTGCCAGTGCTGTAAGACAAAAGGAACTCACCAGAGCTTGGGAGGCCCAGAGAAGAAAGAGGCAGTGAGGTGGGAGGTAGGGGAGGGGAGCTGTTGAGAAACAGGATGACAGAGGTGGCTTCCACAGGCGAAGGAAGGTGCCTGCAAATGCTGTGTGAGAGAGACAGTTTGCAGATGGGAGAGACTGGAGGCAGAAGAAAAGACAGCCAAGTCCAGCTCTCTTCTTGCCTGTTTTCATTAAATTAAATTGAATTAAATTGAACACATTAATGAGAAGATAATAGAAGCGACTTATCCAGAGAATTCATTCTAACTAGTGCCGTCAAACACCAGATAAAACATTAGATTAGGGCCTTCTGAGCTTGTTCTGAATTTCTAAGGAAAAAGTTAATTATGTAGTTTAGGCCTAATGCATGCTTTTCCCTCTGAAAACCACACTTCTCTTAAAATTTCTTCTGATTAGCTCCTATTTTTTTTTTCTTCTCTTTTCTGTCCAAGGCCTTTATAGAAAAGGGACCGTGTGGGGGCCTCCCTCAAGCCTGAGGGAAATGGGCAAAGAGCACCAAGCAGTGGTCTGTGTAATGCAAGGACTAATGCCTACATGCCCTGGGGTGTCAAGGTCATGGTCTGGGGCTTTTGAGAAAGAGAAAGCACCATGGGTGGTCCATAGCTGGCTTTCATTATCTGACCATTATGACTTTCTGTACACCCACAAAAACAATCCTTACAAGTTTAGGTAAAAGAAATTATATATAAATAATCGTATATATATATATGTATATAATCTATGTGTATATATATGTATATAATCTATGTGTATATATATGTATATAATCTATGTGTATATATATGTAAAAGAACAACAAATTGTGGAAAATTCTTAAAGAGATGGGAATACCAGACCACCTAACCTGCCTCTTGAGAAATCTGTATGCAGGTCAGGAAGCAACAGTTAGAACTGGACATGGAACAACAGACTGGTTCCAAAAAGGTGAAGGAGTACGTCAAGGCTGTGTATTGTCACCCTGCTTATTAAACTTATATGCAGAGTACATCATGAGAAACTCTGGGCTGGATGAAGCACAAGCTGGAATCAAGATTGCCAGGAGAAATATCAACAACCTCAGATATGCAGATGATACCACCCTTATGGCAGAAAGCAGAGAAGAACTAAAGAGCCCCTTGATGAAAGTGAAAGAGGATAGTGAAAAAGTTGGCTTAAAGCTCCATATTCAGAAAACGAAGATCATGGAATCTGTCCCATCACATCATGGCAAATAGATGGGGAAACAGTGGAAACAGTGACAGACTTTATTTTGAGGGGCTCCAAAATCACTGCGGATGGTGACTGCACCCATGAAATTAAAAGATGCTTGCTCCTTAGAAGAAAAGTTATGACGAACCTAGACAGCATATTAAAAAGCAGAGACATTACTTTGCCAACAAAGTTCAGTCTAGTCAAGTCTATGGTTTTTCCAGTGGTCATGTATGGATGTGAGAGTTGGACTATAAAGAAAGCTGAGTACCAAAGAATTAATGCTTTTGAACTGTGGTGTTGGAGAAGACTATTGAGAGTCCCTTGGACAGCAAGGAGATCCAACCAGTCCATCCTAAAGGAAGTCAGTCCTGAATATTCATTGGAAGGACTGATGTTGAAGCTGAAACTCCAATACTTTGGCCACCTGATATGAAGCACTGACTCATTTGAAAAGACCCTGATGCTGGGAAAGACTGAAGGCAGGAGGAGAAGGGGATGTCAGAGGATGAAATGGTTGGATGGCATCACTGACTCAGTGGACATGAGTTTGAGTAAACTCCGGGAGTTAGTAATGGATAGAGAGAGAAATGGCACCCCACTCCAGTACTCTTGCCTGGAAAATCCCACGGACAGAGGAGCCTGGTAGACAGCAGTCCATGAGGTCGCTAGGAGTCGGACATGACTGAGTGACTTCACTTTCACTTTTCACTTTCATGCATTGGAGAAGGAAATGGCAACCCACTCCAGTGTTCTTGCCTGGAGAATCCCAGGGACGGGGGAGCCTGGTGGGCCGCCGTCTATGGGGTCGCACAGAGTCGGACACGACTGAAGTGACGCAGCAGCAGCAGCAAGGAGGCCTGGTGTGCTGCAGTCCATAGGGTCACAAAGAATTGGACACGACTGAGCGACTGAACTGAACTGATGTAAAAGCGATCATATATATGATATACACATATCAATACAGCAATCATATATAATATACATACATGTGTTATGATGACATATGATATGTGCCATAGTTATATATATAATTGGGATTATATGTACATATACAAGTACATGATGACAGGTACTGGATAATAGACATGTTGAGTTAATTCTTCTAAGTTAGCCAATAATTTAAAATTTTTCTGTCATGAAAATTTACTGCAAATTCACAACAGCAGCCATTGGTAATAAAATGAACAGTCTTGTCTCTGTTCCCGCCTCTGTGAAGTTGCCGGCTTGCTGGAATGGTCCCAACCAGGCAGCAGCAATAAAAGGCTAAAACACCCAGAATGATTAACATCACACTCAGAATCTTCCTGCCTGCTGGTGTGTGTCAGAAGGGCCCTGAGTGAAACCCAAGAACCTTTGTGGATACTGACAAGTGGAAGGATGATGACTTTTGTCTTGAACTATCTAGGAAAAAGAAAATCACAAAGCCCTGGTCTATATAGGATCAACTTTGACTGACCTTTTCCACTCTCCAGAGCCAAAGATAAAGTAATTCACTGGATTATGAATCGTGACAAGTTCTTTCAATGGGAAGTGCTGGCATATACTGCCACTTGTATTGAATATACTACTACCCCTGATAGGTTTATTTCGGATTTTCTTCCTTTGAGCTTATTACAAATCTAAACTACCTTCACAATTTATTTTGGTTTCAAATTAAATCTATTTTTACACTGTTTAAGACTATTCCCAGGAGATTGCCTGCATCAGGGAAAAGCTGATATGTCTGTTGATGTACAGATACCCAAGGGACACAGTGGTTCTTCATAGCACATACATATTGTTCCCTTTTGAAGGTCAGTTACTCTGGGAGGAGTGGGAGTGGGGAGTGGGACCACGTTCACCTCACTTGATGCTCATGCCTCCTGCAGCCTAATTACTCTCTGAGCTAGTTTCTAGAATATTGGCTGCTCTTGCCTGGGTCTGGTTCCCTTGGGAGCTCTCTGTAACCTCTCTTCTCAGAATGCCTAATGCTTTAGATTTTTTATAATAAAACATCAAGACCACCTCAGTTCTTATTGCTGCCTGACAGTTCATCTGTCTGTTGGCAGCTTCTCAACTGTGTCCCCAGGATACATCTTCTGCTAGAAGGTTCGCGCTTTTAGTTTCTTTCTTTATTTCAAATATTTTAGCATATAGTTGATTTACAGTGTTTTGTTAGTTTCAGGTGTCTAGAAGAGTGACTCAGTTATGCATACATATCATTCATTCTTTCCTAGATTCTTTCCTCGTATAGGTTATCCCAGAATATTGAGGAGAGTTCTCTGTGCCACACAGTATGCCCTGGTTAGTTATCTATCTTATATATATAGTGGGGTATGTATGTTCATCCCAAGTCCCTGATTTGTGCCTCCCCCCATGTTTCCCTTTTGGTAACCATAAGTCTGTTTTCAATATCTATAACACTGTTTCTGTTTTGTAAATAAGTGCCTTTAGTTTCTTGAATTCATCCATCTACCTTGTATGACTGAGTTATCCTGGGCACAGCTTAGGAGGACTAGCCGATTTCTTAGATCTCAGTCTTTGTAATATTTCCCTTCATTTCTACATTAAGTAGAGTCATAGGGACCAAAAATTTGACCCCAGGCAAGCAAGTAGAAAGTATCATATCCATACTAGAGATTTCATCCTTCTCTGGACGGACAGAGCAAGAATTCAAGACCAACTTGAAACCATGTATTGTAACAGAGTCTTACATAATGTGTTAGTTACGGTCTCCATCTGGCTATTCGATCATTTTCTGACAGTAGATCTGCCAAGCTAGCTGTTCAGCTCACTATCTTCTATGGAGGATGAGTGTTGGAAATCCTCTTCTGCATGTGGTTCTGATTTAGGTCTGCAGCAGAGGGATGGCTCTTTTGGCTGTCTGTTCAAAGCCACCCTCTCTAGTTTGTCTGCACTGTTGAGAATCACCATCCAGAGGCTCAGGTCCTAAATAACTACCTCAGTGATTTTTAAATACCCTTGCTACTTCAGATTTGGAGAACATTCCAGGGGACAAAAAGCATATTCTGATGCTTCCTTGCTGTGTTGTGCTGGGCTAAGTCCCTTCAGTCATGCCTGACTCTTTGCAACTCTATAGACTATAACCCGCCAGGCTCCTCTGTCCATGGAATTCTCCAGGCAAGAGTACTGGAATGGATTGCCACGCCCTCCTCCAGGGAATCTTCCTGACTCAGAGATCGAACCTGCATCTCTTAGGTCTCCTGCACTGGCAGGCAGGTTCTTTACCACTAGAGCCACCTTGGCAAGTCCTAGGTTTTAAATGTAAAAACTTGGCCTGGCAAACTGCAGTGAATTCGAACTGCTATAAGGTTTTTTCTTCCTTTGAAGAATAAAGTGAAGCTTGTTTTGAGTTTTGTCTTGCTTTGTTTTTTATTATAGAAGGCTGCTCTCCTGGACAGCTTCTGTATTCTTTCTCATTTTATCTAAGTCTGTATTACTCATTGCTCGTTGGATATAGTTTTTCTGAAGTCTAGTTCTTTAGCTTTAACTCCCTTGAGAGGGTTGTATTCTACATCCAATTCATAGACATACACACACTCCTCAGTAGGCCTACAATATATTGGGTTGGCCAAAATGTTCGTTTGGGTTTTTCCCTAAGATGAAACAGGAAAACCCAGATGAACTTTCTGGCCAATCCAATACTAAGATAAAAACTGACATTTACTGGCTTCTCACTGGGCATTGAGTATCATTGTAATTAGATACATTAACTCTATCTTCACCACAATCCTGATTTAGGTATTTCGTAGACAAGGAAATTAAGCCTCAGGAAGATTACAAATAACTTCCCTAGGTACTAAATGAGGAAGCTAAGATTCAAATTGGGCTTCCCAGGTGGCTCAGTGGTAAAGAATCTGCCTGCCAGTGCAGAAGACGTGGGTTTGATCCCTGGGTCGGGAATATCCCCTGGAGTAAGAAATGGCAGCCTGCTGCAGTATTCTTACCTGGAAAATTCCGTGGACAAAGGAGCCTGATGGGCTACAGTCCATAGGGTTGCAAAGAGTGGGACACGACTGAAGTGACTGAGCACAGCACAAGAGTCAGGTTAAGACTCTTCTGCTTCCAGAGCTTCCCTGTATAACTTGAGCAGACTCTATCTGGCTGGAAACCTCCAATTCTTCAATCAGAGGAGTGTGTGTCCTGAAATACAAAATGAAGACCCAGAAATTAAAGATCAATAGCTGACCCAGCCCCAATTGTTATTATTATTATTATTTTATATTTTTAATATCTATTTCTTTAGCTAGCCCTTGGGTTTGTGAATTCATTATTTTTTTTCCCACTGTTACAAGAAATGCTATTTCTGCTGAAATCCTGCTGGATTTGAAAATTATTCTCATGACTAAATATTTATCTGCCTCAGATGAGCCTGGTGCAGGGCTATGCTGGCAGTGAGTGCTCAATAAAGATTAATGGATGGCCACACACATCCGTGTGGGAGTTGTGGGTTAAGGATCTGCTCAGTTCTGTGAAAGAGACAGAAATGATGTGGGAAAGGTGAAAATCACAGGATTATCACCAGTCCAGATCATGGGCATTTGACTTTATTATTTAATGGCTCCAAAGGCCCAGGTGCAGAAGGAATGGGAAGATGGAGCCGAGTGTTTTCTTGAGAAATGACTGGGAAGTCCCGTGAAAATGAGATTCTAGGGCCTGCTTCCAAAACTAGTATCGATTATGAGATACAACTTGATTCTCTGATGAGGACTGAAAAGAAGCAAATATTTTTTTTTTCAATTGACACATTTTCTATTATTATAAACACATAAAGATGATGAGTAATATGCCATATCAGATGGTTTATTCAAACTGTCAGAATAAGGGCTGAAGCGTGAATAACTTTCCAGAGAAACTTCTGAAAAATTCAAGCAGTGGTAAGTGGCAGAAATCAGCCATGAGTTCATCTACCACACAGATATCCCTGAAAATCTTGAGAAAATAAGCTTCTCCCTAAGTATTGGTATATGATTTATAGAGGAAAGGAAAGAGAAGGAGCATTTAAACTTCCTTCATTAAAAAGCAAATGTCTGTGCACTGCCCAGGTGTGCGCACTCAAGGGAAAGGCTAGGGTCAGCTGGGTGAACTCAGAGAAGGCATTCTTCTTATGAGGATGACATGACAATTGAGCACCAGTCCACATCTCAGCAGAACTTTGAGATATTAAAGCCCTCATTTGCAAAAATCAAGCTCTGCCTTGGCATTAGAGAAAGTAGGAGGAAAGCCTGAATTACTAGGAACAGTCCCGCAGGTCTTGGGCTGGGCCAGAATGTATCCATACTACCGTGCCGAGGAAAGTGTACCAGCAAACACTGGATGGATTTCTATGGGTCAGTCTCACCATCTGCCAAGTGAGCAAGTAGAAAACAGCTTTCCAGGGTCCCTTTCAACTCTACTGTTTCATCCTTGATGGGTTCCTCTATGGGATAAGTATTCAGCCATGTATTGGATTGGCCAAAAAGTTCGTTCCGGTCCATAAGGTGTTACAGAAAACCCACACAAACTTTTTGACCAAACCCAATATCTTCAGGTTTTTGATGAGAATCTATTTATACAGTTCTCCCTTTTTTAAAAAAAACATTGCTTTTATTCCCCTACTCAACTTTTCTTCCCAATAAAGAACTCGGATGACGTCTGATAATTTGGTATATCAGGGAAGAACTTATTTCATTAATACATTACCTGCTACTGCTGACACCACATTTTGTCCCTCGCTCCCCTCCACCCCACAAAGAAAGGTAACTTTGAGAAGCAACCCAAAAGAGATGTTAGGAAAATAGATACTGTTGCCTGGAGAGAACTATGTTTCATAAACATATGAAAAAATAAGGCAGCTTATGTGAACAAAAACAGTGTGAAATGTATGTGTAACTATGTCCAATGTAAAGACAGATGTTTATAAAATCAACCCCTTCAAATAAAAGTGAAATGTTTGAGAAGTGAGAAGGACTGTGTCCCACTAGCAGGAGGAGGGGCCATGTCAGCAGCCAGAAGGCATGATCCTGGGGAGTAGGGAGACCTGGGCTAGGATGCCCCCCACTGCCCAATGCCTTAATGTTGATTCTCCCAGGAAAGACCTGACGAGCTGCTGACATTTCTCTTAGAAGAATCAATGAATCTTTGTTTCCTTCTCCTCCTCATTTGACCTTATTTTGTTCTGAAATAGAGGAGGAGGAGAGAAAGAACTGAATTGGTGGGGTGGGATGGGGGTAGGCAGAAAGCAGAGAGGAGAGGATGTCCATCCATGCTGTGGGACCCACAGACCAGATCACAGGCCCGTGATGGGCACCTGGGATGCTGTTGTTTGCTGGCTGTGCAATCTTACTTGTTTCTGCTTCTCATTTCAATTCTCACCCCGATGTAATAAGTCACCGTCTTTCCAGCCATCATCCCTGTATTGACAAGCAAATGTCACCCGTGTTTGATTGACATCCGTTGCTCCTGAATGCAGAAGTATGATTTACGAATCAATTCTGCTTGTTTATTTAAAGTCGTTCTTGTGTGTCTTATGTATTTGTCGGTGAGATAACTTGCCTAATATCTACGGCGGAGGGGCTTTCCATTAATACTATAAATTCAGGTTGGTCCTTCTCCTGCTCGCCATCTCAAATGGGAGCTCTTCGTTCTCATATTTTGCCCATTTTCCCCCTCCCCCAAGACACATGCAGGAAATGCGCTTGACTTGCAGGGCTCTTTCTGTGTCTTAGGAAAAGATCTTGTCCAGTACTTTTGTGAACGCTGCCTGCTTTCTCTCAAGACTTCTGAAGGTATCCTGACGAGTGATTATTTCTCATACATGTACTACCTTTAAGTAAATGCAACTTAGGTCCATGGCTGAATCTCCTGAAAGGTTGCTAGAATTGTAAGCCTATAATCAGAGTACCTATTTGTACTCTCACCATTTGCAGCATTTGTCAAAAGAGTTCCCCCTGCCCCCTTTTATGTGGTGGGCATGTTCATTTAAAATCCTTGAGAAAGGTCCTTTGGCTTTTCAACACACCTTACTGTTTTTTGGGTAACATCTTATTTCACTTTGGAAGGCTGGTGAGGAAAATCATAAGGTTAAAAAAAAATCACATCTACCATCTGGAAGATTCTAAAGGGCCCTCCTTATGTTAAAAGTGGCATTTTGAGAAAGGAAAAAAAAAAAAAAAACACACACACACACCTGAAGCGCTGATTGTGGGTGAGCCATTAGAGAAATACTGTCAACCCAGCCACCCTCCATTCAACCTTCAACTGCACCCTCCAACTGGGGCTGCAGGCAGTGGGGAAATAGAGGACTTAGGTGTGACCCTTGAGTTCTGAAGGCTCCTCCTGTACATCTGTCTCACCTCCCCCCCCACCCCCCCAC
>SJXQ01007378.1:150378-199066 GCA_006408695.1 Aepyceros melampus | reverse complement strand
AGCGCCCGGGGGCCTGGCGAGGGTGGCTCCCGAGCCCGGGCACCTGCGCTCGGTGCACGCGACCCTAAGAAGCGGGAAGCAGGATTCGGTCCCGGGACCGTTCGTGCACCTCGGGCAGTCCCGGAGGAGAAAGAGACTCCCCCGGCTGTGGGATGCTCACCAGCGTGGGGTCACTGTCAGGTTTTGCCGGGAATTGGGAGGGCTAGGGGAGCCAGAAGTGGGCGTGCCAGAGTGACAAACCCGTGGGAGAAAGACCTGGGCCCAAAGGAAAAAATAGAAGGGGCGCGGAGGAGTGAGCCCGAGCCAAGGGCGCACCCCGGGCCAAGGCAGGACCGTGGGATCTGCGGTCGCCAGGCCCGGATAAACTCACAAGCAGTCAAATTCGAGATGCAAAACTCTTGGTTTAGATTTCAGCTGAAGAAGGGGGAGAGGCAATGAGTGCTGCTAACAAAAGGAAAAGTTGAGAATCCTGGGTTTGTGCCATAAAACGCGCTCCCAAACACAGAGCCCAAACTCCACTGGCTGGAGCCAGAGGAGGCACAGGCGGGTGGTCAGGAAGCTGGCGGCTCAACCCAACCCCGGGGCGAGGAGCCTCCCTGCCAGCGAGCCCCAGGGCGCCTTTGTGAGGGTCTCTCCAACCCAACCTTTCCCTCACAAGCAGCGGTGGCCTTGGCCTGGACTGTAAAATAGCACTCAGGTTAGCCCTTGGCCAAAGGACTTGCTCCCCTGAGCCAAGCCGTTGCGCGCTGCTCCAAGGGCCACTCGTCTACGGTGTTAGGCTGGGGCCACTTTCCCGATGCCTTGAGAAACTCGCGGTCATTGCAAAACCGAAGTGTGTCTGATCTCTTAGTCAGGGGAGGAAAATCATATTTGTAAATACCCCAAAGTGAATCAGACCCTCTGCACACGGTAAATCAGCAGCCGCTGAGGGAGGCCTTGCAGCCTGCAGTCTGGGCTGAGTTCTTGGATTTAACTTTGCTTCTCGGGTGGCACAGAGTTCCCCCTCCACCTGGCTCCCCATGACCCTGCGAGGGCCAGCTGTGATGTTAACAAGGATTCTCAGGCTTCAGGTCGCTTGTCCCTTGAATTGAGACCTTTCTAGCTATAACCCTGGTTTCTATTAAGCCACATTAAACCAGAATTTATTCCAAACACACAATTCACAGTGTCAGAATTCTTCCAAAGTGAAACACAAACGCTCTAAATAAATAAGAGAAAGGGCGGAATATCCTGTTTGTCCTCTTTCCTATCACCTCTCACTTCTAAAGGAATTCAGAAGTAAATGGCTTAAGGGACCCTAAGGTCGGATAGAACAAAAAGAGGAAAAATGGCCACCAGGAGGCACTGACAGGGTTGTTTATTATAGTTATTATGCATGAAAATAATATTAAGATAAATAAAAATTATTCACAGAGCAGTGGCTTCCATAGGTAAATGGCTAAAAAGGGCATGACTCATTGTAACCAAAATAGAGCTATTGTGTCACCCTAACAAAATGATTTGTGAACAGCCCCTCAGTAGGCAGTGATGAGGCACCCATTTATTTACATTTTGGCTGCCTTCTGACTCAAAGATTAAGTCTAGCAAATACTGTCAGGCTGAAGAGATGATTGTTTTTAGAGGTATTAATTCAAATTAAAAAAACAAAAGATTCAAGTTGTTTCAGCCAGAGTATAAAAACACACATCTTTAAGTCTCTGGAAATTGCAATTGCATGAAAAGCTGGGGAGCAGTACATTTAAATTAGGTTAAATGTTGACGCTGAGGCCAGATTTAGATTCCAGGAAAACCATGCCATATATGTGTTCCATGTGCAGTTTGGTTTTTTTAAATTATTTCATTGTTTGGGGTGTAGAAGGCTTCTTTGTATCATCCTAGGATATGCATTCTGTGAGGATCAGGAAAAAAAAAAAGGCAAAACAGCTGACCTGATAATGTATAATGCTTTTCATTGGCATTATTAAGCTGCTGCTTCTATAAAAGGTGAGCAACAAGTTATTCAGAAAAACAAATACCGTAGCAAACAATATATTTTCGAATTCAGCAAGGACTATTTTGCAAAATGATTATTACAATATTAGTGTTAAGAAATTCTATCTCCAGAATAGAACTATTTTGTAAAGTCTGGTCTGCAGGCATTACAAATGACAAATCTTACAAAATCTTTTTTAAATTAATATTAAAGAAAGAGTTGATCCTTGATTTTCAATTTTACTCTTGTCTGATCACTTCTTAGACAGCAGTACCCTCTTCTGAGCTGACCTAATTTGTTTTCATAAAACAGAAACTCAAGAGATCCATGTCAGTGTAATGTTCTATGGATTAAGCAGATTTGAGAAGCACAAAAAAATTAAACTAAAAAAGCAGTTCACTCTAGGATAGAGGAATGTCTCTAGACCGTAACCATATGAGAACCATTTTATTTATGCTTTGTGTTTGAACGCAGAATCACAGATGGAAACATCAAAGGCCAGTAAATTAACCTGATACACCACTTAACCTTTTGTTTATGATTCCACAGAAGTACAATGAAAATGAAATTATGAGAGCATCAGTAGCGATTAATTAAATTAGCAAATGTTACCATAAATATTGTCTCTAATGATAAACCCTCACTAATAAGATAATGCTAAGGCAACATAACCTATTATATCCTCACAAACAGAGAACTAAAAGGGCCATGATTCTCATATTCCCCATGAAACCATCAACCTAAATTTAATCTTACCATGTGTTAAAAGCCCATGACAGTGCATATTAAAGGCAAAAGTTGGACTCAAATAGCTTTAACAGAGACAGGATTTTTTTAAGTGTGTATACTTTTAGCAGGAAACCTGAATAAAAAATATAGCTATTTGAATCCAGTCACTATAATACCACTATAATAAGCTACTCTAATTTTCTGGAAAGAAAAAAAAAATAATAAGCTACTGAATAAAAAATAAAACTGGCTTAAGATTAGAACTATAAAATAATTAAAGATCCATTTTTACTCTAAGAATTTATTAGTCATGTTGCCAGTAAATATGAGATATATTGGAAATAATGGACGGTTTGTGGGCTGGTATTAATTTATTAGCAAGATTCATGAAGTGTCAATTATCTTTTTAGGGGCTATGAAACATGCACTAAAGAGCAGAATCTAAATAGTTAACTTATAAGATGAAAAGATATTAGAGAACATTTAGGTAGAAATGGGTATATGCAGCAAAGAAAAGAATGCATCAACCTCTCAGAGAAAATGCTGAAATCAGTATACATTTTGGAACTGAAAATAGTCTCCAGGGTAGATACATCACCTTCCTCAATAGTTTGATGGCTTAAAAGAAGAATTGTTGGAAGTTACTGGGCTGGATACTAGAGCTTGAAATTTCAAGTTCCATTATACCTTTATAGTATGATCAGGTGAGCAGGCATACAAAAAGCGGGCGCAAAGTACACTAGAATATGGCACATATTTAATTGGGAGAGTATTATGGTACAGTACAGGTTAAAATCTTAGAGAATCACTTTCATTAAAAAGCAATCACACTGGCTTTATCCAACAAAGAAAGTGAAAACTGTAAGGGTAACCTTCCAGTCTGTGGATCACCCTAGTGCATTTGCAGATTTTCATGGTAACACCTACTGAATAAAAATGGTAACATTTACATGGGTTTGTGGTTAGACCCCATAATGCAACAGAACAAAAATTGCATTATGTATGTGTTTAAGACTGTTATCTCTAAATCAACTGATTTTGATCATCCCAGTTCTCAAATGCCCTCATGAAGAAAAACAGTGTTAAAACACAATACCCATAGAATTTCATACTAAATACCTAAAGTGCTAAATAAAAATGTGTGGCTGATTATTAGGAGAGAAACCTATTATAGATTGATAATTCATATATTACTAATATGGCTAGCTATTATTTTGTATTTTAATTTTTCTCACTCATTAAAAATCTACACATAAAAAGAAATCAAGTCCTAAGAATGCTGTCCTCCTTGTAGATTATTTTCTCCTGGGAATGTAATGACTAGATGAAATTAGTGAATCAAAGCATCCAACTCCTATAATCTAATGGATTAATTCTTAAGAAATATTATGACATTAAGTTGTATTTTTATTAATGTTCAAAACAGATCACTTTATTAAAGTGGTGTATACATTTGAATCAGTGCTTCTCAGCATAATTATATATTGCTTTCACTATATTAGTGTCAATTAGCACAGTGTTAAATGATTCTAAATCTTTAAGCCCTTTTCTCCTTTTGCCATATGATATCCAGAAAGAAATGCTTAAAATACTACTCGAATTACAAGTTCAGCAGTGTCAAAGAGCCTTCTCCTTTTTTAACATTTCAGCATTACTGTGAGAACATACCACATGAAAATTTAATTTGAAAACCTATCATTTAAATTTTGAAAGAAAGGAATGGAAATGCTTGACTTATGTCTCATTTCTCTCATTTTGCCAAGTGATAAAATCCCACATATTACACCCCAAGTCATGCATTATTACATAGTACAGGTTTACAAAACCACTAAATCACTCGCTGTGTTATTTGGGGAAATATCATTACAGTGGAATAGAAACAAGCCACAAAGTAGATGTTTTACTGAAATAAATCAAGTACAAGTCTGCCTATTGAAAAATTTTTTTCCAAGGTAGACTCAAAATACAACTAAATGAATGTGAAGCCTAATTGGAGTTGAGAATGTGACAGAATGTCCATATTACTTGATATGATGGGGAATTGGACTGTTTGCAAGTGTCTGTCAGCTCTCTAATGAGATCACAGCCTCAACCTGAGTGGAGTATAAGCAAAGCTCAATCCTCAGAGCAAACCACACATTTAGAATCACGTAAATATAAAAGGGTATTCCATGAGATCATTCAAAAATTTTAGAAATTTTAGAGACGTCAAATCATGGGAAGTTGTTCCTTCTGTAAGTTTCAGATATATTGAAATTAAATAGTTTAAGTGTGCAAAGTAAGTGATAAAAAGGCACAAATAGAAGTAAGGGGTATGAAAACTTTTAAAACAATAATGTTTGATTCAGGTACAGGGGCTTTTCCTTGAATTAGATTTTGAAAGCCCCAAATCAAAAAGATTTCTTCTTTTCTTCTTTCTGTATAGTAGAGTTAGAGGAGTCAGATTTCTCTGAGTCTGTTCATACCATGAATCTCAATTTTCTAATCATCAAAGGGACCAACTGAAGTTTGGTTTGAACTTCTGTACTCATAGACAACTGGTTAGAATACTGCTGCTTGGTTTAAATTAAAATGCAAAAAACAACGGCCATTTCAGGAAGTGACTGGGCATAGAGATACATGGAATTAGAAAAGTCCTGATTTAGGAAGAGAAGAGATTGGTATGAATTGTTTACCACATATAGTTGAAAAAAAAAAAAAGACTGCTACAATGACCATCAGAAAAGCACTATTTTCTGTTGTCCAATAGCGTACTTGAAACCGTTGCAAAGATATCCTCATAAAGCCCCAAGGCCGAGGTGGACTTGGCTGTGCTAAATTCAGGGCCCTGACAGCCAGTCTATTTATGGTCCTGTGTGAATGGAAAAAAAAAAAAAAAAAAAAAAAAAGAAAGAAAGAAAATCTCCTTTGTAGATTTTAATTCTTGTCTGTTTCACACAGGTGCGCGCCAGCGCAATTGCCCAAGATGCGGATCAAAATTACGACTACGCGAGTAACAGTGTGGTTCTTCATCTGGAGCCAGGAGACGAAGTCTACATCAAGTTAGATGGCGGGAAAGCCCACGGAGGCAACAACAACAAATACAGCACATTTTCTGGATTTATTATCTATGCTGACTGATTGTGCAAAAACTAAGCTTCTTGCTCTGAGTTCAGACCTTGGATTCATGTGGCTAACGTCAGTGAACCGAGGACCCCGGGGGATGCTGGATGCGGGGCACCTCAGCTGTGTATATGATGTGGGGGATTCAAATGCTACCTGACTCACATCTGTGTACTCAGAACATGATGTAAAAAAAATATTAAAATCAAGATAAGCAGATGTGTGATCCACTACCGCCAAAGCAAATACTCCTTATTGTTAGTGTCCATGTGAATGAAGTCCTATATATAGATCACAAATTTTTATAGAAAAATCTAAGACACTGAATTATTTCTTCGATATATATGATACTTTGGTGTACTGTGATCTCACTGCTTTTATCCATATGTCAGCTTTGGTTCCTGTGAGTTTATCTGCTAATTATGAAACTCGGGGTCCATTTACAGTGTGGGGAAGAATGACTTTTACCCTGCAGGAGAAGGTCTCATTGACACAATGCTGCTTTGTCCCCAAAGAAATTGTTTGCCTTGTATTCTTGTTAACTTTAGCTTAGACCTGGGAATGATTCAACTTCAAGCCTTAACCTGGAATTTTCTGGATTTGAGGGAATTCCCAAGCCTATGGTCATTTTCCACATTTCCTTTGACTTAGGAATCTACTTTTCTTTTTGGGTGATAGTCCTTAAAAATAGAGATTGAACTTGCATCATAGGATTACCCTCTAAGTGTGTAAACGTGTAATTATGTATGGTATTTAGAAAAATCCCCTGTGTCGTTTGTCAATAGACTGTGTTTAGGTTTACTTGGACAAGTCAGAGAAATTTATTCTTTGGTGTTAAATCAGACAGAGGCTTTTGCCTTCTTTGAAACAAAAGATTATTCATAACCCAATGCACATAGGTTTAATTTGCACTGCTGCATGCGTCACCGAGGGAACACTAAATAAGGCCTTCAAATAGTTACAACAGGTCGTGGCCTGAGGTTATTCAAAACAAACCATTTCACATATAACTAATATGACAACAAAGTGTATATATTTTATACAAATACCTGCTACATATATATATGTGTATGTGTATATATATGTTAGATGAAATATAATATATATATGGCTTCAGACCATAGGTACAGTGGCTGTATAGACCCAAAAATTTAATTTAAAAATATGTACATGTAGGCACAAACACAAACGTGCATAAATTTTGACTTATTTTGGATTAAATATATTTTGGAAGACAAAAATATATGCAGTAGCAAAATCATTCAGATGACTTCTAAGAGTGATTCAGAAAATTAAATTTTATCAGGTTAAAATGCCCCAGAAATCACATGTCTGTAAATTAAGCCTATGGCTTCTTTATTACCATATGCCAATCAATACTTTCACTGCATTCTGTGACTGTTACTGTTAGGACTGCAGAGATGAAGTAGCTGTCCTTTGCAGTGTTTATGAGTCATATGCATTTGAATGATCAATTTTTTTTTTCCTCAGGTGGCCTGAAGCTGACAGTAAGGTAGATTCTGAGAGTAGTGCAAACCCTTCCTCTCTGTTTAAAATACACTGCCAAAAGCCATCTCTTTATTCTAAGAAAAAGATTTGAAATGCATGTTGATATATCCTAACTATCAGACACTACTTTCACTATTACAATGAAAAATCTGTTCCACTCTCAATTGCCTTTGAAGACTCTTTGACAACTAGATTTCAAAAACAGAGACTGAAAAATCTGTCTCTATTACTGATGAAGGGCATTTGCATTTTTTCATTTAAAGGAATTAGTTTGTTCTCCTGGCTCCTTCCTCTTGGGTGCTTTCTGTTCTAATACACAGAAAGCTTGATCATCCTTGATCCACAGAAATATCTTTTATTTCACGAACCTCAACTTTCTGAATGAGTTCCGCCTGGCGTTCCCATCTGAAGGTGCTGTTTGCTTGGTTTAAATGCCTTGGTCTGAGTAACTCTCATGATTTACATGATTAGCAACACTTAGCCCCTTTATCAACACTAATGACTAACTCTATTTGGCTTTTCTAATATGTAAGATAAATTATAAAGGAGTTGCAGTGGATTTTATTTCCATTTAACAATATGTATTTATCGAAGAGGAATTAGCAGTAAGTGTTTGAAGAGTTTTCTTTTTTAGGTAGCAAATAGTATAGTGAAGGATTCAACCAAAAGATTAGTTTATAAACAGCAGTATACATCAACTAAGAGTTTCAAAAAATGTTTTATTTACACTAACATCAGGTCTGGGTACCTTTTAAAAATTTGGCTCTAGAATCAGACTGTCATTTCTAATAGATCTGACCTTTTCTTCAGATAAATAAGCATTATTTTCTGTTCAGGCCCAAGGAAAGACAAATGAAAGGTAAAGAAAATAAAGGGAATATATATAAGGCAAACATTTCTCTTTTTTTGCATTCTATATTATTAATTAAATTGTGGCCTTTGTTATTATAAATGTAATGATTCATTAAACTATATTATGTAATATATTTTGACTTTTATGATTGAATTTTTACAATAGAATACTATGCTGTGTGTTCATATCCCCTTGTATAAATTTTTCAAATCACAAGAAAATATAGGAAAACTGGATACCAGAAAGGCACAGGCAACAAAACTGATTTATTTTAAGTACATGAAGATAGGTGAACAGATATAATTAACCTTCCATAATAATTTTACTGTTGTGAATTGGTTATTGTATTAGAGTATCCTTAAACTAAATGTCTCAAAATTTAGCTTCCTTTGCTGCAGAAGCTATTTTAAAGTGGGATATTATTCATTAAGCATTAATTAAAGAACAGCAGGATAATTAGTAGAATCATCAATATTACAAGAAACATTAGATTCCTCCAGATGGGGGTAATTTAACTAAAAACAGTTTAAATTTTCTCAAGGAGTGCTGCTGATGGAGTAAGAAAACAAAACAAAGGGAAGCAAAACTCTCCTCAGGAGATCTAAACTGTAAATCATCATTTGGAAATGGCTACTGTTGTATTTATTTTGTGAAGGAAAAACAATAGGGCTTAATTAGGCTCCGAAACTCCCTAAAGGCACAGATGGAATAGCCAGTTTCTGAGAAGGCAAAAGTCTCCTACTTCTCATAAAAAGGAAATACTCTGTCATTAGTCCTTTGTGGATCTGGTTAATATCTCACAGTGGGTTTGAAATCACTCTCTGTTCCCAGGCAAGCTTTACATTCAAGGTGTGAATTTGTAACAACCATCCTATTTGAAAGTTAGCCATTGCTTGGGGTCTCGATCAGTATCTTATCAAGTGCACCCTCAGTTATCCCCCTCAGCAACATTTTAGGAACAATGTTGGTGAGGATATGGGAATAGCCGTGACCTCCATATTTCGTCAGCCGATTCTTCGTATGTATGTCATGTGCCATCAGAATTCGATCCTCGTAGCCCTCATCCACCAGAAGTCGCACCCTGTGAAAAAATGGTAATTCATTATATGGCGTTGGTTTCACGTTTACAACATTCAGAATGCTTTAAACTTTTTCCTACTCATAAACCTATTGTGTTGTCGTAAAGATACCATCTTCCATAGCGAAAACACCCTTAATAAATATTGCGTGGTGATGCTAAAGATATTATCCTGTCGTACTAGGAAGAGGATTTTTATTCCATGCACACAGAAATTCCTAGCCTGTGATATTTATGATGATGCCTGGCAAGCCTGCATTAAAGACAGCTTCTAATCAGATGTGCCAGTTTGAATAAATGGCCATTTTAGCATTTCATTAAATAACTTTATCCTGAATTTGTATCCAGCTCTCCATTCTAAAATACCTCACTTAGTGAACCCATTCTCCAGATCTCAGTCTCTCTGTCTCTCCTATTTTTGTTTTCTAGCAATTAAAATCAATGACTATTTAGGATTAAAATAGCAAAATGATAGGAATCTTCATACAAGTAAAATGTTCTGAAACTAAAATTGGTTGGTTTTAAAATGACATGTGATGCAGGAGAGATCTTTAAAAAATATTTATTTATTTTATTATTTATTTGGCTGCACTGGGTCTTAATTGTAGCATGTAGGATCTTTAGTTGTGGCATGGGGATCTAGTTTCCTGACCAGGGATCAAACCTGGGCCTCCTGCATTGGGAGCACGAAGTCTTAGCCACTGGACCAAGGAAATCCCTTGGTTGTCATTTTTCTAAATTAATTTTATGGAAGTAGAGTTGATTTACAATTTGTGTTCATTTCTGCTGTATAGCAAAATGACTCCATTATACATATATATTCTTTTTCACATTCTTTTCCATGTGCTTTATCACAAGATATTGAGTATTGTTCCCTGTGTTACACAGCAGACCTTGTTTATCCATCCTGTTTCTAGAAGTTTGCATATCTGCTAATCCCAAACTCCCGGTCCTCCCCGGCCCCCACTCCCCTCCCTTGGCAACCATAAGTCTGTTCTCTGTCTGTGAGTCTGTTTCTGTTTTGTAGCTATAGTTCATACGTGTCATATTTTAGATCAATCATCATTTTTAAAAGGTCAGTTTCAGTCCCTCTGTGTTAGTCCTTTTGAAGCTGATGGGTATTTTGACTTAGTAGTAGTGTGAGAGCGTTGGATTAAATTGACCAATAAAAATTTACTCTGTCTTCCTTCTATGTCGATGAGATTGCTATAAATAATGAACTGTTCCTTTAAATTTATAGTCAGTGAACTATAGAACAGCTTTCTGCCTATTGTCTAAACATCTAATCCTGCTTGCTTTGTTAAGTGCTGTAATCCGTAGTGTGAGTCAGTCCTCTCGTGACAGCCACCATCTGTGGATGTCTGGACACTGGGCAGTGTCTGCCGTGACTTCCATGGGTCTCTGAGGGCAGGACATGCAGCTTGGAGACCCTGGCTGTTCTCTGACCTTTTCTATATTATCTTGTTGGCCCCTAAATTCCCCAATGGATCTAGATAGATGGGCAGCACTTTCCTCCAAGGGCTAATTATTTGAAAGGTATCCTTTTTGCTTCGATAGTGCTTCTTGGCATTCTAGTGCATGAGTCATATTTAATAAATACTACAGTAAGCAAAGGGCTTCCCTGGTGGCTCAATGGTAAAGAATCTGCCTGCTAGTACAGGAGATGAGGGTTTGATCCCTGGT
Organism: Aepyceros melampus; assembly: GCA_006408695.1. Taxonomy (NCBI): domain Eukaryota; kingdom Metazoa; phylum Chordata; class Mammalia; order Artiodactyla; family Bovidae; genus Aepyceros; species Aepyceros melampus. The sequence continues at coordinate 188,140 of SJXQ01007378.1, read as the reverse complement.
CTCAGAAGATCCCCTGGAGAAGGAGATGGCCACCCACTTCAGTTTTCTTGCTTGGCAAATCCCATGGCTCCATGCCAGGAGCCTGGCAGGCTAAAGTCCATTGGGTCTCAAAAGAGTCAGACATGACTTAACAACCAAACAACAACAACAGTAAGCAAAATTTGGGTCTCCACAACCACACACTGAACACAAAGCTTTGCCTTCTGAGAATGTGCATTTGATTTTATTCTTATGAATTTTTATTGGAGTATAGTAGCTTTACAGTGCTGTGTTAGTTTCTGCTGTTAAGCAAAGTGAATCAGCCACATGTATCCATATATCCCCTCTTTTCTGGATTTCCTTCCCATTTAGGTCACCACAGAGCTTTCAGTGTGGTTCCCTGAGCCACACTGTAGGTTCTCATTAGTTACCTATTCTATATGAGAACATACATTTTAAAACAAATTACACTTAAAGGGATGTCAGAAAAGAGCCAGTCCTACCACATGTACCCCAAGTGTGTCCTAAAAATACTTGGAGTGTTATCTGTGCCACCATCATTATTTGCTTCTTTATTTTTTATTGAAGGATAGTTGGTGTACAATGGTATGTAAGTTATAGGTATACAGTACAGTGATTCACAAGTTTTAAAGGTTATACTCTGTGTATAGTTACTATAAAATATTGACTGTATTCCCTATAGTGTACAATATCTCCTTATAGCTTATTTTATAGTTAATATTTGTACCTCTTAATCCCCCACCTCTGTATTCCATGTACCCTTACCTCCCCCTATATAGGGGTAGGACATTGGTTTGTTGGTCTTTAAAATTTGTATAATGTCCAAAAGTTCTGATCTAAAGTTGCTTTTGGAACAACCTCTCTTTAAGGGAATTATCTAAGACAGCTCCATCATCATTTATGAAGGAAGAGAAGTATTTCACAGATGCATGCATAATGCTGAAACTTAGAGTGACAAACCCTGATCCACAATTTAAAAGGAATTTCCCATTACAGGAAATTTTAAGGTATACTTTCCCCCGTGTATTTTCTGAGCGTTTCTCAACATTTTTGTCTCTTGTCCTTGTCTGTGAAAAAATGATATCTTATTACTACAGAGGCATATCATATAGATAAACAGATACCTGTAAGAGGCCTGAGTCATATCCTGGAACACAAAGTTACTAAATTTCACAGTAGCAAGGAAAGATATTCATTTGAAAATGGAACCGTTAGAACTCAGTAAGTCAAGAAACTGAAGACTAGTTATCTCATGAGAAAGAGAATGTTCTGGTTCTAGAAACATAATTTTATCCTGACTATCAAGAAAGCTGCCTGGTTGCTCCTAAAATAAGGGATCATCTCACACGCTGTGCCATTGTGTAGAAGAACAGTAGTTAGAGGCTGCCAGAAGGAAGGAACCACTACAGATGAGAAGACAAAAAATCACAGTAATTATAGAAATACAAATGAGTTAGTGTTTTGCAAACAAATATTAGAGAGAGACTACAAAGTGTGAAAAGGCAGAGATATAATAAGATTTGAGAAATGGAGCAGAAGATTGAAAACAGGTGTTAGACAAAATTTCTGGTGCTGAAAACCAGAGGTAGGCAGAAGCATGCTTCTCTGTTCACTTCAAAGCTTTACAATTCCTGAAGCTCAGAGAAGGACTGCTGATGAGTGATGAAAACCAAGCACCTGAGAGGTGGGGACAAGGAAATAAACTAGGGCGTACACAACGCCAAAGGTCATTTAATAATCACTCTGAGCTGTACTGGAGTCCAGTGAGTTAATGCATGGCTTTTTAAAAAATTAATTTCTGGTGGAGTATAACTGCTTTACAATGTATTAATTTCTACTGTACAGCAAAGCAAATCAGCCATACCTGTACATGTATCTCCTCTTTTTTGGACTGCGTTCCCATTTAGGTCACCACAGAGCACTGGGTAGAGTTCCATGCGCTATACAGTAGGGTCTCATTATTTATCTACTTTATGCATAGTAGATGTGTGTCAATCCCAATCTCCCACTTCATGCCATCCTCCCTTCCCCCCTTGGTATTCATGCATTTGTTCTCTGCATCTGTGTCTCTGTTTCTGCTTTACAAACAAGATTATCTACACCTCCAGTACTCTTGCCTGGCAAATCCCATGGACGGAGGAGCCTGGTAGGCTGCAGTCCATGGGGTCGCTGAGGGTCGGACACAACTGAGCAACTTCACTTTCACTTTTCACTTACATGCATTGGAAGGGAAATGGCAACCCACTCCAGTGTTCTTGCCTGGAGAATTCCAGGGATGGGGGAGCCTGATGGGCTGCCATCTATGGGGTCACACAGAGTTGGACATGACTGAAGTGACGTCACAGCAGCAGCAGCATACCATTTTTCTAGATTTCACATGTATGCGTTAATACATGACGGTTGTTTTCCTGACTTACTTCACTATGTATGACTTATAATTTACAAAAGATTAAAGATATGTACTTTCCAGACACATAGATATACACAAACACAGATGTGTATATATACATAAAATTTGTATGTAGTTCCATACATCCAGAATGTTTACATTTGGCACAATGAAAGCTCATATCTCCATCGATCTCCCTCTATGGATCTCCTCTTTTATTCCAGAAAGCCTAGGAGCGTTATGCAAAGCATAGGGGTAGAAAAGATACACCTCACTGCCACAAGGGGGCTTAGAAAAAGGAAGTGAACCTGGGAGCAAGCTTCCTATTTGCAAGATGAATTGTAAAATACGTGTTTAGGGCATTCATCAGGAAGTCATGATTTTGAGATCATGAAAGATGAGAAAGATCTACCACACAGGCTCATCTTAAATTCCAGAGAATATTCACCTCTGAGTTCAAGCTAGTACGGTTTGCCAATATTGAATGGTACTTCCAGGCAAGTAAATTTAAATTATAAAACAAACAAACAATAAATCTGTTAATCAAATAATTGGTTTGAGTAGTTGGATTAAGAAAAAGACCTAGAGATACTAGTCAGGGCACTCAAGGCAGTTTAAGGATGTAGAGTGAGTGTCTAATGTTTTTGTAACTGCTGAGACATTGCTCAACTATCTTTCTCTAATGATATTAAACTGGAAGGTATTTTAATTAATGAGCTCATCAAGGAGGTATGTCAGTTCACGGGACAGCAGAAGACACACATGTGAAGATCAACTGCCCGGGGGAAAGACCCTAAAGCTGTTGGACCTCCCCATCCCCCAGTGTACATATGTACATATGGTCATAGTAGTTCATGCGCGCTCAAGCCTCACGTTTTCTGGACATCACTTCTTTACTCCAGTTTGGCTTACCCCCTTTCCAACGAGTTTTCTCCACTCAAAACGCTCTTCTGCTTTTGTCATCATGGAGAACTACTTCTCCGCTCAACCTTCTGTTTTCCACCCTGACCACGAGTTGCATCTTTCTATTTTTTGCTCACTCTCTTCCACATTCTGTATTCACTCACTTCATTAAAGCATCCAGGGATTTACCCCTGCTATGTTACTGCTAAATATCTCCTGCCATCTCTCTCTATACTTTCATCCCTCCAGCTTGGACCTCATGACCCTCATCTCAACCCTGCCCTTGTCCCCTTTGGATATCAAGCACGTTCCTCAGACAGAATCCCAACCTTCTCTCTCTTCTCTCTGTTTACATCTATCACTTCTACTCACAAAACGTTTTTGGCCCTACTACCAAAGCACAAACATTTTTTTAAGGAAAATAACCACCAGATTATGCAGCTTGGTGCTAATAGACAGTTATGCAGTAATGATCTCTGACCTCCACTGGGTCTTCCATACAACATGTCTTGAGCCAGTATCTCTCTCAGTCACTCTCCATCCACTCCCAGCCTTCATCCTCGTATACAAGGTCCTGCCCTGAATCTATTCCTTCCTTCACAGGAGATGACCATGTCTCTTTCGCAGGAGCGTTCAAGATCAAATGGGACCATCTGTCCTCAATGTTCTGTCCCTTTCACCAAGACATTGATCTGTACTCACTTCATTACCTGCCTCGCCTCCTCTCCTTTCTATGGAAATGGAATACCTCCTTTTCTAAAAATATCAGTTTATTTTTAATTGAAGGATAATTGCTTTACAATGTTGTGTTGGTTTCTGCCATACATCGACATGAATCAGCCTATGGCTGATTTAATGAACCTTCTATTTGCTGCCCAAATTCCATCTCTTTGTCTCCTCAGGAGTCTTGCTCTATATCTCTATATCTGTCCAGATTTTTTTAAGTTAACACTGACTGATCACTTCATAGTATACCCAAACACTCAGCTAAAAACTGCATGCTTTATTTCATATAAATTCTATACTAACCCTATAGAATAAGCGCCAAGTCTCTGGATTCATTCCCTCGGTCTCCTAACAAACCCTTTCTTTGGCCCTGTCCGGTTTTCTTTTTTTTTTTTTTTTTCATATTTATTTACTTATCTGTTTGACTGTGCCGGGTCTTAGTTGTTACATGCAAATTCTTAGTTGCAACATGTGGGATCTAGTTCTCCGATCAGGAACTGAACTGGGCCCCCTGCATTGACAGTATGCAGTCTTAGATACTGGACCACTAGGGAAGTCCCCTGTCTGGTCTTCTAGCTCTAGCTGTACAACCCTGCTTCACTTTACTACCAAGTTTCTTGAAAGAGTCGCCTCCATATTCTCTGTCCTCTTGCTCACTACTAGTCTTTCCTCAAGTCTTTTCTGCCAAGGCTGCACTTACTGACTGTGAAATGAAAACTTCCTGATGGTGAAATCCAATGGATAATCTTCTGTCTTTATCTCTCTTGCTATCTGCCACTTAGTACAAGGGTTCAAGTCCTTCTGCTTTAAGTATCCTTCTCCACCAACTTCCATAACAATGCATTTCCTTACTATTCTTAATGCTTTGAAGATTTCTCAACCTGTCCTTGAGGGACTGTTTCTGAGTTCATCCCTTAAATGTGGGTGGTCACCAGGGTTCTGTCCTCATTTCGTTCTTGGAGTGATCGCATTCATTCCCACACTACTGACTATCACATACAAACCAACAATGTCTAGCTGCCTGTCCAAGTCTCTGTCCTGAGCTTCACACCCTTTTCCCATGGCCCCATGGGATAGCAACACTGTGTTTTCAAACTAAAGTCACCCTGCTGATACCAAATCTATTTCACCTCCCAGGTTCCCTAACTTGGTGCATTCTTCATATCACCAGATAACCAAGGCAAACCAGGTAACCATCTAGTCTTGACTCTCAAAAATTTCCACTTGAGTGCAGAGAATGACTTGTACAATTATTTGTTTTCCCTCACAAATATTAACAATTTTGAGAGGTTGGACTTTATATAATGTTTGACCTTATAGCCTTTCAGTTGCAATTACCTCTTTAGTGAATATTTTAAATAAGCATTTCAAAAATTCATTGCAGGAGGTTAGGACTTTGGTGTGATCAACCTGAGAAAGAAACAGCTTACTTCATTAGGAATAAAAACAGGGAAATGTCTTTTGTTCTTTTACTGTCAGAGCAGAGATTGAGTATTATCTATGTTTCTTATCAGCTGCCCATCTGCACTGAACTTCTAAGGCTCTGCTAAGCTTTTACCTACTTAGCTTGACTCATTTTCTCCTTGAAATAATATATAGAGATTTGCCTTCCTGAAACAGCATTGATATATTTTCCCTTGCAAGTCTCTGGTTCCACCTGCTTATTGTTTCCTGAATCTTTACTAATTCCTACCCAGATTTGAAAGTCCAGAAGAAATGGTAAAAGGAAATGCTGTGAGAGATTTCATCATATTTACCTTTTAATTCTTTTATTATCATTGGGCATGTCAATATCTGGGTTGAACTGATAATGAAAAAGTTCAGTACCAAAGAGATCATATTCCAAGTAACAGCCAAGCTGAGCAAACTCCAGTAGTTTCTTCTTATCCAGGATAGTCCTAGAGACAAGAAGACAGACATATTGTTACTATCAAGACCATGTTTTCCACACATACACATTAAAAGTATTAAGCACACTATGTACTGGAATATAGTTGAAATCAAGTAAAAGAATTTTGGAGTTGGCTTTTAGGATGTAACTATAAAATATTAAGTTCAATTATTACTAGAAATTTAAAAAAGTGAAGTAAAAGTGCTTGTTGCTCAGTTGTGTCCAACCTTTTGCAACCTAATGGAATGTGACCACCAGGCTCCTCTGTCGATGAAATTCTCCAGGCAAGAATACTGGAGTGGGTTGCCATTCCCTTCTCCAGGGCATCTTCCCAACTCAGGGATTGAATCTGGGTCTCCTGCCCAGGCAGTTTTCTTTCTTTTTTTTTCCCCACTGTCTAAGCCACAGGAAGGCCCAGAAATTAGGGAACATTCTCATCCAAAAGGGAGTTTTCTCATCTGAAGGACTTCAAAACTATAGACATTTTATTTATGCTGCCATCTCAAAAACAATGTTGTAATTCTTTTCCAGAATTGTCTTCAGGGTAGGCTCTATATTCTTTTGAAAATCCTTAGTGGGACTGATATGAACTATGAAAACTATCAAAAAGGAAATTTGGCCAGGACTGGAGAATTAGGTGAGTAATACTGATCTGGATTAAACATGAAGCCAAGGTGAGGCAACAGGGTGATTTTCTTGTGATGATCATCAAGTGGTTCTAAAATTAATCCCAAAGCCTATGTGAATATCAGTGCAATTTTTTTAAAGGGGCAATGCTCCTATAGATATTTATGTTCTGTTGTGTTTATTTTTTAAATAGAATTTATTATTTTATGCTAAATTTATGGGTATCTTCTCACTTCAGTAGAGATCATAGCAAAAATATCACTCTTTGTAAGACTATGTAAATGAACGGAAAAGGAGAAAAATATAGGATAAATGCAGGCTTCAGACAGAAAAGTCAAGTCTGGAACAAGAGTAGATTATCTCAAGAAATTTAAACTCTAACATATAAAAAGGATACATAAAGTTAACCCCAGGAATGCAACAGTAGGAAGTCAAGAGATACCTGGAGTAACAGGCAAATTTGGCCTTGGAGTACAAAATTAAGCAGGGCAAAAGCTAATCGAGTTTTGCCAAGAGAATGCACTGTCATAGTAAACACCCTCTTCCAACAACACATATGAAGACTCCACACAGGAACATCACCAGATGGTCAATACTGAAATCAGATTGATTATATTCTTTGTGGCCAAAGATGGAGAAGCTCTATACAGTCAGCAAAGACAAGACCAGGAGCTGATTGTGGCTCAGATCACACACTCCTTATTGACAAATTCAGACTGAAATTGAAGAAAGTAGGGAAAACCACTAGACCATTCAGGTATGACCTAAAAAATCTCTTATGATTATACAGTGGAAGTGACAACAGATTCAAGAGATTAGAGCTGAAAGAGTGCCTGAAGAACTATGGACAGAAAACTTCATGACATTGCATAGGAGGCAGTGATCAAGACGATCCCCAAGAAAAAGAAATGCAAAACGGTAGACTGGTTGTCTGAGGAGGCCTTACAAGTAGCTGAGAAAAGAAGAGAAGCCAAAGGCAAAGGAGAAAAGAAAAGATATGCCCATCTGAACGCAGAATTCCAAAGGATAGCAAGGAGAGAAAAGAATGCCTTCCTCAGTGATCAATGCAAAGAAATAGAGGAAAACAATAGAATGCGAAAGACTAGAGATCTCTTCAAGAAAATTAGAGATACCAAGGGGACATTTCAGGCAAAGATGGGCTCAATAAAGGACAGAAATGGTCTGGACCTAACAGAAGCAGAAGATATTAAGAAGAGGTGGCAAGAATTCACAGAAGAACTGTACAAAAAAGATCTTTATGACCCAGATAATCACGATGGTGTGATCACTCACCTAGTGTCAGACATCCTGGAATGCGAAGTCAAGTGGGCCTTAGGAAGCATCAGTACAAACAAAGCTAGTGGAGGTAACAGAATGCCAGTTGAACTATTTCAAATCCTAAAAGATGATACTGTGAAAGTGCTGCACTCAGTATGCCAGCAAATGTGGAAAACTCAGCAGTGGCCACAGGACTGGAAAAGGTCAGTTTTGATTCCAACCCCAAAGAAAGGCAATGCCAAAGAGTGTTCAAACTACTGTACAATGCACTCATCTTACACACTAGGAAAAGTAATGTTCAAAATTTTCCAAGCCAGGCTTCAACAGTACGTGAACCATGAACTTGCAGATGTTTAAGCTGGATTTAGAGAAGGCAGAGGAACCAGCAATCAAATTGCCAAAATCCTTTGGATCATCAAAAAAGCAAGAGAATTCCAGAAAAACATCTACTTCTGCTTTATTGACTATGTCAAAGCCTTTGACTGTGTGGATCACAAGAGACTGTGGAAAATTCTGAAAGAGATGGGAATACCAGATCACCTGAATGCCTCCTGAGATATCTGCATGCAGGTCAAGAAGCAACAGTTAGAACTGGACATGGAACAACAGACTGGTTTCAAATTGGGAAAGGAGTATGTCAAGGCTGTATATTGTCACACTGCTTATTTAACTTATATGCGGAGTACATCATGCAAATGCCAGGCTGGATGAAGCACAAGCTGGAGTCAAGATTTCCAGGAGAAATATCAGGCTCAGATATGCAGATATCACCATCCTTATGGCAGAAAGCAAAGAAGAACTAAAGAGCCTCTTGATGAAAGTGAAAGAGGAGAGTGGAAAAAGTCGGCTTAAAACTCAACATTCAGAAAACTAAGATCATGGCATCTGATCCCATCACTTCATGGCAAATTGATGAGGAAACGATGGAAACAGTAACAGACTTTATCTTCTTGGGCTCCAAAATCACTGCAGATGGTGACTACACTCATGAAATTAAAAGATGCTTGCTTCTTGGAAGAAAAGCTATGACCAACCTCAACTGCATATTAAAAAGCAGAGACATTACTTTGCTGACAAAGGTCCATCTAATGAAAGCTATGTTTTTTCCAGTGGTCATGTATGGATGTGAGAGTTGGACTGAGTGCCGAAGAATTGATGCTTTTGAACTGTGGTGTTGGAGAAGACTTGAGAATCCCTTGGACAGCAAGGAGATCCAACCAGTCAACCTAAAGGAAATCAGTCCTGAATATTCATTGGAAGGACTGATGCTGAAGCTGAAATTGCTATACTTTGGCCACCTGATGCAAAGAACAGGCTCATTAGAAAAGACCCTGATGCTGAGAAAGATTGAAGGTGGGAGGAGAAGGGGACGACAAAGGTTGAAATGGCTGGATGGCATCACTGACTCAATAGACGGACAGGAAAGCTTGGTGTGCTGCAGTCCATAGCGTCGCAAAGAGTTGGACACGAGTGAGCGACTGAATTGAGCTGAAAGTTAATCCCTAAAGTATCACTGTAGAGATTCAAAAACAGAAAGAAGAAAGAAAGAGAAAAAGGAAGAGAGAAAGAAGGAAGGAAAGAAGGGACAGAGGGAAGAAGGATGAAGAAAGGAAAGATCCTACCAGGAGACCATATGGAAAAAAATAAGAAGGGAAAATAAGCCTCATTAAATATTGCGTGAAGGGAGTTAAGAGAAAAGAAGAGATTGTTCAGGATCCAAAGCTGGCCTGGAGAAGAAGTGGAACATCAGATAATCATTGTCTTATTAGACTTTTTTCCATTATGATATTCTATTACTTTGGCAACATCAGGATGCCAGGATTAAAGCACTATTATATGTCTATAAATCTGCTTCTAAGAAGTCAGAATTATTTTCAGAACCTCTCTTCCAAACCCTAGGGGGACTAGTTAAGCCTCTGTGTCCATGAGTGAGAGGATTCTGTTGTCCCGGGCTGCTTCCTGGTAGCTGGCTCTTGACTCTGATTCTGAGCAATCATACTGTAGCTGGTTCCTTTTTATTCTCTTTACCAATTTAGCATAACTTCTAGTTCATGATGTTGTTTTAGGCAGGGAGGCTAAAAAAACTCTTTCCTTTATACTATAAAATGCACATTAGCTCGGTGCCACCTTCTATTAATACTACTCCTTTTCTTTCTTCTTACCATGGAGACCATTTTTGCTTCCAAAATTACTCGGCTAAAAGAATATGTGTTTTTCTATAGTAAACATATTCTGTTTTCCTCAAAGAATCATGCTTAAAAATGAAATATACACAATTAACATAAGGGGGAAGAGATAAGTTTAGTATTTTTTTTCCTTTTGAGGCAGTTCATTTGGTTTGTTAACTACCATTTGTTAATTACCAATATGGGCAAAATACCAGGATGGGTCAGGGTGGGGAGTCAAGAAAAGCAATGTAGTTGCCCATCACAGGTTGGATCAGATTCTTATTTCTGATTGAAATGTCTTTTTGCTTCTTTAGGCCTAAATTCCTTGAGACTCAGTTTTCTAAGTATTTAAGCGATATAGTGAGTCTATATCCATGGTAAATGAAAAACTATAAGAAAATTTTTCAGTGTTAGTTTCATCGAAAAATTTGTTTATCATCATAGCCAACAAGTATAAGAACTTACTGTGCTTCCAGCATTACGCTATGTGGTTTTCATTTATTATCTCACTTAATATTCTCTATAATCCCATCTGGTCTCAGGTTTATAGATGAGGAAACTGGGGCATAGAGATTAGATATGCAAGGTGATGTGCTGGAATGTAAATTCATTTCGAGGCTAGAATCTACTTCCTTAATCATCATACTGTATGACATCTCCTATGGCTAAATGGTTTATTCTCAAAGGACATTTTCCAGAATTGCATTGACTTTGTATGTGCATCATGTTTTAAAATTTTTATTTTAAAATGTAATTCCCTCCCCACTGTACCTTCAAACTGCACTTGAAAAATGAGAAATGTACTCCCCAAATAAGAAAGGATTATTTTTTGGAGGTCTTCAATCACTGCATATAATAGACAGGATTTGACCATTATATCATTCTGGATATTTCCAGTGATATGGTCAGAGAAGGAGAAGAAGCTCTATTAATCATGATTGTTGTTTAGAACCCGAGGTTTCTCTAAGCCTCTCACAAATATTAAGGGACACATATTAAGGGTCTTCTATGGTAAGGTCCTTTCTTCCAAAGTTCAGACTTGCATGTCTAATTGCCTACTTGCCATCTCTACTTGGATGTCTAGTAGACAATTCAAGTTTAACATGCCTTGAATGAAATCCCTCATGTCCCACTCCAAACCAGTTCCTGCAGCACCCTCCCCTGTCTAAGCTGATAGCAAATGTATCCATCCACTGCTCAGACCAACCACCTTGGGGTTTTTTCCTCTTTCTTCCTGTAAAACCCTGTACATCTAGCCCACCAAATAGACTTATGGCTTGACTTTCAAAATATGACCAGAATCCAGATATGTCACAACCTTCCCTGCTGCTCTCCTGATCCAAAATTCCATCGTCTTTTGCAGGATCTTTGCAATAGATCCTCAAACACTCTCCTTGTTTCTCTTTCTTTGCTCTGTTACTGTCTATTCAATTACAACCACCAAGTCTGTCTTCACAACTAAGTCAAATCAGGGTTCTCTTCTGCTCACAACCCACCAACAGCTCCTCATTTTCCTTGAGAAAGAGCCAAGGCCTTACAGTGGCCCATGAGACCCTGCGTGATCCTCCTGTATGTGGTCTTCCAAAAGCTTTATCTCAGGGAAGGATGGGGAATGCAGGCATCCAGACCTCCAGACATCAGTTACATATAAATCCTGCCTGGATTGTAAATGTCATCTGAAAAATGACATGGTAAGTTTCTAGAGGAAGATGAATATGTTCAGTAAGATTCATCTACACATGTAAGTGTCAAATGTAATCCCTGGGAATTAGAAAGGAGTACAACTTGAGGGAAATGGTCCTTCTGTAAAACACTGTTAAAATTTTCACAGTAATGTATAGGGGAGAAGACTTCAGAAAAGAAGCAATTAGCCTCATGTTTTAGACATTGGGTAAATGAAGTTAAAAAAGGAGACAGACAAATTTGCTGTCATTAAAAAGCCAGGATATATATACATACACACATACACATATGTCTCTAGTTTAGTCGCTAAGTTGCGTCCGACTCTTTTGCAAACCCTGGACTGTAGCCCACCAGACTCCTCTGTCCATGGGATTTCCCAGGCAAGAATACTGGAGTGGGCTGCCAGATCCAGGGGATCTTCCCGACCCAGGGATCTAACCTGAGTCTTCTTTGCCACTGAGCCACCGGAGAAGCCTTGCACACACACATATACACGCATATATTGAGTTGGCCAAAAAATTCATTCCATAAAATGTTATGGAAAAAATCACAAACGAAGTTTTTGGCCAACTCAATATTATTATTAGTGACATCTGGTGATGTGACACAGCCTAGATAACTGAACACTAGTGTGAAGGCAACTAAGAAATGAGTTCACTTAATTTCTCCCTATTAAAGAAGGGAACACAGTATAAAATCTATGGGAAAAAACAGTGTCAGTGGTCATACATACTTTTCAGAAGAGAGCCCTGCAAAAAAAAAAAAAGAAAAAAAGAGTTTGGATTAGATATTAATGAGGTGGTAGGATGCAGAAGCAGGTGAAGCAAGAAAATAAAACACTTAATAATCCTCAAGCATTTCAGATGGCCCCTATCATTTAAGTCTTACAAAAACTACATGAGAAAAGTATGAGCATCCCATTTTATTTTTATTCTTATTTTGCTTACACAATAGACATATATTGTTTTTTATAGTTTGGAGGCTAGAAATCTGAGATCAGGCTATCAGCACGGTCAGGTCTGGTGAGAGCTATCTTTCTGGCTTGCAGGCAGCCACATTCTCACAAGTTTTCTGGTGTCTCATCTTAGAAGAGCAACATGATGGGCCAACGTGAGGGCCCCACCCTCAGTGATTGTCCTCATTTATAGATGAAGAAACTAAGTCTCAGCAAAGTTTGGGAGTCCTTAACTTCTGAAATGAACAGCTGGTGAATAAGAGCAATTTGTATTCATCTTCAGATATCCCAGTCTCACACCCCTCTGCTCCTTTTGTGATGAGAGCATCCACCCACTTCCACCACCAATTCCCTACGACAGCACTTCCCTATGGAGAAATACACCCCATCACAAAAGCATCTCACCCAGCATACAGAATGTCTAACAAGGTGACTTAACTCCACTCAACTGACAATCAGCTGGATGACTTCCAGGGACTGTCAAGATGCTACTGAAGTTGCATTTATGCATGTGACTTTTTTTTTTCCGCTCGGAGAAAGGATTGACCCCAGATGTCAAAATGGTACCAGGGAAAAATATACTCTGCTTGACGTCTTTCAGATGAGGCTTAAACAGAGGTCCTGCCCCTCCCAGTCATCAGTGATCTCATAGCACTTCTTACAAGAGCGAAGGTGTCAACCTCAGCCAGTTTTCCTCATTCCATATTCTATGTGTGTTAGTCATTCAGTTGTATCCGATTCTTTGGGACCCCATGGACTATAGCCCACCAGGCTCCTCTGTCCATGGGATTCTCCAGGCAAGAATACTGGAGTGGGTTGCCATATAGTCTATTTCCATGAATAATTACATCTTTCTTATTCCAGTCTTCCCCAGCCTTTGAGGTAAATACCTTTCACCTCTTGCCCTAAATAGTGTGGTGATTGTGAGATGCAGAAGAGCTGCTGCATTTCACACTGGAGAAAGTCCCTTCTTCAAGGTCAATAATGTTGATCACAAATGTTATCTGTAAAATATCCTCGAATTTCCCAAGAGGAAGATGAGATATTCGTATCAAGTATTTATTCTTGTTATTTGTATTATATCATTTCTTCTGTTTGCTCCTCAACCAGTAAACAGATTCTCTCTTTATAAGGAACAGGCATACACTGATGACAAATATATCGCTATTAGCTAAGAAAACAGTTCTCTGACACCATCTGGCTGTCTTTATTTTCAGAATATGGTTATCACGTACGTACATTTTTAAGGCCAGTACTGAAACGCAAGACGATTGATTCTGTTTTCCAAACCTCTTTATATTCTAGATCTTTATCCAAGAGCTGAGGGGTTTAGTTTAATGTCAAAATGCACTCTGAGTTGGAGCAAGGAAATCTGTGTGAAGTGATAATTTAGACACGGGCCTGTGAGCTCTCTGGGAAGAAAGGACTAAGAAGCAGAGGAAATATGATACGTGGGTGTGATCCAGATGATAACATTACCTAACATTTGTCTTGGGCTTTTCCGGTTTCAAAGAACTTGCAAATGTATGATTTCATCTCTTACATTCAAGCACACCTTCATGAATTAATTCAGCAAACATTTACTGTCTTGCACTGCTACCTACCCCGTGCTAGCTTTTGTGTTGGGAATACTCCTATGAATAAGAAATTTAAGCAGCAGTCTCAAAGAACTGAAAGTCATGGAAGGAAACACAGATTTAAATTAATAATTACAGTTATTGTAATTGAAAGCTTTTTATAGTACAATACATACAAAATATTGTGAAAGGATAATGAAAGAGGCAACTCATTTGAGTTGAGTCTTGAAGAAAACTATTCAGATGTAGGTTGGTGGGGTTCAAGTTGTCAGATGAAGGATGGATAATCCAGAAACCTATTGAGAGGTAAAAGAGCTTGTTGTTTCTGGAAGATAAAGCTGAATTTATCAGCACTAACGTGCATGAGGGGAGATGCATCCATCTATCCATCCATTCATCCATCTAATAAGAAATTGTTGATCATTTATTTGCTATGATGTATGAGCTGGGAAAACAAAGACAAATAATATGGAATCCTATCCTTCAAGAAGATCACCGTCCAATAGGAAAAATAGACATGGAAACAGATTATTGCTTTTCAGACCTTACTGAGTCTAAGAAAATACTCCTAGGATCTGGGATGACACGGAGGAGATACCAAACACTGCTTGGTTCATTCAAGAAAGGCTTGATAGAGAAAAACCATCTCTGATGAGATATATTGAAGAAAGGCTCTGCATAGTAGATCAGAGAATATTGTATTCACATCAGAGGGATGAGGTCATGTGAGAGGCATGTAGGAACACCCAGCATAGGTTGCTCAAAATCGTGGTCAGTGTGGCTTCAGCCCAGCTTCTGCCTGTGCATCTGGAAAGGATGGGAGATGAGTTGGAAAGATTGGTAGGGACCAAATGACCCAGATGTTTGGATTTTGTGCTGCAGGTGACATGCAACCTCTGAAGAGTTGTAAATCAGGATGGAGATACATAAAGCAGATCTGTGTTTGGAAAGATCCAAATAGTAGCAACATGGAGGCTAGATTAGGGAGCAAAACTAAGAGAGTGATTTCCTGTTTAGAGATAATTACAGTGGTTTAGGGGACAAATGAGGATCTGAATTAAGTTAACAACAGAAGAATGGATAGGAGGGGCTGTATTTGGAGATCTTCGTGGGGTAGACAGTTATTATTTTGTGTGGGGGTGCAAAGGGAAGGGGAATTTAGGTTAGCATCTGGGTGAATCATGCTGTTATAGACCAGAACAGGGCAAGAAGGAAGAGTCAAGTGATGGGACTTGGTCCCCATCGTGACAGAAGTGGAGAAGGAAAAACCAGGGCCTCCTGTGGGCAGTTCATTAGATACTGGCATCATTAAATACACCAAGAGCATGGAAAGGGCAGGCTCTGAAACTCATAATGAACTGGTGAAATACAGATGCTGGGTATTAACACGAAGGCAGAAATGAAGAAACCAAAGCTTGGGTGTCTTAGCTGATCAGGAGTCCAGGAATTCTAGTTGCTAGGCTAGTGCACTTCCCATTATATTGTGCAGTGACTTTCCTGGAATTCATCAGTCATCCAGCCTGTGACTTCCTGGGCCTGGAGGGTAAGCATCTTGTCTTGGTCTATTCTGGGACTTGAGTTCAGAGCCTGACACATCCAGAAACACAGAATATATTCAGTGCTGAAACTTACGAACTTGACCAAGTAATTGAAATTTTCTTTAATTAAAAAAATACAGTAATAAGGGGATGCTTATAGACAACTGATTTATTTAAAACAATGTTGAATTTCAATGACTGGTTATTATAAAAATTGTTTACCACGAAAGAAACGCCCCCGAAAATTCTGTCTCCCTTGTCACTGAATTTCTTAATTTAAAAGCAGTGAATATTTGTGCAGATCATACCTTGTGGGATTCTTTACAATTTAATGAGAGTTCTTCAACAGCTACATAAAAGAATTATTAAACTCACCTAGAACTATTGATTTAATAACTAAAATAATTTTTAAAATATTTGTAATATAATGTCTAAAAGAAATTAGTATATAACTTACTATAATCTAATAAAGTCAATGTTACTATAATTCTAAAACATTCCGTTCTGTTCCGTTCAACACTAGTCACATATATTCCTATATTACTAGTGGCAGTTACAGCTTAATTACAAAATCTGAAAATTCTTAATTGATGAATTTCAATTAATTTATTTTTAATGTCAAAAACAGAAACCGAATAGAATGGTGTAAGTTTTAAATGTAAGACTATTCCCTCAACAATGCCTAAACATTGTCTATAGCCAGAAAGTATAATTTATTACTTCAAGTAAATATTTACCAGAAACCTTGGTTTCACACAAACTCAAAACCATCAATTCACATGGTACATTCACATTAATATCTAGTTTATTCACATACATACAGGTAGTTTAGGTTCTTTTGTCTTTCTTTAGAGGATTCTTTTTGTGATAAAGGATTACTTTTATGCTTCTCAACTGTAGAGAGTAACTGGGAATAAAAAGCAATAGAGAAATAATTTAGATTGCCACGTGTTTATTTTGCATATTCCCTACTATCTATATATTGGAACAAACATGATTCAATTGTCTGCTTGGGCACATTATCCTACAGAGATTGTTTAATGACGTCATAGGAGAGAATGACGTCACATTCTCAATATTATGACATAAGTCTAAGCTTAAGGAAAAGGAACAGATGGCTGCAAGAGAGAAAAACCCTTGTTTAAATTACACTAAAACCAGAAGTTGGCTCTGAATTGCAAAATGTAATTAAAACTTCATTTTAAAATGCATTTCACAGTTTATCCACCCTAGGAAGAGCTTTTTACCATATGAACTTTGCAGCTGCCACAGAGCACAAAAGAGGTTGCATTTTTCATGTAAAGCGATACATAGTTCATGGAATGATGGTATTGAGGAGAGTGAAGATAAATCTCATAGACATGGCAATCCTATTTGTTAAAATGTCACATTTCTTGGGAATGGTGTCAGAATCATGAAAAATGGCTTTAGAAGAAAAAATTACTTGTGGGAGGTTTTGGTGGCTATAATGTGTTGGAGAGAAGACAGGACCAGTGTCTTCATTTGCTGTTGACATTGGGCTGATTCGCCCAAATGTCTGGTTAAAGAGTGCAATTCGGGATAATTAACACATACCAATTACTAGCATAAGTTAATTAATTGCATTTTATTCAGCACTTTTAGGTATACTAAGTAGTTTTGCTCCATTTCGGTTTGTCCAATATTTGTCTGGATTTTCTATTTCTTTTTACTTTACTTTTATTTTACTTCTCTTAAATAGTAAAAGGACAACTATGACAAGCAATACTTGGGGAAATTTGAATAACACTTTAAGGGTTAAAAAATAATTTTTCTTAACCCCTTTTGACAGCTGAGTAAAAGATTGGAGGCTTCAGTGACTTGCTCAAGGTCACTCAGAAAGTAGGTGCTGTTGACAGAGGTAGGATCAGACACTGTGCTCCCAGCACCCTCTCTTTCTCCATTGTCCCAGACACATAGAATATGCGCTGCATTCGTGAAGGGATAGCTGTGGCCAGTGTCACTACACAACATCACACTAAAATGTGCTCATGTTTTGTGTGTGATTCTGTCTCACTGAGTACTCTCTACAAACCAATGTAGATTTCTTAAAAAATCTTATTGGGGTATAGTTGATTTGACAATATTGTGTTAGTTTCTACTGTACAGCAAAGCAAATCATATAAAATATCCACTCTTTTTAGATTCTTTTCCCGTATAGGTCATTATATAGTATTGAGTACGTTCCCTGTACTATACACTAGGTTCTTTTTAGTTATCTATTTAGTTATCTATTTAGTTATCTATTTTATATAGTTATATAGTAGTGTATATATGTCAATCCCAATCTCCCAATTTATCCCTTCCCTCCTTTCACCCCTAATAACCATAAATTTGCTTGATATGTCTGTGACTCCACTTCTATTTTTGTAATAAGTTCATTTTTAACATTTTTTCACATATAAGTGATATCATATGATATTTGTCTTTCTCTGAGACAGAGATAGTCTCTACGTCCATCCATGTTGCTGCAAATGACATTATTTTGTTCATTTTTATGGCTTAGTAATATTCCATTGTAAATATGTACCACATCTTCTTTATCCATTCCTCTGTCAGTGGATATCTAGGTTGCTTTCAAATCCTGGCTATTGTAAATAGTGCTGTAATGAACACTGGGATTCATGTATCTTTTTGAATTATGATTTTTTTTCATATATATGCCCAGGATTGGAATTTCTGAATCATATGGTAGCTTTATTTTTAGCTTTTAAGGAACCTCCATATTTTTCTCCGTAATGGTTGTATTTTAACATTTTTTCACATATAAGTGATATCATATGATATTTGTCTTTCTCTGAGACAGAGATAGTCTCTACGTCCATCCATGTTGCTGCAAATGACATTATTTTGTTCATTTTTATGGCTTAGTAATATTCCATTGTAAATATGTACCACATCTTCTTTATCCATTCCTCTGTCAGTGGATATCTAGGTTGCTTTCAAATCCTGGCTATTGTAAATAGTGCTGTAATGAACACTGGGATTCATGTATCTTTTTGAATTATGATTTTTTTTCATATATATGCCCAGGATTGGAATTTCTGAATCATATGGTAGCTTTATTTTTAGCTTTTAAGGAACCTCCATATTTTTCTCCGTAATGGTTGTATCCATTTATATTCTGATCAACAGTGTAGGAGGTTTCCCTTTTCTCTACACCCTTTCCAGCATTTGTTGTTTGAAGAGTTTTTTTCCTTTTCTTTTTTAATTGGAGGATAATTGCTTTACAATGTTGTGTTGGTTTCCGCTGTACAACAATGCAAATCAGCCATATATATATATATATATATACACACACACATATACATACACTCCCTCTTGAGCCTTGCCCCCACCACCACCCCACCCATCTAGGTTATCACAGAGCACCATGCTGAGCTCGCTGTGTTATATAGCAGCTTCCTACTATCTATTTTACACATGATAGTGTATATACGGGGCTTCCCAGGTAGCTCAGCTGGTCAAGAATCTGCCTGCAATGTGGGAGACCTGGATTCAATCCCTGGGTTGGGAAGATCCCCTGGAGGAGGGCATGGCAACCCACCCCAGTATTCTTGTCTGGAGAATCCCTATGGACGAGGAGCCTGGTGGGCTGCAGTCCATGGGTTGAAACGAGTTCGACATGACTGAGCGACTAAGCACAGCACAGTGTATATATGTAATGCTACTTTCTCAATTTGTCCTTTCCTCTACTTTCTTAGTTTGTCCTACCCCACTTGATGATTGATAGCCTTTCTGACTGGTGTGAGGTGATACCTCATTGTAGTTTTGATTTGAGTTTCTCTAATAAGTAGTGATGCTGAACATCTTTTCATGTGCCTCTTAGCCATCCATGAGTCTTTTTGGAGAAGTGTCTATCTAGATCTTCTGTCCATTTTTGATTGTTTCTTTTTTTTTAATTGATCTGCATTAGCTGTTTGTATATTTTGGAAATTAATCCTTGTTGTTTGATTCATTTGCAACTATTTTCTCCCATTTTGTGGGTTGCAATGTAGATTCTTATGTAAAATTTAACTGCAGAAATAACTAAGTTTATACAGTAGCTATGATGACATGTTTAAAAGCATCTAGTTTTTCTTATGTTTTCCTATCTCCTGCAATAGTGGTAACAGAAGAAATGTCAGTGGACATTAGGAAATGGGAAAGAAGCAGTGGCATTAGTAAATATTTGCTTTTAAAAATTCTCATGTGCTTACCAGGCCCTTACTCTGTTCCTGATTTCTTTTTTTTTTGCTTGTTTGTTTTTGGGTTTTTAAAAATATTTATTTATTTGACTGCATCGGTCTGAGTTTCAGCACAGGGGATCTCTGTTGCATCTTTGTGATCTTTCATTGTGGTGCTCGGATTCTCTAGTTGTGGCGCACGGGCTTAGTTGTCCTGCAGCATGTGGGGTCTCAGTTCCCTGACGAGGGATTGAATCTATGTCCCCTGCATTGCAAGGTGGATTCTTAACCACTGGAGTACCAGGAAAGTGCCTGCATTTCTCACTCAGTAGTTAGATCTGAGCCAATCTGACTAAATAAGTTGTCTTTACTATATATAATGTGTATAAAGTATATATTCTACAATGCATGCTCATTTCTGTCCCCACATACATTTCATACATAATGCATGCATAAGCATAGTCCTAACAATAAACTATTAAGAAATATAGCACTGTATGCGGCGAATTCTAAATGTTATAAACTATTTCCGTGCAAAACATTCCAATTGTTTTTTCTAAGCATTTCCATTCTATTTACATATACTAAAATATTTTGGTCAAGTTTAAGTTTGCTAAATTTCTGCCTGGAATTGTTTTTGAATGGTTTCACATTAATTCACTAGTATTTATAGGAATTAAAAGGATGCAATTCCAAGGATCCCAAATGATTATTTTGGGGTGGCTTTACAAAAACACCCTTAAGGTTAAGCCACCATAATTATAATGGAATACTCATGTTGAAGCCAGAAAGTGGGTTTTCTCCTTGCTACATGGTACTTAGATACTTAACAAATATTTGGTGAACGAAAGAATAAATGAAATTATTCTTCCCTCCATTATGTCATCTAATTAAGAGCATGAAAAAATGTATCAAAATTGTATCCTTTAAAGAGGTGGGCAAATTTGGCATGAATAATCAGGGCTAAAGAGAATAACATGTGTTGATAGTCCATCCCCTGCGCTTCTCTTTCAGAAACCCTCAGGTAATATTCCTCTGCCTTCCATGGGGAGAAATTTTCAGAGAGATGTGCTGTGTTCCTGCACTTAATTATCACTGTGCCCCTAATCAAACTCTAGGCCCTGGGTTTCCATCAAAGCCCTCTGTTTTGTTAAATACATAATTAAGTAGGAAAAGACTGAGGCATAGCACCTGTCTTGCCCTCCCAGGGGCTTGGAGTTTGATCAGGAAATAGCTAGTGCCCAAATACCTTCCAACCAGGTCTCTCTACCCCACCTTCCCTGGTAATGAAAGAATTTTGTTGTCATAAAAATACCTACAGCTACTCTATAGTCCATGGCAGATAAAACTTCCTTGGAGGCAGGTGGCAACAAGACTCTCCCTGGGTTGTCTTCTTCCATCACATATATCCTATATCAGACCAGGCCCAGAGGCAGGGCTGTGATGACATACCACCTGAAAATGTGGCTGGAGTTTTAACAGATAGTCAAGTTTTAGTAAGTGATTAAAAGGCACAAAGCCTTTGTGGATTAAAAACCCAGACAGCAACACGGAAGTGCTGGTGTTATTTTCTGACAAATGTTGACTTTGGGTGGCTGTAGCTGTCAAGGGCACCCCCCTGTGATGTTCCCTCGGGTTACACCCGCTGCATTCCTGGGCACTTCCACCGGCCTGCATTTCCTAAAGAGAACAGATGGTTAGGGGAGGGGACTAGACACAGAAGCAGATTTATCTTGTCAGGCTGTTGTCTCCAGGCAAATGACCTGAAGCAGGTCACAAATGGTCACGTGACAACACTGTGGTTTAGAGTGTCCTAAGGTGAGACCATTCATTAACCCTTCCTTCTCAGGGTCCCAACTGCTTCTTTTGGCTAGGCCTATCACAGTTTTGTTGTTATTTTATGTGTATGTGCACATATTTTAAGATAAAATGCCTTATGTCCAAATGTGAGTGCAGAGTTACATACCTTCAAAAATATTTATTGCTTTAATAAATTAAAGGTGTCCAGGATTATGGACACCCTGAAGTATTTTATTTTTTATCATATATCATTTATTTACTTATATTTCCCTATCATTAAGTACTCTGACTCTGAAGTAATTGTATTTTGTATTCTCAAATGATAGAAATCCTACCTTTAAAGAGAGGAATGAACAGTTTTACAGGGATTGAAAGCCTGTAAAAAGCTAGAAAGCCCAGTGTCCTAAAAAAGGGTCACAGGACAGAGCCAGCATCTTAACTTGCTACCAGCAACCACAACAGCCTGCGGGTTCAGAACCTTCTCCTTTATGCCCCCAAATTTCTGTTGTTGTTTCCCTGGAAGGCTTGTTTTCAGGATTCTCTTCTTTTTGTGTGTGTTGACTGTGCATTTTGTTACACGAAATACATGTTCTTTTGTGATGTGTCCCCATTATAGAAGCTGAAGTCCTTGCCCTTTCAACACAGACCAGACTGTGTGTGCAGCCCAGTGGACCTCGGAGAGTCTGTGAAAAGATGACCTAGTCAAACGTTAGCCTGACAACTGCTTGCTGTGAACACTCACATCAAAAAGCTAAAGTTGCCCGCCTCTGCCCCCCTGAATTTTTTCTTCTGTTACTTTATTTGGTTTGTTTTTCCTAGTGCACCCCTTTTTGTGAGGCCATTTCCCCTAATTTGCCTGTGCTCTGAAATATTCATACTTATAGGTACAGTACTGTTTTTTTAGACACTGGAACCCTGAATCATCCCTGTATGGGTTCAGAATGGGTGACTGTTCTAGGATTGGTCTCAGGATTTTCTAGGATGCTCTGAATTTGGCTGATGTCAGGTCAAGCTCTACTTTCCATCCCAGGCCATTTTTAAAAGGGCAATGAAATGGCAGTCAGTGAAACTGAGATAATGTAGCTTTATTGTTCAAAAGAAAATACATATGTGTGTGTACACATACATGTGTCCCTATACATGTTGATTTTATGAGCAAAAAAAAAATATATATACAGACATATATATGTATACATATATATATTTATATATTTTTATTTATTAAAATATTTTTAAAGACTCAATTTTATTTTATTATTTTTTAAACCTTTTGGCTGGATGGCATGTAGGATCTTAGTTCTGTGATCAGGGGTATAGTTTGATTTTCTGAACAGAGAAGTCCTACTGTTTTAGAAGTTAAGGTTTATCTCACAATTTCCAGTGGAAGGTTATATTCTATTAAGGCCAAGCATCATTTTCTAGAGCTTCCCTGATGGCTCAGTGGTAAAGAATCTGTATGCCAGTGCAGGAGACATGAGTTGAATTTCTGGCTTGGAGAAGGAAATGGCAACCCACTCTTCTAACCTGGGTGATCCCATGGACAGAAGAACCTGGTGGGCTATAGTCCATGGCATTGCAAAGATTCGAGCATGACTGAGCAACTGAGCAAGCACCATTTTCTAACTTGCTTACATGTCCAGCTATAAACAGATTCTTAAAGATTCTTTAAGAATTAGCTGGAGCCAGTTTAAGCAGTAAGGCAGGCTGAACATTCACAGGAAAACTTCCAAGCAGAGTACATGTAACATAATGAATAAAATGAAAGGGACAAAAGATCATATTTTAAAATGCCTGTCTAAGCTGGAAGGAAAGCAAAGGACTTGCTCGGGTGGGGGTAGGGTGGGCAGAAACAAAAGAGAGAGCAGAGAAATGAGGTGTAGGGGTGACCCAGAGTTGCCGTTTTCCCACTTTTTTTTATTGCAGTGTAATTGATGTATAATATTATGTAACTTTCTAGTGTACAACATACTGATTCACAAATTTTAAAGCTTGTATTCCATTTATTAGTTATAAAATATTGACTATATTCCCTGTGTTGTGTAGAATATCACTGTGGCTTATTTATTTATACATAGTAGTTTATACTTCTTAATCCCCTTCTGCTACTTTGTCCTTCCCCCGACCCTCTCGCCACTGGTTACCACTAGTTTGTTTTCTTTATCTGTGAGCTTATTTCTTTTTTGTTCTATTCATTGTTTTGTTGTATTTTTTTAGATTCCACACATAAGTGATATCATATAGTGTTTGTCATTCTCTAGTAGCACCCTATCTATCCATGTAGTTGCAAATGGCAAAATTTCATTCCTTTTTATGGCTGAGTAGTATTCCATTATATACAATGGAGTACTGTATATCACTTCTTTATCCAGTCATCTGTTGATGGGCACTGAAGTTGCTTCCATATCTTGGCAATTGCAGATGATGCTACTGTGAGCATTGGGGGTGCACATATCTTTTTAAATCATTGCTTTTGGCTTTGGGGGCTTTATATCCAGGAGTGAAGTTTCTGGGTCACGTACGCCTTCTATCTTTAGTTTTCTGAGAAACCTCCATACTGTTTTCCATGTGACTGTATCAACTTACACTCCCACCAACACTATACAAAGATTTCCTTATCTCCACATCCTCGCCAACATTTGTTATTTGTGTTCTTTTTGATGATGGGCATTCTGACAGGTGTGAGATGATATCTCACTGTGGTTTAATTTGCCTGATGATTAATGATATTGAGCATCTTTTCATGTGCCTGTTCATCACTTCTATGTCTTCTTTGGAGAAATATATATTCAGATCTTTTGCCCATTTTTAATCAGA
The DNA here is from genome assembly GCA_006408695.1 of Aepyceros melampus. Classification (NCBI taxonomy): domain Eukaryota; kingdom Metazoa; phylum Chordata; class Mammalia; order Artiodactyla; family Bovidae; genus Aepyceros; species Aepyceros melampus. Next base: position 163,607 of record SJXQ01007378.1, on the reverse strand, counting down.
TTGCTATTTTTCTGTTCAGTTCAGTCACTCAGTCATGTCTGACTCTTTGTGACCCCATGAATGCCAGGCCTCCCTGTCCATCACCAACTCCTGGAGATCACTCAGACTCACATCCATTGAGTCAGTGATGCCATCCAGCCATCTCATCCTCTGTCGTCCCCTTCTCCTCCTTCCACCAACCCCTCCCAGCATCACAGTCTTTTCCAATGAGTCAACTCTTCGCATGAGGTGGCCAAAGTACTGGACTTTCAGCTTCAGCATCATTCCCTCCAAAGAAATCCCAGGGCTGATCTCCTTCAGAATGGACTGGCTGGATCTCCTTGCAGTCCAAGGGACTCTCAAGAGTCTTCTCCAGCACCACAGTTCAAAAGCATCAATTCTTCTGCGCTCAGCCTTCTTCACAGTCCAACTCTCACACCCATACATGACCACTGGAAAAACCATAGCCTAGACTAGATGAACCTTAGTCGGCAAAGTAATGTCTCNTTTCTGAATGTTGAGCTTTAAGCCAACTTTTTCACTCTCCACTTTCACTTTCATCAAGAGGCTGTTTAGTTCCTCTTCACTTTCTGCCATAAGGGTTGTGTCATCTGCATATCTGAGGTTATTGATCTTTCTCCTGGCAATCTTGATTCCAGCTTGTGCTTCTTCTAGCCCAGCGTTTCTCATGATGTACTCTGCATAGAAGTTAAATAAGCAGGGTGACAATATACAGCCTCGACGTACTCCTTTTCCTATTTGGAACCAGTCTGTTGTTCCATGTCCAGTTTTAACTGTTGCTTCCTGACCTGCATATAGGTTTCTCAAGAGGCAGGTCAGGTGGTCTGGTATTCCCATCTCTTTCAGAATTTTCCACAGTTTATTGTGATCCATACCTGGAGGGTTTTAAAGAGTGAAGTGAGAAAGTGCTGGGGCTGAACAGAGATAAATCAGAGATATAGCCTCCACCAGCACATAAAGGGAGTACTCCTTTCACTCCCCCCAAAGCACCCATGTGGATGGACTCAGTAAAAACCTGGCCCACAAAGGAGTCTTTAGAGATTTTATTTCTTCCTCAGTCTTGTCTTCTGGTGGAATGGAGGAAGTCAGGAAAAGAGTTCCATGAGAATCAATAACCACAAACCTGAATTTAGGGGCCAAAATTCATAGCATCTGTGTGGTTCTAAAACCCTCAAACATTTAAGCTGTTACAAATAGACAAATACAGTACAATTGTACATATATGAGATACCTGTAGTAGTCACATTCATAGAGACAGACAGTAGAATGGTGTTTGCCATGGACTGGGGGTGGGGAGCAGCGAGGGGAGAGGGGATATTGTTGTTTCATGGCCACAGAGTTTCAGTTGTGCAAGATGAAGAGAGTTCTAGAGATTAGTTGCCAGACAATGTGAATGTACCAAAAACAACCGAACTTGACACTTCAAAATGGTTGAGGTGGTAAATTTTATGTTCTATGTATTTTCAGGTCAGTTCAGTCACTCAGTCATGTCCGACTCTTTGCAACCCCATGGACTGCAGCATGCCAGGCCTCCCTGTCCATTGCCAACTTCCAGAGTTTACTCAAATTCATGTCCATTGAGTTGGTGATGCCATCCAACCATTTCATCCTCTGAAATCTCCTTCCCCTCCTGCCTTCAATCTTTCCCAGCATCAGGGTCTTTTCTAATGAGTCAGTTTTTCACATCAGGTGGCCAAAGTAGTGCAGTTTCAGCTTCAGCATCAGTCCTTCTAATGAATATTCAGGACTGATTTCTTTTAGGATGGACTGGTTGGATCTCCTTGCAGTCCAAGGGACTCTCAAGAGTCTTCTCCAAGAAGCATCAATTCTTCAACAGTATGTATTTTACCACAGTAAAAATTGGTTTATAATTTTAAAAAATTTAGTTCAAAGTAGTCTCAAGTTAGTAAAGCCCCCTACCTACCTATAAGAAACAAACAAAAGAAAACAAAAAAACAGGAAAATACCCTCCAATCTGGAACTCATATAATTCCCAAGCAATCTAAGATGACAATAATATTTTACAAGGAAATAATGAATGAGGGCCAGAAGAACCAACTATAAGGTCAGAGTAAAAAGACAGTGGAAATTAGGTTTATTAACTACAGAGTTAAGATTGTATTTTTGATAATTTTTAAAACATGAAGCTGAAAATATGATGAAGGAAAAATAAATGATCAAAATTAACCAAGGAGAATTGAAAAGTAACCAAATGGAACTCATAGAAGAAAAAAATCTATAGTTCTTAATATTATAAACCAAACTGATGGACTAAGCTTCAGATTGATTCCACTGGAGAGAGAAGTAGTAAATAGGAAGATGAGACTGAAGAAGTTACAGCTCAAAGACACAAATGGATAATGAAGTACAGGTATTAAGATCCTATATGTATCAATGTACAGTCTACAATGCATATCATAAGGAAATAGGAAGCAATATTTGAAGAGACAATGGCTGAAGGTTTTCAGAAACAATGGAAAAATACCTTCCTACCCAGGAATTCCAAGCAACAAAATAAAAATTCACACCGAGATAGCTGATAGGGGAAAATACAGAACAGGTGACAAAGATGCTACAAGTAATCTGAAAAAAGGACAGATAACTTAAAAGGAAACACTATTATTAAAAGCTGATATAACAGCAATAACACATGTCAGTTGAAAATGGAATATCTTTAAAGGTCTTAGGGAGAATAACTTTTAAATAGAATTATCAATTCTAATTCATTATTATAAATTATCTATTATATTAAATTATTCCTTATAAATGAAGGAATAAAGTCATTTTCAGACACATGAAACCTAAGTATTTATTACCAAAACAGACCCTCAGTAAAGAAACTTCAAATGATGTACCTCAGGAAATTAGTAATATTTCAAGGGTAAAGATCTGACATGTGAGGAAAAAATGGTAAGCAAAGGAAAAAAGCAAAAACATTAAATATATACTGACCATGTTTTTAATAGCAAAATAATATCTAATCACTGGGTTTTAAAAAATCAAGTAGACCCACATCCTGAAAAATTTAGTATATAACTTAGATTATAATTGAGGCTGAAAGATTTTAAAGTCCTTGTATTACTAGGAAGGAAGGAAGGTAAAAATATTTACTGTATTTGAAACTTTTAAAATTCGATGAGTTAAACATACATGTTGAGTTTTCTACTGTAACCACTAATAGAATATAAATAGTATACATACCTTCCAAAGAAGGGGAAAAATAGAATATGGAGATGAAAATGAAACAATAAAAATACATCAAGAAATTTTAACAGTAACTATGACAAAAAATCAGTAAACATCGTGAATGTAAAAAATTGGGTTTACCATATAAAAAGAATATGGTTGGGTAAAATTCCAAACCCAGCCGTATGCTTTTTATATAAGACACACAAAAAGACAAACATGTAAAGATTGGTATAGGCACGTTAACATCAGGTAAAACAGCTTTTAAAACCAACCCCCGCCCCTGGTATTCACATTACAATGTAGAGCAGCTCAATACATGTTGATATATTGCACTTCACCAGGAAAAGTAATAATTTGTATGCATGTGATAACATAGCTTCAAAATATATGATGCAAAAATTGAAATATATACAATCAGAAACTAAAAATCCACCATGATGGATTTTAACATACTTCTCATGGTAACCAATAAATTGAGAAATCAAAAGATCAGTAGAAATATAGAATATTTGAACACCACCATTAACAACTGTAGTCTAATGGATATATAGAGAACATTTATATGATAACAGAACAAAATGTTTTCAAGAACCTAATAAATATTTTTAAATTTTAAAAATATATATTATCTATACACTTTTGTATATTATCTATACCTTATGCGAAGAGTTGACTCATTGGAAAAGACCCTGATGCTGGGAGGGATTGGGGGCAGGAGGAGAAGGGGATGACCGAGGATGAGATGGCTGGATGGCATCACGGACTCAATGGACGTGAGTCTGAGTGAACTCCAGGAGTTAGTGATGGACAGGGAGGCCTGGAGTACTGCGATTCATGGGGTCCAAAGAGTCGGACACAACTGAGCGACTGAACTGAACTGAACTGATACACTTTTGCATTTCTGATATATTTCACACTGTTTAAAAAGAATTAAAAATCATCTTATTGATTAAAGGTGCTATATATATTCCATATCATACAAAGTATGACAAAAAATACATTATTTTAAATTCAAATGAAGCTACCCAAGACCTCAGAGCAAATGGTAGAGGCAAAATTTAAAAGAAGGTGTCTCTGAGTCCAAAGATTCTATTCTTCACACTGTGATGTACTACCTCAGTGACCATTATTGAGAAGCATCCTTGTATTTTATCAGTACAACCAGAAGATTCCTGAAGATTGCCAAGTATTGATCTGGATACCAGCTGCCAGAACAACTGCCTTTACCTCGATGTCCCTCAGTTTTCCCATTAACACTGGCTTCTCTGTTCTGCCACAACTGTAACATGTTTAATATTTTTTCTGCACAGGATTTTACAGTGTTTTTAACAAGATGAAGCATTTTGCCAATACATCCCATAGGAACATTAATTTATTAAATAGCAGATTGTCAGGTCTCATGATCAGGATTTATCAGTCTGCTAACATGGCTTTATTCCACTTTGCAAGATAGAAGCAATTGTAATGTATTATTATTCTCATTGGTACTATGTTAATTCCTTCATCAATTCAGTGTAAGGACCAGTGTCTAGCCTTTGCAACATTGTTGGATTTTTTCATTCCAATAACTGTAGCTAATGTCTGTTTATATAGTCAGCTATTTTACTGACCCTTACATATCCAATATGCTACTGACCCTGGTGGCTCAGAGGTTAAAGCATCTGCCTGAAATGTGGGAGACCTGGGTTCAATCCCTGGGTCAGGAAGATCCTCTGGAGAAGGAAATGGCAACCCACTCCAGTATTCTTGCCTGGAGAATCCCATGAATGTAGGAGCCTGATGGGCTACAGACCATGGGGTCGCAAAGAGTCGGACACGACTGAGCAACTTCACTCACTCACTCACATATCCAATATAATATGAGAGGCTGAGTGGTGGACCTCAAAAAGACATGTCCATGTTTCAATTCTCTGAATCTTTGAAAGCGACCCTATTTGGAAAGAGGGTCTTTTCAGATGTAATCAAGTTGACGATTTTGAGATGAGGTCATTCTGGATGATATGGGTGGGCACTAAATCTAATGACGGGTGTCCTCATAAGAAACAAAAGGGGAGACACAGACGGGCTTGAGGAGGCCATCTGAAGACAGAGCAGAAATTGAATTTAGGTGGCTACAAACCAAAGAAAGCCTGGAACCCCAGATGGTGAAAACAGCAAAGAAGGCTCCTCTTTGTAGGTCCTTGGAGGAAGCACAGCCTTGCCAACACCTGAATTTCAGACTGCTGGCCTCCAGAGCTGTCAGAGAATGCATTTCTACTGTTTGAAGCCTCCTAGTTTCTTACAATTTGTTACAGAACCATAGGAAACTAAGATATAATACCACCAAACAAATAATATATGTATTACTATTACTTTTTTAGCATTGCATTTTCCAAAATTCAGATGATTCAAACCATCAGTCACAACAGCAAACCTCAACATTTGTATGTATAAACGAATTTGCCTTCCCTTTATATTTGCAGATAAATTTATCACTCTAACTACTGGTAAATACTAAGCAGTTGGAATTGACACCAACTGTGACATCATACCTTGAGGCAAAGCAGTGATACCTACCTTGAAGGGTTATGAAGGATTAACTAAATTAAAAGAAATGATGTATGCAAAATACCTAGGGTACTGACACAGAGTAGGGACACAAAAACGGCATTAGTGACTTTTATTAATGTTTATGGTAAAAAAAACCTTCTAAATATTATCTAACGTGTAGTTAGTCGTTTTCTCTAGTGTTTCATTGATCTGATGATTCTATTTATTTGATCATCCATGAATCATGTGATGGTTGAAATTAATTGGTAGATGTTCTGCTTACCTATCGAGGTGTGACATAACTGTTTTGGAGATGTCTGCTCCAGCTTCTTGCAACACTCGGATAATCTGAAATGGGCACTTTGATTCCTTCCGGGATGAATAATAACAGGACAGCCAAGCTGGGTCTGGGCGTGAGCTGTTGCCTGCAGAACCTTTCTTTCACTGTCAGTCAGAGGCCAGGAGCAACCAATTTCCCCAATAACGCCACACTTGATACTGGTTCCATCGGCTCCACAGAGAATTTCATTAACAAGAACATCAGTGAGCTACCGAAGAGAGAATGAAAATTTATAGACTGGATTTTATCAACAGAGAGCCAATACAGTATGTGAGTGAATTTATTCATTGAGTCACTCATTCTTTTAAAAATGTAAAAATGTATTCAACATTCATTCAGTTAATATCGGCAAATGAGAAAGGCATTTTACTGGTAAAATCTCAAATTCAACAAGTTACTCTAAAAGAATTTGTTAAGTGGTTAAGACTCTGTGCTCCCAATGCAAGGGGCCCTGGTTCAGTCCCTCATTGGGGAATTAAGATGACACATGCTACACAGTGTGGGGGAAAAAGAAAAGAATTTGAAAAGCTATACATGTATATGTATACCTGAATCACTTTGCTGGACACCTGAAACTAACACAACATTGGTAATCGAATATACTCCAAAAAAAATTTTTTTTTAATTTTAATTAAAAAAAAACACAAAAAACACAAGCTACTCTAAATCAAAGATTTGATAGTATCTTACTGTGATTATTTTACAAGAAATTCATGGATTTAGGAAGCTACATGGGGAAAAGTGACTTAAGAAGAGTACATACATTGTACATTCATTCATTCATTGAGATAAAAATCCATAATTTAATCTCAGGGGCATGTAGAATGTAGAAAGACTGTCTTTGAGTCTGTGTCAACCGTAGCAAGTAATTCTTTAATTCTCTATTATTTATTCTGTCCTTTGCCCTGCTGTTTCTGTTGTTTAGTTGCTACGTTGTATCTGACTCATTGTGACTCCATGAACTGTAGCCTGTCAGGCTTCTCTATCCATGGGATTTCACAGGTGAAAATACCGGACTGGATTGCCATTTCCTTCTCCAGAGATCTTCCTGACCCAGGGATTTGAACTAGTGTCTCCTGCATTGGCAAGTGGATTCTTTACCACTGAGCCTCCTGGGAAGTTCCCTTTACACTATGGAAAAGAAAGTGTAGTCACTCAGTCATGCTCGACTCTGCAACCCCATGGGCTATAGTCCTCCAGGTTTCTCTGTTCATGGAGTTCTCCAGGCAAGAATACTGGAGTAGATTGCCATTCCCTTCTTCAGGAAATCTTCCCGACCCAGTGACTGAACCTGGGTCAGGCAGATTCTTTACCATCTGAGCCACCAGGGAAGCTACACTATGCAGCAAAGCAAATTCACAGCACACAATTCTAAGATGACATTTTGGGGCAGTTCCTATTTATATTTACTGCTAAGTGTGGTTAGAAGAATGTGTAATCCCTGATATCAGGATAGTCTTCAAATAATATCAGTGTATATAAAGGGACCAATTTAAAAAATATATATATATATATTTGAGTATGTCCCTGGGCTTCCCTGGTGGTTCAGTGGTAAAGAATCCATCTGCCAGTGCAGGAGACACAGAGACTCGGGTTTGATTCCTGGGAAAATCCCCTGGAATAGAAAATGGCAACCTACTCCAGTATCCTTGCCTGGAGAATCCCATGGACAGAGGAGCCTGGCAGGCTGTAGTTCATGGGTTGGCAAAGAGTTGGACACGACTGAGCACACACACAGCCTGGCAGTCCATGTTCCCAATGCAGGGGGCCTGGATTCAGTCCCTGGTCAAGGAACTAGGATCCTGCATGCTGCACGGTGTGGCCAAAAATAAACAAATAAGACACCAATTAAACAGAGAAAGGCCTGACTGGAAAAAATGCAGATAAAAATCTGAAATATAAAGTATTTTAAAGATTGATTCTTTGCAAAGGCTGCAGCTGAGATTCTATGCCTATGAAACAGATAATGGAAGATACACATGAATATATACATATACATGTAAATACATATACATTTGTATTACGTGTATATATAGAAGGAGCACACAGAGACATGCAAAAACTTTGTGGCTTATTCTTTCTCTTTAATCCCTGAAAGATTTACTTTTCCTTCTGCCCATTCTTGCTTAAGATCCTATTTAAACAAAAACAGGAAAGTGGATTTTCTTCTACCCATCTTGTTTTGTAAAAGGAGAAGGAAACATATTTGCAAAAATGCCAAGTCTCTGCCTGCCAAGTTTCACCCTACAGTGAATTTTTATTGCCAGTTACATTATAAAATCCAGAAAGAAAACTGAGGTTGCATAACTGGAGCTTACAATGGAAAGTTGAGATTTACACAAAGCCTGTGCCACCACTACTGAGCCGATATCATATACGGGAATCGAAGTATGAACATATCGGGTTTTTCAGTGACCCATGCATTAAGATCTTCTTCTAGGACACTGTTTCTTTGTAAAATGAAATGTTCCTAATTTAGGTCCCAGTGACAGATGTCTTTGCTAGCTGGCAAATTTCCATAGCATGCCTCTGAGCCAATGACATTTCCAAATGTAGATGACGTTTAGGGATAATCCAAGGTCTGAAGGGCTGACTGTTCTGAATTTATACACAAACACTGTACAAGAAGGGCTTCCCTGGTGGCTCAGTGGTAAAGAATCCACCTGCCAAGCAGGAGACAAGGGTTCAATCCCTGGATCGGGAAGATGCCCTGGAGAAGGAAATGGCAACCCACTCCAGTACCCTTGCCTGGGAAATCCCATGGACAGAGGAGCCTGGTGGTTTATATAGTTCATGAGGTTGCACAAGAGTTGGACATAGAGACTAAAGAACAACAACAACAATTGTCCAAGAAATGAAGGCTTTTATTGATACCTGCTCCACTGACATGGCTCTGGTCTCTGAAGAGTGAGTCGCATCCACATAAAAGCCAGCTCCAGCTATGATGTGGACACCAGTCTCTTCCGCAAGCCACTTCAAGGTCTGCACGTCTCGGCTGATCCCAGTGGTTGTGTTTTCCACCAAAGCTCCTCCACCTTTGGCTTTAAAATCCAACAGTTCTTCCTTGATGGCTTCTGTCTCCTATTCAGCTGCAGATTCTCTTTATGGGAATAAGGGTTTTTATGGATCCAAAATAAATTTTTCATTATAATAGGCTCCTTGGAGATAACTTCATGGCTTGGAGGAGGTGGGTAGTAACAGCAGTCAAAGGTCATTGTCAAATGTTCGTGGGTCAGGGTGCGACCCAGTGTTCCAGGCTCCACAAGTCCCAGGACCGTTTGAACTTTCCCACTTAAGGAAGACATTTCTGATGGGACCAGGCGATGCTCTAAAAAGAGTGTTTCCTGGAAAAAAGAAAACGATAATCAGAAAATTTAACACACACATAAATCTGTCCATAGGGGATGTGAGGCTGTGAATGTATACCAGGGTAAGAGAATCAATGAAACTAGAGATATGATCTCACTCATCATCCTGCCAAAGTCAGAGTCTGTCACTTGTAAATTGTTTAAGTTCACTGCAGCTCGAAGTAATGTTCATGGTGTTAAATGTCCACCAACCACTTCCACTGGGACTTCTCTGTCTGATTTAATCCCAAGCTCATCTACTGGAAGTATTTCTTGATATTCAGTTCACATTTTTCTTTTGCTTAATTTTATCTCAATAGTCAGAGCTATGCTTCTTTGGATAATTCAACAATAATGTCCATTAAAAAAACATAATCAATAACTTGTATCCAAAGTAGCCATATATCAGTAGCCATATGTCATTTTTCAGCTAAATAAAATATACTGTGATGACTGATCATTCCATGACTCATTTACTAGCCACATGATGCCAGGTCCACTGTGTCAAAACTGGAGATATAAAAAGGAATACAACAAAATTGACTATGACGATTTCACAGATTATTCCCCAAAAAACAGCTAGGAGGAGCATGTCTAGGCCTAATAACGAAAAAAACAAAAACAAACAAACTTCTCCATTCTAGGTATTTTATTTTGTCTAGAGCACACAGTCAGAAATACATTTCAAAAATTTTAAAAGCAAAAATTCTTAGGCTTAATGGAAGCAACTGTGCATTCTAAAAAACGGAAATCTATTGCTCTAAAAAGAACAAATGCCACTCTGTTTATCCTCTGTTTACTTCATTTGTAACACAAATAAGTCTACACCAAGTTTCTATCTGTGACATCAAAGATCCTAATTCCACAGCTTTTCATTTCATAAATGAAGGGGTCTCACTTGGAAAAGAGAAAGGATATCCTGAAAGTGATGAAGGTACACGGTCAAGGACAAAACCACGGCCAGAGAGTGTCCCACTGGAGCACCAACCAGACACATCCAAGGGATGGCAGAAAAAAATCTCCTGGGAACTGAGTAAAACAGAGTGTCCTTTGAAGCTCTCATGTTGTTGCTTTTTTTCCCCTCCTCTCCTATCTTTTTTTATTATAGTAAAATATATATATGTTGTTGTTTAGTTGCTAAGTCATGTCTGACTCTTTTGCGATCATATGGACTGCAACCCACCAGGCTCCTCCGTCCATGGGATTTCCTAGGCAAGAATACTGGAGTAGGTTGCCATTTCCTTCTCCAGGGGATCTTCCCGACGCAGGGACTGAATTCCAGTCTCCTGCACTGGCAGGCGATTCTTCACCACTGAGCCACCTTTACTGTGCTTAGTCGCTCAGTCATGTCGGACTCTTTGCGACCCCATGGACTGTAGCTTGCCTGGTTCCTCAGTCCATAGGGATTCTCCAGGGAAGAATACTGGAGTGGATTGCCAAGCCCTCCTTCAGGGGATCTTCCCAACCCAAGGATCGAACCCAGGTCTCCCACATTGCAGGCAGATTCTTTACCATTTGAGTCACTTGGAAAGCACAAAATATATATCGCATACAATTTGCCATTTTAACAGTTTTGTGGGTTTTTTAAAATTTGTCTGTGTGAAGTCTTCTTTACGGCGTGTAGGCTTTTTCTCTAGTTGTGGTGCACTCAAGCTTCTCTAGTTGCAGCCCTTTAGTTGCAATCTTAGCTCCCCAAACAGGGATTGAACCCACGTCTCCAGCATTGGAAGGTGGATTCTTAACCATTGGACCATAATTTTTAAATGTACAGTACAGTGGCTTAATTACATTCATGTTTTGCAACCATCATCAGCATCTGTTTCCAAAACTTTTTCATCACTCCAGACAAAACCTCTGTAAACATTAAGCAATAATTCCCCATTTTCTCTTTCCCCAAGACTCTGATAACTACTAACTGACTGTGTCCCAATGAATTTAACTCTTTTAAATATTTCATTAAATATTTGTCCTTTCACTTTGTTCCTTTAAATGAAATTCTGAAACTGTTTCCCTCCTTTGCCAGGGAATCACATCCCTTTGAGGACGGTCCTTCGTGAGTCTCTAAGGATCAGTTTTCCCATCTGTAAATTAGAGCAACAGTACACATTTTATAGGCTGTCATAAGAATGAAATTAAATTATATAGCACAGGTAAAACGACCCATCCAAGTGTCTGGCACCCAGCACACACCTTTGTTACGCTGACTTTGGAAACTCATATATGTCCTGCATTATTCCTTTTTAGAGGAAGTGATTGATTAAAAAAGTCATCATTTAGGGGCACAGTGGGTATAGGACAAATTTGTAATGGGTACAGCACATATGTAAGACAAGGTAAAAATAAAGATAGAGAAAGAGGAATACTGAGTTATGGGGGCACTTTATATCAAGCCACTGCAATCATCTGCAATCCAAGTGTTTGACATATATTGGTGTGCAATGCATAAAGGATTGATTTAGACTGTTTGACAGAGAACTTTAGGACTTGTGGCTAGCATGGCCATTAATTTTTGCTTGAGAGTGCTCTTCTGCAAGTCAGGCTTCCAACAGCTAAATATTTCACATGGTGGTCATAACAGAAGATGTTTGTCTGTTTATAGAATCACTCTGTAGCTGCCAGTCACTACAGAGGGCAATATTTTCCATTGATGATGTCCAAGAACCCACTGTTCAATGCTTTATTCCTTGTGACTGTAGCTAGTTCCTTCAGTTGATGGAATCAAAGTATCATTTAATAATAGACTCAATGTTCCATATGGGTTCACTGGCTCTTTCCCTCCTTCTGGCTGGTGATCTTACAGATTGTTCCTGGAGTATCTCCAGGGGCCAGAAACTTGGATAAATTGACAAAACACTATTGCTTTTACTAGAAAAGTGCCAAACCACATATTTAATTTATATAGATTTGAAAGAGCAATGTTGGAAGTTTCAAGCTCACAAGCTGTGAGTCTTCGTGAAAAAATATCATTTAAGAAATGTCATCTCCTCCAGGAAATTCCTCTAACGCTCTCAGGCAGAACTAGTTGGTGCTTCCTATGATCACATACAATGTAGCCCATACTTAAAAGAGAAGAAAAGATTAAAGAACAAAGTAGACCCAACACCACTCTAAGCTAGAATGTGTCTTTCAGTGCAATGATCTCCATCCTTGTTGGCACCAGGGACTGGTTTTTCGGAAGACAATTTTTCCATGGATGAAGGGGTGGGGTGGTGACGTGGAAGGAATAGTTTGGGGATGATTCAAGTGCATTACATTTATTGGGCACTTATTATCTGTTATTATTACATTGTGATACATAATGAAATAATTATACAGCTCACCATAACACAGAATCAGATCATCAGGCCTTAGCTTCTCATAAGGAGCCCTCAGCCTAGATGCTTCGTATGCACAGTTCACAGCAGGGTTTGACCTCCTACCACAGTATAATGCTGACAGGCTAATCTGACAGGAGGTGGAGCTCAACTGGTAACGAGAGCAATGGGGAGTGGCTGTAAACGCAGAGAAACTTCACTTACTGACCCACTGCTCACTTCCTGATATGTGGCCTGGTTCCTAACCCAGCTGGTACAGGTCCATGGCTCAGGGGTTGAGGAACCCTGTTTTAGTGAGATTAAAGTATGCAGGTAGAGTTCATAGTTTCTGTGCAGAAACTATGGGGTTTCTATGAGGCAGCCCTTTGGGGTCTACTTTCAGCCTGGAACTTGTTCTCTTCTTATTCTGCAGGCAAGGGGCTCTTAATGGCTTTCTGCCATAGAGAAAGAACACAGAGGGCAATAAGTGCAGAATAAAAGCTGCAGTTCACAGCTGTGCAAATAGGAGTG